>CM055122.1:335939723-336003520 GCA_029206835.1 Rana muscosa
AGCAACAAACAGTGGCACACAGAGGCGGTTGATGCAGGCATCCCCATAGAAAGGCACTTTAGTGGACACCAGCTGGTATAAGCAGCACCTGTGTTAGATTATTACCAGCAAAATTGGTGTATGACGACGGGAATACCTCAGCTTTGTGCTTAAAGGATATGTCGTCCAGACGCTCCGGAAATAGGTCTTCCAGGAAGCCAAAGGGGTCTCCATCGGGCTCTGAGGAATATTGGGCATGCTTGTACTGCACCAATCTCCCCTGAGAATTCAGAGGTCAGTAGCCGTAGAAACCCCGCAGGAATGCCTGGTGCTGCGGCTGTCCCCAGTCCACCTGCTCCTGTATATATAACAGAGGAGGTTTTATCCTCAACTCTGGGAGGATTGGAAGAGAGATTAACAGCATTGATCGCTGCTTCCCTGTCTCAGGAAAAGCGCGTCCGATCTCCGTCTCCTCCTTCAGAGTGCCTGTTAGTGGAGGAACAGCCCCACACAGAGATCGACCTACCTGAAGGGGATCAGGATGAGGTTGATTCAGTTATGGAGGAATCAACAGTGGAAGAACCTTTCTCAGCATCTCAGGCTGAAAGATTATGGGTTCAGTCTCTGACTAATATGGTCCGATCAGCATTTAAAATGCCTCTGGCGGAACCACCATCCACTACGGTTTCCTCGCTGGGGTCGCTAAAAGCTCCCCAGGCTGTCTGTTCCTTCCCAATCCACCCTTTATTAGAAGGGCTTATTTACCAGGATTGGGAGCATCCTGATAAAATATTTGCTCCCCCCAAGAGATTTCCGGTGATCTATCCCATGGAGGATAAGTTCATAAGAAAATGGAGGGTCCCTACAGTGGACGCAGCCATCTCTTCTGTTAACAAATCACTGACATGTCCAGTAGATAATGTTCCAATGTTCAAAGACCCAATAGATAAAAATTGGAGTCTTTACTAAAATCTGCTTTCTCTACAGCAAGCATGGTGGACACAACCTGCGGTAGCAGCGATTGGAGTCTGCCAAGCAGTGAAAGATCAGTTGAAACAAGTCTTAAGGGACTTACCAGATCAGCAGGCTCTTGCCCTAGCTGACCTACCTAGAGCCTTGTGTTTTGCGGTGGACGCCATAAAGGATACAATCCAACAGGCCTCCCGCTTTACGCTGTCTGTAGACATATATGCGTAGGCTTCTGTGGCTCAAAAACTGGTCTGCTGAAGCTCCCTGTAAAAAACTGCTGGTTAGCTTCCCATTTCATGGAGAACGCTTATTTGGAGAAGATCTGGACAAATATATCCAGAAAATTTCTGCCGGTAAAAGTTCACTCTTACCGGTTAAGAACAAGGGTAGAAGTCCTTCTTTTAAGAGGCCTACTTCTCCAGTCCCTGGCACATCGGCTGTGAAACAGTTCCGACGGCCTCCGCGGTCAAATCCAGGGGCAGAAATCAGGGACAATCACAGGGTATCAAGAAACCCTGGGTCAAGAGAGGTACAAAACCTCCCCCTAAGTCATGAAGGGGTTGCCCCCACTCAGTCGGGTGAGGGGAAGACTTCAGTTGTTCACAGAGACCTGGCGGGACACCATCAGAGATGGGTGATCCCCGCAGTAAGTCTGGGATACAGGCTGGAGTTAAAAGACATTCCTCCTGCCCATTTTATAAGGTCAAACATGCCAAGCGATCCCCAGAAGAGTGGATCCCTCCTTCTGGCACTAGAGCAACTATTGCCCCAAGGGTAATCATGAAGGTTCCCTTGAAAGAAAACTGGTTCGGGTTTTTTTACTCGAACCTTGTCACAGTCCCCAAACCAATGGGGACGTGAGGCCCATATTGAATATAAAAGGGCTAAACAAGTTCCTACATATCAGGACTTTTTTCGGATGGAGTCGATCCGATCGGTGGCCACCGCCCTACAAGGGCAGGAATGGTTAGCCTTGATCGACATAAGGGATGCTTATTTGCATATTCCCATCTGTCCGGCCCACCAGAAATTTCTACGCCTTGCAGTAGAAGGGCGCCATTTTTCAGTTCAGAGCCTTACCTTTCGGTCTGGCCACAGCACCACGAGTGTTCACAAAAATTCTGGCCCTACGATTGGCCAAACTAGGAACACAAGGTGTAACGATAATGGCATATCTAGACGACTTGTTGCTGATAGACCACTCAGTGGAAAAAAACTAGAAGTGGTCGTTCACAAGACAATCAAGTATCTGGAATATCACGGTTGCATTATCAACCGAGACAGGTCAGCCCTAAAACCAGTCAAAAGCCTGGAATACTTGGGGGCTAAGACTGGATTCAAATCAGAGAAAGATTTTCTTACCTCCAGAGAAGGTGTCGTCTTTGAAAGATTTGACCCACTTAGTGGGTACAAAAAAGAAAAACCATCCATACGCCTGTGTATAAGGCTGCTGGGAAAAATGGTGGCTTCATTCGAAGCGGTACCCTACGGTCAATTCCATTCAAGGAACTTGCAGAGGGCCATACTGTCAGCCTGGAACAAAAAAGTTCAGGCTTTAGACTTTCCAATGTCCCTGTCCCCTAACGTTTGCAAGAGCCTCCATTGGTGGTTGGTGCCCCAGAATCTGGGAAGGGAAACCCTTCAGTCCGGTTTCTTGGAAGGTGGTCACTACAGTTGCCAGCCTCATAGGCTGGGGGGCAGTACTGGAGCAATGGTCTCTCCAGGGCAAGTGGTCAGAAACAGAGAAGGCCCTGCCCACCAATCTCTTAGAGATACGAGCAGCCCGGTATGCCCTAGTAGCATGACATCCAAACTCCAAGGGTCACCTGTCAGAATTCAATCAGACAATGCCACAGCAGTGGCATATTCAATCTCCAGGGTGGCACCAGGAGTTGTGCAGCCCAGAGGGAAGCGAAATGCATCCTGGAATGGGCAGAAAGGTATGTCACAGCCATATCCGCGGTTTTCATCCCAGGAGTGGAAAATTGGAGAGCGGACTTTTTTAAGTCGCCAGCAATTATGCCCGGGGAATGGTCTCTTCACCCGAGGTTTTCCAGGCAATATGCCAGCGGTGGGGAACACCGGATGTAGATCTGCTAGCATCCAGATTCAACGCAAAGGTGGACAGATTTGTGTCTCGCACAAAGGATCCCCTAGCTTGCGGTTCGGATGCCCTAGTGTTCCCTTGGGATCAGTTCAAGCTGATATATGCATTCCCACCGCGATTAATCCGCAGAATCAGGGTAGAAAAGAAACCAGTGATTCTGGTGGCTCCAGCGTGGCCCCGAAGGGCATGGTACGCGGGAGATTGTAAAAATGTCAGTGGGGAGTCCTTGGACCCTCCCACATCGTCCGGACCTGCTTTCGCAAGGACCGATATACTTACCCTTCCTTACCAGCCCTAGGTTGACGGCCTGGCTATAGAAGCCCACATTCTAAAAAAGAGAGGGCTCTCTAATCCTGTGGTATCTACCATGATCAATGCCAGGAAGCGGTATCCAGGCAGATCTATTATAGGATCTAGAAGGCGTACATCACGTGGGGTGAGGCCAGGAAATGGCATCCACGTAAGTACGTAATAGGTAGGATTCTGGACTTCCTACAGTGGGCTGTACATAGGAAGCTTGCCTTGAGTACTATCAAGGGTCAGACGGCCTTGTCAATATTTTTTTTTTTCAAAGGCCCTTGGCTTTGCATTCATTAATCAAAGCTTTCATACAAGGAGTGATGCGTATTAGCCCTCCGGTTAGTATTCCCATATGTCCATGGGACTTAAACCTCGTTCTGTCGGTTCTACAGAAACAACCATTTGAACCATTGCGGCACATTTTCTTGGTTCTTTTCACCAGGAAATTGATTTTCTTAGTAGCCATTTGTTCGGCTAAAAGCGTATCGGAATTAGCCGCCTTGTCCTGTAAGGAGCCATATCTGGTTATCCATAAGGACAGAGTAGTATTACGTCCTCATCCAGCCTTTCTTCCTAAGGTGGTATCGAGGTTCCATTTGAACCAAGATGTGGTTCTTCCTTCCTTTTTCCCCAAACCTAGTTCGGTAGAGGAAGAGTTATTGCATTCTTTGGATGTAGTAAGAGCAGTTAAAGCTTATCTTAAAGCCACTGCTCAGATTCGTAGAACGGATACTTTGTTTGTTCTGCCGGAAGGCCCCAGAAAGGGTCAGGCAGCATCAAAAATCTACTTTAGCCAAGTGGATTCGACAGGTCATAATACAAGCCTATGGCTTGAAAAGGAGACCGCCTCCGTTCAAAGTTAGGGCGCACTCCACAAGAGCAGTTGGAACTTCATGGGCAGTGCATCACCAGGCCTCCCTGGCTCAAGTACTGTAAGGCCACAACATGGTCCTTAGTACACACGTTTACTAGATTCTACCAGGTAGACGTCAGAAGTCAGGAGGATGTCGCCTTTGGGCGCAGTGTGTTGCAGGCCGCAAAAGAGCCTCATGCCTGATGGCGCCCAGCTTATGTATCCCTCCCCTCATTTGGCATTGCTTTGGGACGTCCCATTAGTAATGACTAAGTCGCTCTGTGTCCCGTGATGTACGAAAAAGAAAAAGGGATTTTTATAACAGCTTACCTGTAAAATCCTTTTCTTGGAGTACATCACGGGACACAGAGCTCCCACCCCTCTTTTTGGGACACTTATTGCTTGGCTACAAAACTGAGGTGCTCCCGGATGGGAGGGGCTTATATAGGGGAGGGTACTTCCGGTTTGGAAGTGGCCAGTGCCAGCACCTGAAGGTAATCTATATAACCCATTAGTAATGACTAAGTCGCTCTGTGTCCCGTGATGTACTCCAAGAAAAGGATTTTACAGGTAAGCTGTTATAAAAATCCCTTTTTCTTGTCCCTTCAGCAGTCGGAGGACGCGGGGGGAGACGGCTGTGGAAGCAGAAGAAGATGATGAGAAGAACCGCCATGGTTTTCTAATCCTGAGCCGAGAAGACTCCACCATGGTAAGAGAAGATGACCGCCCTGGGAGCCCCCCTCCAAGTCCTCCTCACTTGTACCAGGACTGAGGGATTGTGTACAATCGGGAGAGCCCCATACACACGGGAAGAATGTTGCTGGTTCAACTTCTGTCAGACCTACATGCTGCGAAACCAGAAGCCGACCGATCAGCCAATGACAGAGCGCCGATTGGAGTGTTCTGGGGGGGGGGGGGGGCATCCTTCTGTCAGAATACAAATATACAAAAATCAGTGTAGCGCTAAGAGATGAGACCAAAAAATGTAAACATCTGTATAGACCCGAGTCATACACGTGTAACAAAAACAGAACTATAGTGATGATGGTGAGTCCCCAACTCATAATGGAAATAAGTGAAGTAAAACAACTGTGACCTAAGGAATAGTGAAAATATATGTGAGTGGGAATGTGTAATGAAACACAATATAAACTCATGAAAATTTAATAAAAAAAAACATCAGAGTCTCTCAATGAGAGTGAGTGAGAATGAGAGAACACACTGGGGCATATCAAAGATAAGCAATGGTGAATAAAGGATGGCACAATGGGCGTTCAAGGAAGTGAAAGTCAAAAGTCCCAATACAGGCTTAGGGAGCTTCCAATTTGAATATTGGCATGTGATCCGTGAGGATAAAACGAATGCCCAGAAAAACTTCAAATTGGTGTTCTCAAGTAGAGGGTAAATACTCTTACCAACTATGGTGGACACAAGTGTCATATGACCGTGTGTCAAACGAGCCTTCAACTCTCTGTTCTAGTTATTCCAATGCTGCAGGGATGTCACTCTGGATGCAATGATGGATAACATGACTCCAAACCGCAGGACCAAAGCAGACAGGAAACCGACAGCCAAGTTGATGGAAGGGGTGGTGATGAGACGAGGTTGATCATTAATGCCCCAACATAGCATGTAATATAAAAGAGGGCTCCATATGGTGCAGATCAACCAATAAAGGTTTATTATATAAAAGGTATCTTACAAATCAATGTAAAAAGTGATCACAAGGTAATAAAAATAAAAGCAATGTGGGAAGCGTAAAGATGCTTCCCGCCGCGTTTCGACTCTAAAAGGTCTTCAACGGGGGCATAACTTGAAGTCAATGAGACACGATTTTGCGTTGGGAGTCAATGGGCTGCATTGTATTGTATTGAAGTCAATATGGGGTGTTATTTCCAGCCGATCTGTCGATCCATCCCTAGTAACAAACAACTAAGCCTGCTTCTCAGGTGAAACACGTCAGTGAGGGGGTTTCCTCCTTGGCATGTTTGTCCTGATGCATGAAGTTTTCTTCTGCTGACCTAATCAATTTGCATCCAGACATTTGTGATTTTTACGTTTTATAGAAGGGGGGGGGGGGGGTGTATAATGTCAGCTGCCTGCTGATTGGTCCATGGGGCAGATCTGGTGCAGTCAGGGTGGTGTGAATCTTTTTCCTCTTCTCTATTACCACATCATGTGACCGGCATCTGCTCACCGATTGGTGAAGTTATACCAATGTTGTCTGCACTGCACAACGACCTGGGACAGCGCTAATCTGTCGTGGCCGCCACAGGATAACGCTGTCCCAGGTCGTCGTGCCGGGTGATGGCGGCAGTCCTGGATGATGGCAGCAGTACCGAGTGATGGCGGCAGTGCCGAGTGATTGGCGGCAGTACCGGCTCCAGTAACAGAACCGCGGTTTTTGTTCTTTCCTTTTGCAGATCCTGCAGACTGGACAGGAAATCATGGAGCTGGACACCAGCGGATTCGCCACGCAGGGCCCTACGGTGTACGCCGGGAACATCGGAGACAATAAATACATTGTACAAGTGTCCCCCCTGGGCATCCGTCTGCTGGAGGGAGGTAAGTGCTGGGATCTGCGTCTCAGGTTTAGTGACGGCTGGACAAGCCTTGTATGGAAGGCGTCTCTTCTGACCCTCTGGATGCCCTTCTTGTGGCTTTCAACAATCTTTATTAAAACAGAACACTTAAAAGAAAGTATGTGCTGCTCCCGGTAACATAATGTATGTTAATCTTAATATTGATCTTTAACCACTTCAGCCCCGGACCATTTGGCTGGTTAAAGACCAGAACCCTTTTTGCGATTCGGCACTGCGTCGCTTTAACTGACAATTGCGCGACGTGGCTTCCAAACAAAATTGACCTCCTTTTTTCCCCCACAAATAGAGCTTTCTTTTGGTGGTATTTGATCACCTCGGCGGTTTTTATTTTTTGCACTATAAACAAAAATAGAGCGACAATTTTGAAAAGAATGCTATATTTACTTTTTGCTATAATAAATATCCCCAAACAATCGATAAAAAAAAAAAAAAAAATTCCCTCAGTTTAGGCCGATTCTTCTTCGTCTTCTTCGTCTTATCGTGACTGCGACATTATGGCGGACACTTTTGGGACCATTGACATTTTTACAGCGATCAGTGCTATAAAAATACACTGATTACTGTGAAGGGGTTAAGTGTGACCTAATGAGTGATTCTTACTGTGTGGGGGCGTGGCTTGGCGTGTGACGACACTGATCGTCGTTCCCTATGACAGGGAACAGGCGATCAGTGACGGGCTCACTAGAAAGAATGGGGAAAGGTTTGTTTACACTTACCTCTCCCCTTTCTTCAACTCTGTGACCCGATTGCAGGACACCTGCCGGTGATCGGGTCCCGCAGCTCAGGACCTGGTCGCGAGCGCGCCGGGGGCGCGCGAGACCCACGGCTGGCCATCTTAAAGGGGACGTGTGTGTGTGTGTGTATGTGTGTGTATATATATATATATATGTATGTGTGTGTGTGTGTGTGTGTGTGTGTATGTGCGCTTATGCCCAGCTGTGCCATTCTGCTGACGTATATGTACAGGTGGCAGTCCTTAAGTGGTTAATGCATGTATTGGTGGATGAATACAATATCATCACAGTGATCCCAAGGTACAAAGATGCTCAGAATGGCTCTGTACACAGTATCTATGAACAGAGCTGTCCTCGCAGGCATTAACTGGCCAATCACAGCAGGGGCGGCCTGTCCATTAACCCGTCACCTGATTGGCTGAAAGGACAGGCGAACCTATTGGATGCCCAGGGGGAGGGAAGAAGATGTTAAAAAAAAAATCCTTTCTTGCAAAAAAAATAGTTTCACCCAAGCACATAAACCCCCCACCCCTACATATACACATGTATGAACGTAAATGTATGTGTCAGGAACACCTATGTGTGAAAATGTTGATTGTGATTCACATGTTGCATACCGCTGCGCATCCCTGAGTGAGAGCGATAATTCTGGCAGCAGACCTTAATACTAAACTGATGACCTTTTTGAAGCGTCGCCTATAGAAAGTGAAAGTTTGTCACCATTTCAGGGGTGCACATAAATTTTAAGGTTTGACATGTTGGGTATCTATTTACTTGGTGCAACCTCGCCTTTTTATATTTTACCAAAAAATGTGGGTAGTTTGTTGCGTTTGCCATAAAATTTCATTTAGTGTGTTTTGTGGTAATATCGCGTGACATAAAAAATTGAAACTACCGCTATTTTATTCTCATGGGGTGTCTGCTTTCAGAACATATGTCAGGTTTGGGGGGGTTTTATGTCAACTTCAGGCCTAAAAAAATTTTTTAAACGCGCAAAAAAAACCCCGCAAAAATGGCAGCTAAAAGGGTTCATGTAAGTTGTATCTGCTCCCAGTTTTTCCTTCACCTCTCTACAAATGTTCACCGAAGCCCCATTGATCGTGTCTTTTGTGTCTCCAGTGAACCAGCTGCACTTCATCCCGGTGGATCTGGGCTCCCCCATTGTTCATTGTACCGTTGCGGACCCCTACGTGGTCATTCTTAGCGCGGAAGGCCAGTTAGCGATGTTCCAGCTGAAAAGTGACACATATGGAGGCAAATCTCATCGGCTCGCTCTACAGAAGCCCACCATACATTATGTAAGTAGATGTCCCCGGGGTGTGTGTGTTACAGGCTGCTGGGGGGGGGGGGGGGTTGGTAATGGGCTCCTCACTTTGCACCACCCTAACATAGAGCTCCCCCTTCATTTGGTCTCTCTCCAGCTATCGAAAGTCATCGCTGTCTGCATTTATCGTGACGTCAGCGGTATGTTCACCACAGAGACCAGATCTGCCCCAGTGAAGGAAGACAGCGCCCCCCAGAGTGTATCTGAAGGAGACAGTCTGTTGCAGGAGATCAGGTGAGACTTTCTGTGGTAGAGCATAGTGCGATAACTGCGGTATGTCTGTGGTATGTCTACTAATGATTCATCTTGTGTGTGTGTGTGTGGTGTCAGCCGCTCTGTAGATGACGAGGACGAGATGCTGTATGGAGATTCAGGATTCCTGTCCAGCCCCAGTAAGGAAGAGCCTCGTCGGGGCAATAATCCCAACGCAGAACGCGATTCTTCCCAGTATAAGGCTGAGCCGACACACTGGTGTGTGGTGGTCAGAGAGAATGGTATAATGGAGGTGAGACCCTGGGAAGGTGATGGTGTCATTGGGCGATACTTTGAGGAGACTCGACAGTTCCAAGTATCGGTGTGCGCTGCAGGCTCCTGACAATCCCCAGTTGTCCAGATTGGAGCCAATGTTCTCATAAGCAGTCCAGTCTGATCCAAGATCTTTCTGCCGCAGATCTACCAGGTCCCTGACTGGCGTCTGGTCTTCCTCGTCAAGAATTTCCCCGTGGGGTTGAAAGTTCTTGTGGATAGTTCCTTCGGACAGCCCATTCCTCAAGGAGAAGTCAGAAAAGAAGAAGTGACTCGGCAAAGTGAAATTCCCCTGGTGAAGGAGGTTCTGCTGGTGGGCCTGGGAAACCGACAAAGTCGCCCTTATTTACTGGTAAGACGTCACCTGAGGCTCCTCGCTTTTTTACCTGCCAGTATTGCTGACTTTCCTCTACAGTGGAATGATCCATCTCCCTGTGTTTTTATATAACCTGACTTCTGTCTGTAGTGGTATGGTCCATCTCCATGTGTTTTTATATAACCTGACTTCTGTCTGTAGTGGTATGGTCCACCTCCCTGTGTTTTTATATAACCTGACTTCTGTCTGTAGTGGTATGGTCCATCTCCCTGTGCCTTTTTATATAACCTGAATTCTGTCTGTAGTGGTATGGTCCATCTCCCTGTGTCTTTATATAACCGGACTTCTGTCTGTAGTGGTATGGTCCATCTCCCTGTGTTTTTATAACCTGACTTCTGTCTGTAGTGGTATGGTCCATCTCCCTGTGCCTTTTATATAACCAGACTTCTGTCTGTAGTGGTATGGTCCATCTCCCTGTGCCTTTTATATAACCGGACTTCTGTCTGTAGTGGTATGGTCCATCTCCCTGTGTCTTTATATAACCGGACTTCTGTCTGTAGTGGTATGGCCCATCTTCCTATGTTGTGTTTTTTTTTTTTTTTTTTTTTTTTTATATATAAGCTGACATCTGTCTGCAGTGCTATGATCCATCTGAATATATTTATCTTGACTTCCCCTTTTACAGTGGTGTCGTCCCTATCCCATCTTCCTATGTTTCTATATAATCTGACTTCTGTCTGTACTGGAATGGTCCATTTCCCTCTAGTCATGTATAACTTGACTTCTTTCTGCAGTGGTATGGTCCATCTCCCTATGTTTCTTTATAATCTGACTTCTGTCTGTATTGGAGTAGTCCATTTCCCTATGTTTATGTTTAACTTTACTTCCCTCTGCAATGGTATGGTCCATCTCTCCTGATGTTTCTATATATTCTGACTTCTGTCTGTATTGGTGTGGGTCCATCTCCTTATATTCATATATAACTTTACTTCCCTCTGCAGTGGTATGGTCCATCTCCCTATTTATTTAATTTTTCTATATAATCTGACTTCTGTCTGCATTGGTATGGTCTCTTTCATCATATTCATGTGTAACTTAACTTCCCTCTGCAGTGGTATGGTCCATCTCCTTATATTCATATACAGTGGAACCTCGGTTTAAGAGTAACGCGGTTAACGAGCATTTTGATTTACGAGCAACTTTTTTTTTATTCTGACTCTGTTTGCGAGTGTCTCCCAAGACGAGCAGAATTCAACCTAATAGGGCCTGCAGTACCACATTTGTCCTGAGGTGCGGGAGCGCAAGAGCCGAACAGCGACAATCGCAGCCGATCGTCGCCGTTTGGCAATGCTCGGGGAGACACGGAAATAATCACTTTCTGAGCCTTTCCAACGTTTGCCGAGGTCAGCCGACGTGTCCTCGGGCCGTTTCCAAGGCTCTCCTGCGCCCCCCATCTCTGGCCGCATGCGGTATTGCATCCCATTGAAGTCAATGTGGAACTAATTATTTTCGTTTCCATTGACTTCAATGGGGAAACTTGCTTTGATATGCGAGTTCTTTGGATTATGAACATTTTCCTGGAACGGATTATGCTCGTAATCTGAGGTTCAACTGTATAACTTTCCATCTCCATATCTCCATATATTCATATATAACTTTACTGCCCTCTGCAATAGTATGGTCCATTTCTCTCTGTATACCTTTTTGTCCCTCTGCATTGGTATGGTCTATCTGCCTATATTCATACCCAACATCACTTCCCTGTACTGTGATGTGG
This sequence comes from Rana muscosa, assembly GCA_029206835.1. Lineage (NCBI taxonomy): Eukaryota > Metazoa > Chordata > Amphibia > Anura > Ranidae > Rana > Rana muscosa. The sequence continues at coordinate 335,951,211 of CM055122.1, forward strand.
TCCATCTCTTTGTTTCTATATAATTTGACTTCTTTCTGTACTGGAGTGGTCCATTTCCCTATATTCATGTATAACTTCACTTCCCTCTGCACTGGTATGGTCCATCTCCCCAGTGGCGGCTGGTGTGCGACAAACAAACCCCCCCCACCCCCTCCTGCCTGCTCGCCAGCCCCGCTCACAAGCCTGCTAGCCCTGCACTTGCCCCATCCAGGTTGCGGACGGCTTCCCCTGCTTCTCCTCCTGGCCAATCCGGTCGCTTCCCCTCCCGCCAATCCAGTTTTAGGACCCTCTTCCTGTCCTGATTTGGCCAGGAGGAGAAGCAGGAAGACTGTAGCGAATGTTCAGTCGCTAATGTTACAAGTGGGTGGGCTCAGGGGGCACTGCTCTGCACCCCAAGCCCAACCTTTTTGAATCCAATTAGGACCACCAACTCTAATCATGTTAAAAACCTTGTCGAACTCTATGCGTCCGGCGCCCCGCATGAAGATTAGCGCGGGCGGCGCCCCTTATGGACCGGCCGCCGCTGCATTTCCCTATGTTTTTATATAATCTGACTTTTGTTTGTAATGGAGTGGTCCATTTCCCTCTAATCATGTATAACTTGACTTCTGCCTGCAGTGGTATGGTCCATCTCCCTGTGTTTTCTATATAATCTGACTTCTTCTGCCTGCAGTGGTATGGTCCATTTAATCCTATTGCTGCATAACTTGACTTCCCTCTGCAGTGGCCTGGTTCATATCCCTATAATCATAAAATAACTTTACTGCCCTCCTGTAGTGGTATGGTCCATCGCCCTATATTTCCAAATAATCTGACTTTTTTTTTTTTTTGTCTATACTGGAATGGTCCATCTCCCTATGTTCATTTATAACTAGACTTCTTTCTGCGGTGGTATGGTCCATTTCCTTGTATTCATATATAAATTCCCTCTGCAGTGGTATGGTCCACCTCCCTATGTTTCTATATAATCTGACTTTTTTGTCTGCAGTGGTATGGTCCCTTTCATCATATTCATGTGTAACCTGACTTCCTTCTGCATTCGCATGGTTCATCTGCCTATATTCCGATATAACCTGACATCCCTCTGCAGTGGTTTGGTCCATCTCCTTATATTCATGTATACCCTGACTTTTCTCTGCGCCCTCCCTCTGGTATGGTCCAAATGATCAATGACCTCCACCTGTATGTTCACATTTGTTCTGCCCCCCCCTTCTTTGCAGTGGTATGGTGTAGACTCTCTGTATAACTCTGCTGTGACTTGACAGGTCCTTGTGGATTCTGAGCTGCTGATCTATGAAGCATTTTCACACGACTCTCAGGGGAATCTGAAAGTTCGATTTAAAAAGGTGAGTAGTGATGAAACCTGTTGCCATGAGTCTTTGGATCTCCTTCTCTAGCAGAACTTCTCTTTTAAGCCTGAACCCCAATCCTCTCCTACAGGTTCCTCATAATATAAATATCAGGGAGAAGAAGCAGAAACAGAAGAAGAAGGCTGAAGGATCGGTGGAGGATCATGGTGCCCGCGGCCGTGTTGCACGGTTTCGGTTTTTTCAGGACATCTATGGATATTCAGGGGTGAGGGATCACTTGGAGGTGGGTGTTCGGTCGAGGGGGTCAGGTTATAGTTTGTCGCTCACTCTTTTTTTGCTTTTCAGGTGTTCATATGTGGCCCCTCCCCTCACTGGCTGCTAGTTACCAACCGTGGCGCTCTACGCCTGCACCCCATGACCATCGATGGATCCATTGAATCATTTGCCCCCTTCCACAATGTCAACTGCCCCAGAGGGTTCCTTTACTTCAACCGGCAGGTGAGCAAGCCTTTCCTTTGCATGGTGGGGAGGAGATGGTCTGTCTACCCCTAAGGGCTCATTTACACTTGCTTAGACTTTAACACACAAAGCGCCTACCGCCTCACCATGCTTTTTTGATGTTACGGTGGTGCTTTTTAAGTTTTTTTTCTTTTTTAAAGCTTTGATTAAGCTTTGCAAAGTGTGTGTGTGTTGATTTTTAAATTTGTTTTAAAGGGGCCAAGTAAGTAGTACCCCCACTCAGCAGATCCCCAGCTCATTAGTACCCCTGTTCAGCAGATTCCTAGCTCATTGATATCCTCGTTCAGCAGATCCGCAGCTTATTAGTACTTTTGTTTAGCAGATTTCCTGCTCAGTGGTAACCCCCAGCTCTGCTGATTCCCCCCCCCCCCCCCCGCTTCAGTGGTAACTCCCAGCTCTGCTTGCATCTCTCTCCCTCTCCCCTGAGATTGCCACTCAGAGTGCTTTAAAAAAGTGTCCAATGCCATGTTTTGAAGCAAGTGTAAAGGAGGCCTTTGTGAGTAGAGATGTTGGTGGGGAGGAGGTGGTGAGGTCCCCTCTGTCTGCCTCTCAGGAGGAGCAACATGGAAAGGATGGGAGAGGGGTCTGTTGCCTGCCTCTCATTAAGTAGGGATGATGGGAGATGTAGTCCTGTGGTTGGGATGACAATGTAGAAGAGTGGGAGCTCCTATAAAGATGGGATTCAGTGTTTGTTTTTTGTGATGTGGGGGCCCTGAGTTATTAGCATTGTGTATCTGATTGGTGAAATGTACTGGGTGATCACAGAGGTAAGAAGAGATACCTGTAAGCCAATTCTTCTAAGGTCCATGTACCATTCACTGTGCTGGGGGAAGGATTAGAAGAGCACACAGGAAGTGAAGTCAGAGTTTTGTGGGAACGTTTTTATAGCTGCTGTTTTTGTTCTGCAGGGTGAATTGCGGATCAGTGTCCTTCCTGCTTACCTATCCTATGATGCTCCCTGGCCCGTCCGGAAAATCCCGCTTCGCTGCACAGCCCACTACGTGTCCTATCATGTGGAGTCCAAGGTGAGACATTGGCCTGACCCGGCTGGTGGAAGGAGATCTGGGAGGTCCCTGCACTGCACAGAGCGTGACATTCATTTACTGTATGAAATGATATCGCATTCCTCCAGGAAAGCCGAGGGCTGTGTGAGGTCTGGAACTGCACTGTGACCCCTCTCTACTTAGATAAGACTCCATTCACACTTGGGACTTTGGACACTAAACTGTTCAAATATGTGCAACTTAAAAAAAAAAAAGGGGGTTCCCGCACCACTTTTGTTGCGACTTTCATGTGACCTAAGTGCCATAGACTGCAATGTAAACCCTCAAAAATCGCACGAACCTTGCATCTGAATGTTATACTTGTGATAGTTGTGCAACAGTTGTCCATTATCATCGATCAGAGCCAAAGTAGTGTCCAAGTCGCACCCATCAGAAGTTGCGCCAAATTTGTATTAAAGTTGCGCCAAAGTTATACTCCAACGTCGCCTGACTTTTGGAATCCTACAAGTGTGAATGGAACCTAACTGGTCTGTCCTGATAGGGCTCTCCTATTTAGATCACTAAGACCCCCCCCCCATTCACACTTGTGCCACTTGCCATGTGACTTTGGGCGTCAAAGTCACATGACATATTGTACCCCATGTTTTCCAATGATAACCATTCATATATGTGCAACTTAACCAGTTGCTGCTGCTCTACGACGGCAGGTCAGCTCTATTGCACAAATTGCAGTACCGGTACGGCGGTTCCTTTTAAGACATGGGAAGAAAAAAAACCCTGGACTGCCGCACTCTGTATAGACAGTTATTTATTCCAAAAGTTCCTTTTAAGAGCTATAGCAGGCAAGCGCATCGCTGAAAACCGATGAGCATGGCCGCGATGTGTGCCCACGATCATTCCTGAGAGAGGCAGAACGAGGATCTGTCAATGTAAACAAACAGATCCCAGTTCTGTCAGGCGCGTAGAGAGAGATTGTCTGTCTGTTCCTAGTGATCAGGAATCCCTCTCTCCCCCCACAGTTAAAAACGCCTCCCTAGGACACATATATTTAACCCCTTCCCTGCCAGTGACATTTATACCGTAATCAGCGCATTATTATAGCGCTGATCGCTGTATAAATGTCACTGGTCCCAGAAAAAGTCTCAGATTTCTCCGCAGTGTCGCAGTCCTGCTAAAAAAATCGCTGATCACCGCCATTACTAGTAAAAAAAAAAAAAAAAAATCTATCTCCTATTTTGTAGACGCTATAACTTTTGCGCAAACCAATCAATATACACTTATTGCGATTTTGATAAAAATGTAGAAGAATATATATATTGGCCTAAACTGAGGAAGAATTTTATTTTTTAATTGTTGCACGTTTTTGGTTTTATAGCACAAAAAATAAAAACCAGAGGTGATCAAATAACACCAAAAAAAAAAAAAGCTCTGTGTGGTGGGGAAAAAAAGGACATCAATTTTTTATTTTATTTTTTTGAGGGTACTTCAATGTCAACCCTCAAAAGTTGCATGAAAGTCGCACCTGGATGTTTTGCATGTATTAGCGGGTCTGACTTTTGCAGAGGGGCAACGAGTCACATCCAAGTCGCACCCATTCAAAGTTGCACCAAAGTCGCCTGATTTTGGAGACGTACAAGTGTGAATGGAGCCTAATAAGTGGTATACAGAATAGTAAGATAGATTATATAATCTGTTCGGTCTTAGAGATTGCCATTGCTTTTTTCTGTTGTTCCAGGTGTATGCAGTTGTCACTAGCGTGGATGACACGTGTACCCGGATCCCTCGCATGACTGGGGAGGAGAAGGAGTTTGAGACCATGGAGAGAGGTAAGCAGAGCCCAGAGGAACATGTTGTATTGTCTCATATTATATCCTGCGATGTCCTTGTATCTAACATTCCTTGTATCTAACATTCCATGTTTTCTGTTATTCTTGTGCTCCTTTGTAGTAACCTCCCTTATCTACCTACCTTACCTGCCTTCTCTCTGGGTCACATCTTCATCTGTGGTTTTAGAATTGTTTAATGTCCTTCTCGGTGTTGTGTGTGTGATTTCTATACAACTCAGGGGATCCTTTTTTTGTTTTTTTTTTGTTCTTGTAGACGACCGCTATATGTCACCTGTCCAAGAAGCGTTCTCCATCCAGCTTATCTCCCCTGTCAGCTGGGAGACCATCCCCAACACCAGGTACTGTATCCAGTTCTGTCCTCTTCCAGGCTGATGAGTAATAAGGACCAGTGTACCAGCTTTCTGTTAATCCATTTTCATCCTTGTCCGCTAATGGCGCTTAATTCCAGAATGTCTCCCTTTTCATTACTGGGGGGTATACGCCCTGTCTATGGCAAGATTAGTACTAGGAAAGCCAACTCGCCCTTTGGGCAATGTCCCTGAAACACCTCCACCTCTGATGCCCTCAGCCTTGGATCCCTGGGACGCCCTCCCTCAGCCTTGGATCCCTGGGACGCCCTCCCTCAGCCTTGGATCCCTGGGACGCCCTCCCTCAGCCTTGGATCCCTGGGACGCCCTCCCTCAGCCTTGGATCCCTGGGACGCCCTCCCTCAGCCTTGGATCCCTGGGAGAATGCTGCTTTATTTCAATAGTAGGACTTCTGCAGAGGACAAGGAGACACAAACAGCAATGAAGGCCATCTTGGTTATCTCCCCTCATACTGGGGGCCTCCTCTTCATCTTCTCTCATTGGGGGCCTCCCTCACCTGTGAACAGTTATGATGGGATTGCCTTGTGTCCTCAATAAATTATCTATGTTTCTTTATCGTACACCACGGGACACAGAGCCAGTCATTACATAATGGGTTAAGGGTCACCAGCGGTGATTGGACACTGGCACAACCAATGGAAGACAGTTCCCCTCCATATAACCCCTCCCATCAGGGAAGTACCTCAGTTTTTTCGCCAGTGTCGAAAGGTGTTGGACGCGTTAGGAGGTGCTAAAGGAAAGCTCTACCAAAGAGACCCTCTGGGGGTAAAAGAGCTATGCTTTCGGATCCATCCAAGACGCCTACAAATGAGCTGAATCTGGATGGGATCCGGGCCTCATCCATGAGGCGTCGCCTGTAATGTCTCTCTTCGGAGGACTGGGCTCTAAGATCCAGCACTTTCGCTATTTCGCTATAAAGTCCTGGTAAGAGTCTTGTACAAGGCCCAGGGGAGAGGTATCCTTTAAATAGGAACCCATATCCCTGAAGGTTGGCACACATAGCCCACCGTGAAGGGTGAAGTTTGGTATCTGTCTGAAAACTTTCAGCAGAAAAACCTGCGGCGTGGAAAGGTAAGATTAGAAGGTCCATAAAAAAAAAAAAATAAGTTGGGACCTTTTTTTCAAGAAGTGGATGTCTTCTTTTTTTCCACCACTGGGGGGAGTAAAGAGCTGAATATACTCACCTCACTCTGTTCAGTGTCGGCTTCGGCGAAGTACACTGCTCGTCACCTCCGCTGCTGAGCTTGCTTGAGCACCCCGCTCCTCCTTTCGGTGGCCGATACAGACACCTGCAGATGCAGGTAAGTGGGGACAGGGGCTGATGAGAGTCCTCTCTCACTATGGCCACCACCATAGCGCTAAAGGCCGCGCGCGAGCGCGCTTTATCGGAGGGGGGGGGGGGCCCGAAGGCGTGCGCGGGCACGTGGCGCGCGCAGGCACAGAAACGGCACCAAATTTAAAAGACTGTCAGTGTAAAAAGCACTGCAGCAGCAAGCAAGCTCGTTAGTTCTCTTGTTCCTGGCAGAGAAACACAGCAGCTATACAGGGACGTAAGACTCCATGTGGTTGGATTGGGTACTTCCTAGAAGACATCCATGTTATGCATAGTTATGTGTTAAAAGTTGCATACTTAATGTATTTGCTAAACTGAACACGGTAGTATATGCATTTCGGTACCTTGTATTTTGTCTAAACAGTAAGTCTTCCAGGGGAAGTAATGCGGACAAAAAGAGATAAAAGAGCACCGCCGCCTGAGACAGGGGGCTCTAGCTGTGCTGACTCGGTACCTTCCTCTCCTGTGTTGCCAAAAGCACCTGTACAGGATGAGCCATTACCTCTGTCAGGTATGGCGGCTTCCCCAGTGAAGCCTGGGCCTGCATATGTCACTGAGGACACTTTATCAGCTGCCCTAAATAATCTGGAGGAGAAAATTGCTACTTTAATCGCTAAATCCTCTAAAAAGGACAATAAGCGAAGCAGATCTCCTCCAGTATTGGACCTCCCTTCAGAAGTACCTGAGGAGGAGGATGAGGAGGAGGCTACATCAGCAGAGGATGAGGAGTCAGACGGATCAGGGATATCGGATGAGCCTTTTTCGGTATCCCAGATTTTAAAGTCACAGGTGCAATGCTATGCAGGAGCCGTGCGAGCTGCATTTAGGTTACCCTCTTTGGAGGTAACAGAATCACCTGTCTCCTCCCTAGGATCATTAAGATCCCTGCAAGGTGCATGCTCCTTCCCGGTTCATCCGTTACTAGAGGATCTATTGTACGCAGACTGGCAACATCCAGATAAGCGTTTTTCACCTCCAAAAAAGTTTAACATTCTTTATCCTATGGAGGAAATTTTTTTAAAGAAATGGAGCCTGCCTACGGTAGATGCGGCTATTTCTTGTGTAAATAAAAACCTGACATGTCCAGTGGATAATGTACAAGTGTTTAAAGATCCTTCTGAGAAGAAGTTGGAATCCTTACTGAAATCCTCCTTCCTTTTGGCCGGCTCAATTATCCAACCTGCAGTAGCAGCAGTTGGTATGTGTCAGGTCGTCAGCCAACAGGTAAAGCAGGGGCTGAAGGAGCTGCCTTCAGAGCAGGCTAGAAATTGGGAGAATTTGCCTAAAGCCTTATGCTTCACAGTGGATGCCATGAGAGATTCTATCATACAGGCATCACGCCTTACACTCCAGCTGGTACAGATGCGCAGAGTACTTTGGCTTAAGCATTGGTCAGCGGAAGCCCCATGCAAAAAGTTGTTGGCAAGTTTCCCGTTCCATGGCGAACGCCTTTTTGGGGAAGATTTAGAAAGATATATCCAAAAGATATCAAGTGGTAAAACTACACTTTTACCTGAGAGAAAGAAAAACAAGAGACCTTGTTTTAAACACACTCTCTCCCCAGCTCCCGGGAAATCTGACTCCAGCCAGTGGCGACGGCCTTTTCAGCCGCCCAAAAAAGCCAAAGAACAGGCTCAGAAGAACAAGAAGCCGTGGGGTTCAAGAGCTAATAAGCAAGCCCCCAAAACCTCTCATTGAAGGGGCGCCCCCGGTCGGCCGAGTGGGGGGAAGGCTTCGTCAGTTCTCAGCGACTTGGCGGACAGAAACCCAGGACAAATGGGTGGTATCCACAATATCCTCAGGGTACAGACTGGAATTTCGAGAGATCCCATCTTCTCAATTCCGAAGTTCAAGACTGAAGAAGGATCCACAAAAAAGAGGATCCTTCTTCAAAGGTTTGAATCACTTAATAGCTCAAGGTGTGGTTACAGAGGTACCCCAAAAGGAGCAAGGTTCAGGTTTTTACTCAAACCTCTTTGTGATTCCAAAGCCAAATGGAGAAGTCAGACCCATCCTGGATCTAAAAAATCTAAACCAGTTTCTGAACGTTCGCCATTTTCGAATGGAAACGATTCGATCCGTGGTCGCTACTTTAAAAGGCGGAGAATTCATTGCGTCCATAGATATCAAAGACGCATATCTACACATACCAATCCTCCCCGCTCACCAAAGATTCCTAAGGTTTGCGGTAGAAGATCGCCACTTTCAATTTGTGGCCCTGCCATTTGGTGTAGCCACCGCGCCCAGAGTATTCACAAAGGTGCTAGCTCCTATGTTAGCAAACCTGAGAACACGGGGCATTGCGGTAACAGCCTATCTAGACGATCTACTATTAATAGATCAGTCAAAGGAGGGATTGGATCACGCTGTAGACACTACAGTAGGATACCTGGAGCATTTAGGATGGATTATAAACTTACAAAAATCCTCTCTCCAGGCCCAAAGAAGGATAGTGTACCTGGGCATGATCATAGATACAGCCCAAAACAGGGTATACCTGCCAGAGCCAAAGATACAGTCTCTGAAAGACCTGATCCACAAGGTCAAAGCAAACAAGAGGCCGTCTATTTGCCTTTGCATGAGACTATTGGGAAAGATGGTAGCCTCCTTCGAGGCGGTCCCTTACGCCCAGTTTCATTCGAGACTACTTCAAGGCAATATTTTAGCCTCCTGGAACAGAAAGAGCCAAGCTCTGGATATACCCATGCGCCTGTCCTCACAAGTACGCCACAGCTTCAATTGGTGGCTAGAAGCCAAGAATTTACGGAAGGGAAAGTGCTTCCTCCAGCAGCCTGGAAGGTGGTGTCTACGGATGCCAGCCTATCGGGCTGGGGTGCAGTATTCGAGGAGGCTTCTACCCAGGGAACCTGGGCCAAGACTCAGGGGATCCTGCCCATCAACGTGCTAGAGATCCGTGCAGTATATCTAGCCCTCAAAACCTGGACATACAGGTTACAGGGCTACCCAGTTCGGGTTCAATCCGACAATGCTACGGCAGTAGCTTACATCAATCACCAAGGAGGCACCCACAGTCGGGCAGCCCAAAGAGAGGTGAACCGGATTTTGGCATGGGCAGAAGAGCATGTACCTTGCATCTCTGCAATCTTCATTCCAGGGATAGAAAACTGGCAAGCAGACTACCTGAGTCGTCAGCAGCTGCTACCAGGAGAGTGGTCTCTTCACCCAGAGATCTTTCAGGCCATATGTCTGAGATGGGGAAACCCAGATGTAGACCTGCTAGCTTCCAGGTTCAACAAGAAATTGGACAACTTTGTGTCCAGAACGAGAGATCCTCTAGCCTACGGGACAGACGCTCTAATAACTCCATGGAATCAGTTCTCACTGATCTATGCATTCCCTCCGATCCCTCTTCTACAAAGACTGCTTCGCAGGATCAAGGAGGAGGGAATACCAGTAATCCTAGTGGCCCCAAACTGGCCCAGGAGGCCTTGGTACGCCGAGATCGTAAAAATGGCGATAGGAAGGCCCTGGAAGCTTCCACTTCGACACGACCTGTTGTCACAGGGTCCAGTATTCCACCCTTCCTTACAAAGGCTAAATTTGACGGCCTGGCTGCTGAGACCCACATTTTGAAAAAGAGAGGGGTCTCTGGCCTGGCTCTTTCTACGCTCATTAATGCTAGAAAGCCAGCCTCCAGACTCATCTATCATAGAGTCTGGAAAGCATACGTTTCCTGGTGTGAATCCAGAAGTTGGAATCCTCTGAAATATGAAATAAGTAGGATTCTTGCTTTTTGCCAGTTAGGAGTGGATATGAAATTAGCCCTTAGCACCATCAAAGGGCAAATATCGGCTCTATCAGTCTTCTTTCAGAGACCATTGGCATCTCACTCCCTAGTTCGGACATTCATTCAGGGGGTACTGAGGATAAATCCTCCAGTCAGGTCTCCCTTGTGTCCATGGGATTTGAATTTGGTATTGTCAGTGTTGCAAAAGCAACCTTTTGAACCTATTCGCCATATTCCTTTAATTATATTAAGTAGGAAATTGGCCTTTCTGATTGCTATAGCTTCTGCTAGGAGAGTATCAGAGCTAGCAGCTCTTTCTTGTAAAGAGCCTTATCTAATTTGTCACAAGGACAAGATCGTACTACGACCCCATCCGGCTTTTCTGCCTAAGGTGGTGTCGGCTTTTCACTTGAATCAAGACATTGTTCTGCCTTCCTTTTTTCCAAACCCGCGGACGGCGGGGGAAAAATTATTACACTCTCTAGATCTAGTGAGAGCGGTAAGGGTGTATCTGCAAGCAACCGCTCAGATACGTAAAACAGATGTTTTGTTTATTTTACCAGATGGTCCCAAGAAGGGCCAAGCGGTATCAAAATCCACCATTTCCAGGTGGATTAGACAAGTAATTGTTCAAGCTTATGGTTTAAAGAACAGGACTCCTCCTTTTCCTGTTAAGGCGCACTCTACCAGGGCGATAAGTGCTTCATGGGCAGTGCACCACCAGGCTTCGATGGCTCAGATCTGTAAGGCTGCAACTTGGTCCTCAGTCCATACATTTTCCAAATTCTATCAAATAGATGTGAAAGGACATGAGGATTCCGCCTTCGGGCGAAGTGTGCTGCAGGCAGCAGTGATAGGGCTTCTGGTCCGCAAGCGGTCGGTTTGATCTGTGTCTCCCCCCCTTCATATGAGCATTGCTCTGGGACGTCCCATTATGTAATGACTGGCTCTGTGTCCCGTGGTGTACGATAAAGAAAATAGGATTTTTATAACAGCTTACCTGTAAAATCCTTTTCTTGGAGTACACCACGGGACACAGAGGTCCCACCCTTCTTATGGGAACCTTACTGCTTTGCTACAAAACTGAGGTACTTCCCTGATGGGAGGGGTTATATGGAGGGGAACTGTCTTCCATTGGTTGTGCCAGTGTCCAATCACCGCTGGTGACCCTTAACCCATTATGTAATGACTGGCTCTGTGTCCCGTGGTGTACTCCAAGAAAAGGATTTTACAGGTAAGCTGTTATAAAAATCCTATTTTTTGTATCCATGAGTGAGGTCAAAGATTATTGGTCAAAGGTCTGGTTTTCAGGAGTGAAGCCAGTGGTTCTCGGTTGAAGGTCTGTGTTCAGGAGGACCGTGTGGTTGAAGGTCTGTGTTCAGGAGGACCGTGTGGTTGAGGGTCTGTGTTCAGGAGGACCGTGTGGTTGAGGGTCTGTGTTCAGGAGAACCGTGTGGTTGAGGGTCTGCGTTCAGGAGGACCGTGTGGTGGAAGGTCTGTGTTCAGGAGGACCGTGTGGTTGAAGGTCTGTGTTCAGGAGGACCGTGTGGTTGAGGGTCTGTGTTCAGGAGGACCGTGTGGTTGAAGGTCTGTGTTCAGGAGGACCGTGTGGTGGAGGGTCTGTGTTCAGGAGGACCGTGTGGTGGAGGGTCTGTGTTCAGGAGGACCGTGTGGTGGAGGGTCTGTGTTCAGGAGGACCGTGTGGTGGAGGGTCTGTGTTCAGGAGGACCGTGTGGTGGAGGGTCTGTGTTCAGGAGGACCGTGTGGTGGAGGGTCTGTGTTCAGGAGGACCGTGTGGTGGAGGGTCTGTGTTCAGGAGGACCGTGTGGTGGAGGGTCTGTGTTCAGGAGGACCGTGTGGTGGAGGGTCTGTGTTCAGGAGGACCGTGTGGTGGAGGGTCTGTGTTCAGGAGGACCGTGTGGTGGAAGGTCTGTGTTCAGGAGGACCGTGTGGTGGAAGGTCTGTGTTCAGGAGGACCGTGTGGTGGAAGGTTTTAGGTCTGTTATATGGTATAAAGCTAGCATCATCTTATGTGCGTTTCAGGATCGATTTGGACGAATGGGAGCACGCCACCTGCATGAGAACTGTGAACTTGAAGAGTGAAGAGACTGTGTCTGGCCTGAAGGGGTACATTGCAGTTGGCACATGTGTGATGCAGGGAGAGGAAGTGACCTGTAGAGGGCGGGTAAGTCACATTATTGGAAGTAATTTCAACTGTCCACCATAAGTCCTGGGATGAATGGACTCCGCTGCCTATCAGACAGTGACTGTTGCACCATGGATTGACAGAGGATTATTTTCTTTGTTTCAAGAGATATCTTATCCCGTTACCAGGTTATCATTAATGCTGCTCTCTCCCCATCTGCAGATACTTATCATGGACATCATTGAAGTGGTGCCGGAGCCAGGGCAGCCTCTGACCAAGAACAAGTTTAAGACTCTGTATGAGAAGGAGCAGAAGGGTCCGGTCACCGCCCTCTGCCATTGTAATGGCTATCTGGTGACGGCCATTGGCCAGAAGGTGAGTAGAGGAGGATGGCTTCTGGGGGCGTTCTAGGAAACTCCCGTAATGCTGGGGCTGGGTTCCACTTGCTGAAACCCTGATCCTCCTCAGAATCTCCTCTTCAACTACAGGCATACCCCGCTTTAAGTACACTTACTTTACATACACTCACGGGTATGTTCTTACTCGCAAGTGTATGTAAAGTGGCTCTCAAGCTAAAGCTGCACCTGAGTAATCCGTGCATAGATAGTTCAGATTCCCCGCTACTTGGAAACACAGCCCCTGACACCCTCTCTACAGCCCCTGACGCCCCAGAAGTAAAAAAGGGTATTGCTTCACTTTAAGTACATTTTCGTTTTACATACATGCTCTGGTCCCATTGTGTACTTTAAAAGTGGGGTATGCCTGTATCTGAGAGAGATTAGGAGAGGGGTCAAGAGATATAGCAAGGAGATTGCCGCCATATTGGTTCACTGCGTGGAAACCCAGTGCAATCCAGTGACTCTGCTTGCATGGTGGGAGTTCCCTGCCTGTGCACACCCCTGTGCATGGTGGGAGTTCCCTGCCTGTGCACACCCCTGTGCATGGTGGGAGTTCCCTGCCTGTGCACACCCCTGTGCATGGTGGGAAGGTGGCCTAGTCCCCCTTAAGCTCTGTAGTAGAGCGGTTCCAGCTATTGTATTGTTTTCATTCCTCATAGATTTTCCTCTGGAGTCTGAAGGACAACGATCTGACGGGGATGGCGTTCATCGACACTCAGCTTTATATCCACCAGATGATCAGCGTAAAGAATTTCATTCTGGCTGCAGACCTGATGAAAAGCATCTCCTTACTGCGCTACCAGGAGGAAAGCAAAACCCTGTCATTGGTCAGCAGGGTGAGTGCAGGCCCCTCCCCTATCCCTTTCCTGTCACTGCTCAGAGTGAGTGTAGGCCCCTCCCCTATCCCTTCCTTGTCACTGGTCAGCAGGGTGAGTGCAGACCCCTTCCCTATCCCTTCCTTGTCACTGGTCAGCAGGGTGAGTGCAGACCCCTCCCCTATCCCTTCCTTGTCACTGGTCAGCAGGGTGAGTGCAGACCCCTCCCCTATCCCTTCCTTGTCACTGGTCAGCAGGGTGAGTGCAGGCCCCTCCCCTATCCCTTCCCTGTCACTGGTCAGCAGGGCGAGTGCAGGCCCCTCCCTTATCCCTTTTCTGTCACTAGTCAGTAGAGTGAGTGCACGCCCCTCTTACTGCTTCTGTGTCATTGGTCACCTGGATGAGTACACGCCCCTTCCGATATCTCCACGGCCTGCTGAACTCGCATTACTAATGATTGATTGGCTCTCCTTCAGTCTCTGACTCTCTCTTTTTCTCTTACAGGATGTGAAGCCTCTGGAGGTGTATAGTGTGGAGTTCCTGGTGGACAACAATCAGCTTGGCTTCCTTGGTGAGTTCCAAGTGATGAAGATGGGGGGACATGACTCTTTGTGCTGCGCTCTTATTTACCAACCTCATTTTATATTGCAGTGTCTGACCGTGACCGGAACATCCTCCTCTATATGTACCTTCCAGCAGGTGAGTCCGTCCCTTCCTTCCTTCCTTCCTTCCTTCCTTCCTTCCTTCCTTCCTCCCAGTGTCATCACCTCCTCACCAGCCATCTCCAAGTCTGGAGCTCCACGTGTGCGTTCCATGTCTGGATGAGGCAGGAGGCTTCCCTCTGGGCTCCAAGCTCCAGCCTACCAGTCTGTGTGCTTCTGCATCCACATTCTTTGTGATATAACACAGTCCTGATATTGGTTCTATGTCTCCATTATTTGTTCCAGCAAAGGAAAGTTTTGGGGGATTGCGCCTCCTGAGACGAGCAGACTTCCATGCAGGCTCCCATGTCAATACTTTCTGGAGGACTCCATGCCGGGGAGCCAACGAAGGCTCCAGTCGTAAAACGGCATTATGGGACAACAAACAAATCACGTGGTTCGCTACGCTGGATGGTGGCGTTGGCCTCCTACTCCCCATGCAGGAGAAGACGTATCGCAGATTGCTGATGTTACAGAATCATCTCCTTACCTGGATTCCGCACCACGCCGGGCTTAACCCAAAAGCCTTCAGGTACGTGTGCTGGTGACACCAAACAAGAGGCGGAACAAACTGAAGTCCCATCTGTAAGCCGCCTTAATGTGGCACATTTGTACCCATTCATGAATGGCTTCAACTAAGATAAATGATTTATGATCTCTGATTGGCAACACATTTGTAGAAAGCAAAGTGGGCATCCATTGTGGAATATAGGAGACAGCATGGGAGCTGATTGTGAAGCCCGGGGTATAGGAGGGAGCCAATTGTGGAGCCCGGGGTATCGGGGGCAAAAGAGGGAGCTGATTGTGAAGCCCGGGGTATCGGGGGCAAAGAGGGAGCTGATTGTGAAGCCCGGGGTATCGGGGGCAAAGAGGGAGCTGATTGTGAAGCCCGGGGTATCGGGGGCAAAGAGGGAGCTGATTGTGAAGCCCGGGGTATCGGGGGCAAAGAGGGAGCTGATTGTGAAGCCCGGGGTATCGGGGGCAAAGAGGGAGCTGATTGTGAAGCCCGGGGTATCGGGGGCAAAGAGGGAGCTGATTGTGAAGCCCGGGGTATCGGGGGCAAAGAGGGAGCTGATTGTGAAGCCCGGGGTATCGGGGGCAAAGAGGGAGCTGATTGTGAAGCCCGGGGTATCGGGGGCAAAGAGGGAGCTGATTGTGAAGCCCGGGGTATCGGGGGCAAAGAGGGAGCTGATTGTGAAGCCCGGGGTATCGGGGGCAAAGAGGCAGCTGATTGTGAAGCCCGGGGTATAGTGGGCAGAGAGGCAGCTGATTGTAGAGCCCGGGGTATAGTGGGCAGAGAGGGAGCTGATTGTGGAGCCCGGGGTATAGGAGGCAGAGAGGGAGCCGACTGTGGAGCCCGGGGTATAGTGGGCAGAGAGGGAGCCGATGATGGAGCCCGGGGTATAGTGGGCAGAGGGAGCCGATTGTGGAGCCTGGGGTATAGGAGGCAGAGAGGAAGCTGATGATGGAGCTTTGGGTGTAGGGGGCAGAGAGGAAGCTGATGATGGAGCTTTGGGTGTAGGGGGCAGAGAGGAAGCTGATGATGGAGCCTAGGGTATAGTGGGCAGAGAGGAAGCTGATGATGGAGCTTTGGGTGTAGGGGGCAGAGAGGAAGCTGATGAATGGAGCCTAGGGTATAGTGGGCAGAGAGGAAGCTGATGATGTAGCTTTGGGTGCAGGGGGCAGAGAGGAAGCCGATGATGGAGCCCAGGGTATAGTCCAGTGGTCATCAACCCTGTCCTCAGGGCCCACTAACAGGCCAGGTTTTATGTATTACCTTGGGGGAGATGCAGACTAGAATACTGCAATCACTGAGCAGCAAATTATATCACCTGTCATGTATTTCAGTTATCTTGCAAACCTGGCCTGTTAGTGGGCCCCGAGGACAGGGTTGATGACCACTGGTATAGTGGGCAGAGAGGAAGCTGATGATGGAGCTTTGGGTGTAGGGGGCAGAGAGGAAGCTGATGGAGCTTTGGGTGTAGGGGGCAGAGAGGAAGCTGATGATGGAGCTTTGGGTGTAGGGGGCAGAGAGGAAGCCAATGATGGAGCTTTGGGTGTAGGGGGCAGAGAGGAAGCCGATGATGAAGCTTTGGGTGTAGGGGGCAGAGAGGAAGCCGATGATGGAGCTTTGGGTGTAGGGGGCAGAGAGGAAGCTGTATTGTCCAACGAGGGACACAGGAATTCTGAAATGGTCAGCCCCTCTATAACCCCTCCTCTACCGAGAATGCCTTTAGTTTTTTTTTTGTTTGCTTGTGTCCTTGGAGGTTTTCTTTTAGCTCTGCTAAATAAGGTCAAACTATTTAGCTGCCTTTTTTTTTTTCTTTTTTTTTTTTTTTATGGAATTTTTTCCTCTGATTTCAATTAATGTTCCTCGCTGACATGGCTGCTTGAACCGGTCTCTATATAGCAGGTCTCTAGGTTGGTGTTTCCTTAGCCTCACTTTGGAGGCTGTATCTGGACCCCTCTGGTCTGGACATGTGCGGCTCACTTTCAATGGGACTTGTACTGGTTAGTTGGCAGTGGATCTCTTTCCAGGTCCAGAGCCTTGGCACAGCCCCAGGTGGGATCCTCTGAAGACTCCCTTTAGTGAGTAAGGCCATTCTAGCTAAAGCACCAGGCGCTACCTTGCTTTTTTTCACCTCTGTGCACCATTTATAAGTCCCCAACCACTACTGGTTTCCTTGTTGTAAGGGTTAAGGCTGAGGGTCTCAGCGCTGGTGTCATCCGGGGGTGGAGTGATGTGCATACGTGGGCCGTTCTTCTTTTTTTATTTTATTCCTCGACACTCAGCTTGAAGGAGCACCATCCCACCGCTGCTTCTACTTGTGAAGCACCCCATGAATCTCCTGGCTTATTTCCACTGCCTGCCTCCAGCGGCTTAGTCACCTCCGGCCACCTAAAGCTCTCATCAGCACCAATGGCCCAGTTTGTGAGTACCTGAGAGCAGTGCTGTATTGGAGCCGCCGAATTAAGAGACCTCGGCCCATTCTTCCCTAGTGTTTCTGTAGGCATTTACTGTATCCTCCTAGGAAACTGTGGAACCCTTTTTGTTATAAGGTTGTCATCTGTCAATCCTTCTCGGCTCCTTTGTTTGAGGCCGAATCCTTCCCCCATGTCCACTTGGGACGTCTTTTTTGTGCTCAGATAAGGAGGTACTCTGCTGGATCTCTGACCTTTTGGTTCCTCTCCACATCTCTGATTCAGAGACCGCTTCCTCAGTTTTGCCGAGGTTGTTTCAAACATAAATTAAAAAAATAAAATTAAAAAAAACTTTTTTTTTTTTTTTTTTTAAACTACTTCTATACTGGGCACTTACACCCCCTTCCTGCCCAGGCCAATTTTCAGCTTTCAGCGCTGTCGCATTTTGAATGACAATGGCGCGGTCATGCTACACTGTACACACACATGAGAATTTTATCATTTTGTTCCCACAGATAGAGCTTTCTTTTGATGGTATTTGATCACTGCTTGGGTTTTTATTTCTTTCTCGTACATCACGGGACACAGAGCGACATAGTCATTACTAATGGGTTATATAGATACCGTCAGGTGCTGGCACTGGCAACTTCCAAAACCGGAAGTACCCTCCCCTATATAAGCCCCTCCCATCCGGGAGCACCTCAGTTTTTTGCCAGTGTCTAAGGTGTTGGCCAAGAAGAAACATGTGTTTTTCACTGAGCTTGCGTACAGGTTCTTTTGGGCCTCAGTAAGCTATTCCGGATCCGACCAAAAAAGCTTCATAGCTAAACGGTCGGTACCCGGGCCTTGCAGAGAAGAGCAAGGTTTTGCCTGTAATGCTTCTCTTAGGAGAGCTGGACCCTGGGATCCAGAGCTCTGGTCATACCCACGACCAAGATGTTTTCTGTGCAGGGTGCTATACAGGTCCAGGGGAGTGGAATCCTTGGGAACCCGGTCCCTGAAGGTTTGATTACAATGCCTGCCGTGATAGGTGAAGTTTGGGCTTCTGTGGACCAAACAGAGTCCTGCGGCGAGGAAAAGATAAGTGGGGGCCCTCGGGAACTTGGTTCTATTGAGGGACCCCCAAGCCTATTTTGTCTTTCTGCCTGTTACCTAAGGTATTCCCGCTAATATTCTGTGTATGCCTGTTACTACTGAGAAAATGTAAAAATTTTAATAGTAGGCAAGAAAAAAAAAAAAAAAATGTAAGACCGCGGTACCTGTGTTAGACACTAGAGGCCGCTATGGTTCTTTTTCTTGTAATGTGGATTTTTTTCTTCCAGAATCAAATCCAGGCAGTTGGTAAGTTCTCTCCTGGGAAGCTGTCTCCTCTGCCCTGTTGCTGCGCTCATCCATCCCCGGGCCCTGCGGCAAAGGGACCCTGGCTCCCATCTAGCTCCTTGTTGTTTTCAAAAAAGGCGCCGAAGGCGCACGTGCCCGCGCGCGTGCGCGTGCACGCGCCTCTATTCATAGAGGCGATCTGGAAAAGGGGCGGAGCGGGGTGGATGACGCTCAGGTGTGTGCCGCGGCGCTACTGCGCATGTGCGGGCGTCCAGCGTGTTTTAAAGCACATTATAGCTGGCTGTTGAAGTGCACAGACAGAGCTAGCAACAATATAAAGGCACACAGAGGCGGTTGATGCAGGCATCCCCTAGAAAGACACTTTAGTAGACACCAACTGTGATATAGCAGCAATTGTGCTAGACTATTCTCAGTAAAAGTGGTGTATTACGGCTGGAATACCTCAGCTTTAGGCTTAGGAATATGCCGTCCAGAAGCTCCGGAACTGAATCTTCCAGGAAGCGAAGGGGGTCTCATCGGGCTCTGAGGATCTTGGGCATACTTCTGCTGCACCAGTCTCCCCTGAAGTTCAGAGGTAAGTGACCGTAGAGACCCCGCAGGGGTACTTGGTACTGTGGCTGTCCTCAGTTCACCTGCTCCTGTGTATGTAACAGAGGAGTTTTTTTTCCTCAGCTCTGGGAGGATTAGAGAGAGATTGTGGCCCCGAAGAGCAACATTGATCGGTGCCTCCCTGTCAGGGAAAGCACGCCCGATCTCCGTCTCCTCCTTCAGAGTGCCTGTTAGCAGAGCAACAGTCCCATACAGGGATCGACCTGCCTGAAGGGGATCAGGATGAGGTTGATTCTGTTATAGAGGAATCAACAGTGGGGGAACCTTTTCTCAGCATCTCAAGCTGAAAGATTATGGGTTCAGTCTCTGACTAACATGGTCCGATCAGCATTTAAAAATGCACCTTGCGGAACCATCAACCACTACTGTATCCTCGTTGGGGTCGCTAGAAGCCCCCAGACTGTCTGTTCTTTTCCACTTCACCCTTTACTGAAAGGGCTTATTTACCAGGATTGGGAACATCCTGAGAAAATATTTATTCCCCCAAGAGATTTCCGGTGGTCTATCCCATGGAGGATAAGTTCATCAAAAAAATGGAAGGTCCCTACAGTGGACGCAGCCATCTCTTGTATGTATAAATCACTGACATGTCCAGTGGATAATGTCCAAATGTTCAAGAACCCAATAGATAAAAGATTGGAGTCCTTATGAAAATCTGCTTCTTTCTACAGCAAGCTTGGTGACACAACCAGCAGTAGCAGCTATTGGGGTCTGCTAAGCAGTGAAGGATCAGTTGAAACAGGTCTTGAGGGACTTGACAGATCAGCAGGCTTTGCCCTAGCTGATCTACCTAGAGCCTTAGGCTTTGCGGTGGACGCTATAAAGGATTCAGTCCATCAGGCCTCCCGCCTTACGCTGTCTATAGTACATATGCGTAGGCTCCTATGGCTCAAAAACTGGTCTGCTGAAGCTCCCTGTAAAGAATGGCTGGTTAGCGTCCCATTTCATGGTGAACGCTTATTCAGGGAAAACCTGGACAAATATATCCAGAAAATTTCCAGCGGTAAAAATACGCTCTTGCCGGTTAAAAACAGAGTTAGAGGTCCCTCTTTAAGAGGCCTGCTTCTCCAGTCCCTGGGGCATCGGCTGTGTAACAGTTCCGACGGCCTCCTCGGTCAATTCCCGGGGGTAAAAAACAGGGACAATAGCAGGGTAATAAGAAACCCTGGGTCAGGGGAGGTACAAAACCTCCCCCAAAGTTAAATTCATTGAAGCCCCCACTCAGTCGGGTGGGGGGAGGACTCCAGTTGTTCGCAAGAGACCTGGCGGGACACGATCAAGACAGATAGGTGCTCTCCGCAGTATGTTTGGGATACAGTTTGGAGTTAAAAGACTCTCCTCCTTCCCATTTTTGAGGTCAAACGTGCCAAGGGATCCCCGGAAGAGAGAGTCCCTCCTGTTGGCACTAGAACAACTATTGCTCCAAGGAGTAATTATGGAGGTTCCCCTGGAAGAATGAGGGTTCGGGTTTTACTCAAACCTCTTTACAGTCCCGAAGCAAACGCGGACGGGAGGCCCATATTAATTCTAAAAGGGCTATACAAATTCCTGTATATCAGGACTTTCCGATGGAGTCGATCCGATCGGTGGCCACTGCCCTACAAGGGGAGGATTGGTTAGCCGCGATCGACATCAAAGATGCTTATTTGCACATTCCCATCTTTCCAGTCCACCAAAAATTTCTACGCTTTGCAGTAGAAGGGCGCCATTTTCAGTTCAGAGCCTTACCCTTCGGTTTGGCCACAGCACCACGAGTGTTTACAAAAATTCTGGCCCTTTATTGGCCAATCTAAGAACACAAGGTGTAATGATAATGGCATATCTAGATGACTTGTTGCTGATAGACCACTCAGTGAAAAAACTAGACGTGGTCGTTCACAAGACAATCAAGTATCTGGAATCTCACGGTTGGATTATCAACCGAGACAAGTCAGCCCTAAAAACCAGTCAAAAGTCTGGAATACTTGGGGCTAAGGTTGGATTCAGGCCAGAGAAAAATATTCTTGCCTCGAGGAAAGGTGTTGTCTTTGAAAGATTTGATCCACTTAGTGGGTACAAAAAAGACAGCCGTCCATACGCCTGTGCATGAGGCTGCTGGGAAAAATGGTGGCATCATTCGAAGCAGTACCCTACGGTCAATTCCATTCAAGGAATTTGCAAGGGGCCATACTGTCAGCCTGGAACAAAAAAGTTCAGGCCCTAGACTTACAATGTCCTTGTCCCCTTCCGTTCGCAAGAGCCTCCGTTGGTGGTTGGTTCCCCAGAATCTGGAAAAAGGGAAATCCTTCAGTCCGATTTCTTGGAAAGTGGTCACTACAGATGCCAGCCTTATAGGCTGGGGAGCTGTACTGGAGCAATAGTCTCTCCAGGACAGATGGTCGGAGGCAGAAAAGGCCCTGCCCATCAATCTCTTAGAGATACGAGCAGCCCGGTATGCCCTAGTAGCATGGACATCCAAACTCCAAGGGTCCCCTGTCAGAATTCAATCAGACAATGCCACAGCAGTGGCATATATCAATCATCAGGGGGGCACCAGGAGTCGTGCAGCCCAGAGGGAAGTAAATTACATCCTGAAATGGGCAGAAAGATATGTCCCAGCCATATCTGCGGTATTCATTCCAGGAGTGGAGAATTGAAAGGCGGACTTTCTAAGTCGCCAGCAATTATGCCCAGAGGAAGGGTCCTTCCACCCCGAGGTTTTCTGGACAATATGTCAGCGGTGGGGAACATCGGATGTAGATCTTCTAGCATCCAGATTCAACGCAAAGGTGGACAGGTTTGTCTCTCGGTCAAGGGATCCCCTAGCTTGCGGCTCGGATGCCCTAGTGTTCCCTTGGTATCAGTTCAAGCTGATATATGCATTCACACCGCCACAATGGTTTCCTCGATTACTCCGCAGAATCAGGGTAGAAAAGAAACCAGTGATTCTGGTGGCTCCAGCGTGGCCCCGAAGAGCGTGGTACGCGGAGATTGTAAAATGTCAGTGGGGAGTCCTTTGGACTCTCCCACGTCGTCCGGACCTGCTTTCGCAAGGACCGATATACCACCCTTCCTTACCAGCCCTAGGTTTGACGGCCTGGCTATTGAAGCCCACATTCTAAAAAAGAGAGGGCTCTCTAATCCTGTGGTACCTACCATGATCAATGCCAGGAAGCCGGTATCCAGGCAGATCTACTATAGAATCTGGAAGGCGTACATCGCCTGGTGAGGCCAAGAAATGGCATCCACGTAAATACGTAATAGGTAGGATTCTGGACTTCCTACAATGGGCTGTAGATAGGAAGCTTGCCTTGAGTACTATCAAGGGTCAGATTTCGGCCTTGTCAATATTTTTTCAAAGGCCCTTGGCTTCGCATTCACTAGTCAAAGCCTTTATACAAGGAGTGATGCGTATTAGTCCTCCGGTTAATATTCCCATATGTCCATGGGACCTAAACCTGGTTCTATCGGTTCTACAGAAACAACCATTTGAACCATTACAGCACATTTCCTTGGTTCTTCTCACCAGGAAATTGATTTTTCTAGTAGCCATTTGTTCGGCTAAAAGAGTGTCGGAATTAGCAGCTATGTCCTGTAAGGAGCCATATCTGGTTATCCATAAGGACAGAGTAGTGTTACGTCCTCATCCAGCCTTCTTCCTAAGGTGGTATCGAGGTTTCATTTGAACCAAGATGTGGTTCTTCCTTCTTTTTTCCCCAAACCTACTTCGGTAGAGGAAAAGTTATTGCATTCTTTGGATGTAGTAAGAGCAGTTAAAGCTTATCTAAAAGCCACTGCTCAGATTCGCAGAACGGATACTTTGTTTATTCTGCCGGAAGGCCCCAGAAAGGGTCAGGCAGCGTCAAAATCTACTTTAGCCAAGTGGATTCGACAGGTCATAATACAAGCCTATGGCTTGAGAAGAAGACCGCCTCCGTTCAAAGTTAGAGCGCACTCCACGAGAGCAGTTGGAACTTCATGGGCAGTGCATCACCAGGCCTCCCTGGCTCAAATCTGTAAGGCCGCAACATGGTCTTCAGTTCACACGTTTACTAGGTTCTACCAGGTGGACGTTAGAAGTCAGGAGGATGTCGCCTTTGGGCGCAGTGTGTTGCAGGCCGCAAAAGATCCTCATGTCTGATAGCGCTCAGCTTATATATGGTGTATCCCCCCCCTCATTGGGCATTGCTTTAGGACATCCCATTAGTAATGACTATGTCGCTCTGTGTCCCGTGATGTACGAGAAAGAAAATAGGATTTTTATAACAGCTTACCTGTAAAATCCTTTTCTTGGAGTACATCACGGGACACAGAGCTCCCGCCCCTCTTTGGGGACACTTATTGCTTTGCTACAAAACTGAGGTGCTCCCGGATGGGAGGGGCTTATATAGGGGAGGGTACTTCCGGTTTTGGAAGTTGCCAGTGCCAGCACCTGACGGTATCTATATAACCCATTAGTAATGACTATGTCGCTCTGTGTCCCGTGATGTACTCCAAGAAAAGGATTTTACAGGTAAGCTGTTATAAAAATCCTATTTTTTTGCGCAACAAATAAAAAAAGACCTAAAAGTTTGGGGGGAAAATAAAGTTTTTCTGTTTTAACATTTTGTAAATAAGCAGGTTTTCTCCTTCAATGACGGGCACTGATATGGCTGCACTTATGATGCCCACTGATGGGTGGCATTGCTGGGCATCACTGATCTGGCATTATGTATGGTGCCAGTCGGTGCCCATTTGTGGGCACTGATTGGCATATTTTGTGCATGGCATCCCTGGTGGCCATACCTGGCCATCCACATGTTGGGGGCTTTCCTGGTGGCATCCTGGACGGGCATCCGCAGGGGGGATGTGCGGATAAACAATCAGCGCAGACAAATAGACACAGGGTGACTTAGATATAGGAGGTGCATGGGGAGCTGAAGCATGGGTTTCCCAACCTTTCCAAGGGATTCTGGGTTTCACTAGTCCTCTGCCCAAAGTGACTCCTGTCAGTCTCCCTCTCTCTTGATTCTCAGTGCTTCTTAACCCCCCCCCCCCCCCCCATTGCTAGGTGTCTGGGCAAGATCTCTAGATGGTTTTGTGGAATGGGTATGACCTGTCTCTCTTTGGGGGAACTCTTTCCTCCTCACTCCAGGGGAACCTCACCTGCTTGGGTGTCTATGTACCCAGGGCTTTCGTCGGGTTTCTCTAAACAGTTGGCTCACTCTTCATTGGGAGGGGAGGGATCCTATGGCGAGTTGACTTCCTATGGTGAACATCACGCAGGTATTGCAGAACCTTCACACATAGGAAGTTATGGGGCGTCCTCCCTGTAACATTACATGTGGTCTGGTCCCTACACTGGATGGAGGTGTTCTACTCTAAACTGTACTGTAGAGACAATGCATTGACATCTGGGTTTCTTTAGCTGGTGGTCTCTGCATCAAAGGGAGAGGTTTTCACACCTAGTGGTTCTGTCCTCTTGCATAGGAGGAAGAATCCTCGCTGGGGGGGCTCTGTGCACCCCTACATTGTCACCAGGTGGGACATGCTGGGCTCCTGCTGAAGGTGTGCACCATTTGGGATGGAGCATGTCCAGGGGCCTTCCTAGGCCCTGATCACCTTCAGTGGCTGATACTGCAGCCTTTTGAATTTTCTCCAGATGCGTTTTTTTTTTCTTCTTGGGTTTGACCTCAATCAGACAAATGTTCCTAGCAGTGTAGCTTAGGTTCCTGTCCCTGGATCCACGACTATGGATGCTTCACTGGACTTAGGCGTGTCAGAAGATCCTTTTAGAACCATGTTCTTTATTCAATGTTAGGCAGGTCACAGGAACATCTCCAGGTGTCGGGATGGTTTTTGTTCACCCTGTTGTAATGGGGTACCGGTTTATCTTTCATTTCTTTCACCTTTATAGGGGGACCTCTCATGCTCCGTCAGATGGATTTTGTACCCTTCAGTTCTCTGAGTCTATCAGCATCTTTTTGGCTGTTGTGCTGTGAAGATTCTCACTTTTGTTTGGATATCTTGTTTTGCAAGATTGCTGGGCAACCTCAACCGTATCATAGAATATTCTCCTAAGGGATGGTAATGTTGGGCCTTCGTGTGTAGACTGGCTCATCTTTCTTTTTCGTACATCACGGGACACAGAGCGACTTAGTCATTACTAATGGGTTATATAGATTACCTTCAGGTGTTGGCACTGGCCAATTCCAAACCGGAAGTACCCTCCCCTATATAAGCCCCTCCCACCCGGGAGCACCTCAGTTTTTTGCCAGTGTCTAAGGTGTTGGCCAAAGAGTAACATGTGTTTTCACTGGGCTTGCGTACAGGTTCTTTTGGGCCTTAGTAAGCTGTTCCGGATCCCACCAAAAAAGCTTCATAGCTAAACGGTCGGTACCCGGGCCTTGCAGCAGAAGAGCAAGGTTTTGCCTGTAATGCTTCTCTTAGGAGGGCTGGACCCTGGGATCCAGAGCTCTGGTCATACCCACGACCAAGATGTTGTCTGTGCAGGGTGCTATACAGGTCCAGGGGAGTGGAATCCTTGGGAACCCGGTCCCTGAAGGTTTAATTACAATGCCTGCCGTGATAGGTGAAGTTTGGACTTCTGTGGACCAAACAAAGTCCTGCGGCGGGGATCAGGTAAGTGGGGGCCCCCAGGAACTTGGTTCTATTGGGGGACCCCCAAGCCTAATTTGTCTTTCTGTCTGTTACCTAACGGTATTCCCGCTAAATATCTGTGTTTGCCTGTAACTACTGAAAATGTAAAATTTTAATAGTAGTCAAGAAAAAAAAAAAAAAAAAGGGACCGCGGTACCTGTGTTAAACCACTAGAGGCCGCTGTAGTCCATTTTTCTTGTCATGTGGATCTTTGGTTTTCTCAAGTCAAAAGATCCAGGCAGCTGGTAAGTTTCTCTGTGGGAATCCACTTCCTCTGCCCTGTTGCTGCGCTCATCCACCGCACAGGCCCTCCGGCAAAAAGGGCCCTGGCTCCTAGTCCCCTGTTTGATTTCGAAAAGGGCGCCAATGGCGCACGGGTGGATGACGCTCGATGCGCGGCGCTTCTGCGCATGTGCGGGCATCCCAGCATAGTTAAAAGACACAGTACAAGTGTCAGCTGGATGCAAACAGAGCTAGCAACAAACAGTGGCACACAGAGGCGGTTGATGCAGGCATCCCCATAGAAAGGCACTTTAGTGGACACCAGCTGGTATATAGCAGCACCTGTGTTAGATTATTACCAGCAAAATTGGTGTATGACGACGGGAATACCTCAGCTTTGTGCTTAAAGGATATGTCGTCCAGACGCTCCGGAAATAGATCTTCCAGGAAGCCAAAGGGGTCTCCATCGGGCTCTGAGGATATTGGGCATGCTTGTACTGCACCAATCTCCCCTGAGAATTCAGAGGTCAGTAGCCGTAGAAACCCCGCAGGAATGCCTGGTGCTGCGGCTGTCCCCAGTCCACCTGCTCCTGTATATATAACAGAGGAGGTTTTATCCTCAACTCTGGGAGGATTGGAAGAGAGATTAACAGCATTGATCGCTGCTTCCCTGTCTCAGGAAAAGCGCGTCCGATCTCCGTCTCCTCCTTCAGAGTGCCTGTTAGTGGAGGAACAGCCCCAGAGATCGACCTACCTGAAGGGGATCAGGATGAGGTTGATTCAGTTATGGAGGAATCAACAGTGGAAGAACCTTTCTCAGCATCTCAGGCTGAAAGATTATGGGTTCAGTCTCTGACTAATATGGTCCGATCAGCATTTAAAATGCCTCTGGCGGAACCATCATCCACTACGGTTTCCTCGCTGGGGTCGCTAAAAGCTCCCCAGGCTGTCTGTTCCTTCCCAATCCACCCTTTATTAGAAGGGCTTATTTACCAGGATTGGGAGCATCCTGATAAAATATTTGCTCCCCCCAAGAGATTTCCGGTGATCTATCCCATGGAGGATAAGTTCATAAGAAAATGGAGGGTCCCTACAGTGGACGCAGCCATCTCTTCTGTTAACAAATCACTGACATGTCCAGTAGATAATGTTCCAATGTCAAAGACCCAATAGATAAAAAATTGGAGTCTTTACTAAAATCTGCTTTCTCTACAGCAAGCATGGTGACACAACCTGCGGTAGCAGCGATTGGAGTCTGCCAAGCAGTGAAAGATCAGTTGAAACAAGTCTTAAGGGACTTACCAGATCAGCAGGCTCTTGCCCTAGCTGACCTGCCTAGAGCCTTGTGTTGCGGTGGACGCCATAAAGGATACAATCCAACAGGCCTCCCGCTTTACGCTGTCTATAGTACATATGCGTAGGCTTCTGTGGCTCAAAAACTGGTCTGCTGAAGCTCCCTGTAAAAAACTGCTGGTTAGCTTCCCATTTCATGGAGAACGCTTATTTGGAGAAGATCTGGACAAATATATCCAGAAAACTTCTGCCGGTAAAGTTCACTCTTACCGGTTAAGAACAAGGGTAGAAGTCCTTCTTTTAAGAGGCCTACTTCTCCAGTCCCTGGCACATCGGCTGTGAAACAGTTCCGACGGCCTCCGCGGTCAAATCCAGGGGGCAGAAATCAGGGACAATCACAGGGTAACAAGAAACCCTGGGTCAAGAGAGGTACAAAACCTCCCCCTAAGTCATGAAGGGTTGCCCCCACTCAGTCGGGTGAGGGGAAGACTTCAGTTGTTCACAGAGACCTGGCGGGACACCATCAGAGATGGGTGATCCCCGCAGTAAGTCTGGGATACAGGCTGGAGTTAAAAGACATTCCTCCTGCCCATTTTATAAGGTCAAACGTGCCAAGCGATCCCCAGAAGAGTGGATCCCTCCTTCTGGCACTAGAGCAACTATTGCCCCAAGGGTAATCATGAAGGTTCCCTTGAAAGAAAACGGGTTCGGGTTTTACTCGAACCTTGTCACAGTCCCCAAACCAAATGGGGACATGAGGCCCATATTGAATATAAAAGGGCTAAACAAGTTCCTACATATCAGGACTTTTTTCGGATGGAGTCGATCCGATCGGTGGCCACCGCCCTACAAGGGCAGGAATGGTTAGCCTCGATCGACATAAGGGATGCTTATTTGCATATTCCCATCTGTCCGGCCCACCAGAAATTTCTACGCCTTGCAATAGAAGGGCACCATTTTCAGTTCAGAGCCTTACCTTTCGGTCTGGCCACGGCACCACGAGTGTTCACAAAAATTCTGGCCCTACGATTGGCCAAACTAGGAACACAAGGTGTAACGATAATGGCATATCTAGACGACTTGTTGCTGATAGACCACTCAGTGAAAAAAACTAGAAGTGGTCGTTCACAAGATAATCAAGTATCTGGAATCTCACGGTTGCATTATCAACCGAGACAAGTCAGCCCTAAAACCAGTCAAAAGCCTGGAATACTTGGGGGCTAAGACTGGATTCAAATCAGAGAAAGATTTTCTTTCCTCCAGAGAAGGTGTCGTCTTTGAAAGATTTGACCCACTTAGTGGGTACAAAAAAGAAAAACCATCCATACGCCTGTGTATAAGGCTGCTGGGAAAAATGGTGGCTTCATTCGAAGCGGTACCCTACGGTCAATTCCATTCAAGGAACTTGCAGAGGGCCATACTGTCAGCCTGGAACAAAAAAGTTCAGGCTTTAGACTTACCAATGTCCCTGTCCCCTTCCGTTCGCAAGAGCCTCCATTGGTGGTTGGTGCCCCAGAATCTGGGAAGGGAAACCCTTCAGTCCGGTTTCTTGGAAGGTGGTCACTACAGTTGCCAGCCTCATAGGCTGGGGGGCAGTACTGGAGCAATGGTCTCTCCAGGGCAAGTGGTCAGAAACAGAGAAGGCCCTGCCCACCAATCTCTTAGAGATACGAGCAGCCCGGTATGCCCTAGTAGCATGGACATCCAAACTCCAAGGGTCACCTGTCAGAATTCAATCAGACAATGCCACAGCAGTGGCATATATCAATCTCCAGGGTGGCACCAGGAGTCGTGCAGCCCAGAGGGAAGCGAAATGCATCCTGGAATGGGCAGAAAGGTATGTCACAGCCATATCCGCGGTTTTCATCCCAGGAGTGGAAAATTGGAGAGCGGACTTTTTTAAGTCGCCAGCAATTATGCCCGGGGGAATGGTCTCTTCCCCCCCGAGGTTTTCCAGGCAATATGCCAGCGGTGGGGAACACCGGATGTAGATTTGCTAGCATCCAGATTCAACGCAAAGGTGGACAGATTTGTGTCTCGCACAAAGGATCCCCTAGCTTGCGGTTCGGATGCCCTAGTGTTCCCTTGGGATCAGTTCAAGCTGATATATGCATTCCCACCGCGATTAATCCGCAGAATCAGGGTAGAAAAGAAACCAGTGATTCTGGTGGCTCCAGCGTGGCCCCGAAGGGCATGGTACGCGGAGATTGTAAAAATGTCAGTGGGAAGTCCTTGGACCCTCCCACATCGTCCGGACCTGCTTTCGCAAGGACCGATATACTACCCTTCCTTACCAGCCCTAGGTTGACGGCCTGGCTATAGAAGCCCACATTCTAAAAAAGAGAGGGCTCTCTAATCCTGTGGTATCTACCATGATCAATGCCAGGAAGCCGGTATCCAGGCAGATCTATTATAGGATCTAGAAGGCGTACATCACGTGGGGTGAGGCCAGGAAATGGCATCCACGTAAGTACGTAATAGGTAGGATTCTGGACTTCCTACAGTGGGCTGTACATAGGAAGCTTGCCTTGAGTACTATCAAGGGTCAGACGGCCTTGTCAATATTTTTTTTTCAAAGGCCCTTGGCTTTGCATTCATTAATCAAAGCTTTCATACAAGGAGTGATGCGTATTAGCCCTCCGGTTAGTATTCCCATATGTCCATGGGACTTAAACCTGGTTCTGTCGGTTCTACAGAAACAACCATTTGAACCATTGCGGCACATTTTCTTGGTTCTTTTCACCAGGAAATTGATTTTCTTAGTAGCCATTGGTTCGGCTAAAAGAGTATCGGAATTAGCAGCTATGTCCTGTAAGGAGCCATATCTGGTTATCCATAAGGACAGAGTAGTGTTACGTCCTCATCCAGCCTTCTTCCTAAGGTGGTATCGAGGTTTCATTTGAACCAAGATGTGGTTCTTCCTTCTTTTTTCCCCAAACCTACTTCGGTAGAGGAAAAGTTATTGCATTCTTTGGATGTAGTAAGAGCAGTTAAAGCTTATCTAAAAGCCACTGCTCAGATTCGCAGAACGGATACTTTGTTTATTCTGCCGGAAGGCCCCAGAAAGGGTCAGGCAGCGTCAAAATCTACTTTAGCCAAGTGGATTCGACAGGTCATAATACAAGCCTATGGCTTGAAAAGGAGACCGCCTCCGTTCAAAGTTAGGGCGCACTCCACAAGAGCAGTTGGAACTTCATGGGCAGTGCATCACCAGGCCTCCCTGGCTCAAGTACTGTAAGGCCACAACATGGTCCTTAGTACACACGTTTACTAGATTCTACCAGGTAGACGTTAGAAGTCAGGAGGATGTCGCCTTTGGGCGCAGTGTGTTGCAGGCCGCAAAAGAGCCTCATGCCTGATGGCGCCCAGCTTATGTATCCCTCCCCTCATTTGGCATTGCTTTGGGACGTCCCATTAGTAATGACTAAGTCGCTCTGTGTCCCGTGATGTACGAAAAAGAAAAAGGGATTTTTATAACAGCTTACCTGTAAAATCCTTTTCTTGGAGTACATCACGGGACACAGAGCTCCCACCCCTCTTTTTGGGACACTTATTGCTTGGCTACAAAACTGAGGTGCTCCCGGGTGGGAGGGGCTTATATAGGGGAGGGTACTTCCGGTTTGGAATTGGCCAGTGCCAACACCTGAAGGTAATCTATATAACCCATTAGTAATGACTAAGTCGCTCTGTGTCCCGTGATGTACTCCAAGAAAAGGATTTTACAGGTAAGCTGTTATAAAAATCCCTTTTTTCTCGTGTGTGTGTGTGTGTGTGTGTGTGTGTGTATGTATGTATGTGTGTGTGTGTGTGTGTGTGTGTGTGTGTGTATATATATATATATATATATATATATATATATATATATATATATATATATATATATATATTTTGTTTGTGTTTCTCGGCCCAAGGTTCCCTATGGGGGTTTGTTCCAGTGGGTTTTTTTCTGTTGACCACATCACGTTGTGGTTCTTTCTCCCTTAACAGGTAGTTATCAGGCTCCACCTGTTTGTGTGATCTTGAGCATCAGGTTGACTTTCTGTGGCCTTCTCTGCTCGCTGGCAGCTTCTGTTCTTGATTTTACCTTATCTGATTCCGGTGTTGGTCCTTCGGGTAGTTTGGTGTTGCAGGCAGTTCCCAGTCCCATATTTTGGGTCTGTCCAGTGGATGTTGACCAACCCTCAGTTGCACTACTTTTGGATATCCCAGCTGTTTCTGAATTCCTGTGTCCCTCCATGGATGAGAGGGAAAGGAGATGAAGGGAAGAGAGGGAGATGAAGGGAAGAGAGGGAGATGAAGGGAAGAGAGGGAGATGAAGGGAAGAGAGGGAGATGAAGGGAAGAGAGGGAGATGAAGGGAAGAGAGGGAGATGAAGGGAAGAGAGGGAGATGAAGGGAAGAGAGGGAGATGAAGGGAAGAGAGGGAGATGAAGGGAAGAGAGGGAGATGGAGATGAAGCGAGGGAGAGGAGGAGCTGAAGCGAGGGAGAGGAGGAGCTGAAGCGAGGGAGAGGAGGAGCTGAAGCGAGGGAGAGGAGGAGCTGAAGCGAGGGAGAGGAGGAGCTGAAGCGAGGGAGAGGAGGAGCTGAAGCGAGGGAGAGGAGGAGCTGAAGCGAGGGAGAGGAGGAGCTGAAGCGAGGGAGAGGAGGAGCTGAAGCGAGGGAGAGGAGGAGCTGAAGCGAGGGAGAGGAGGAGCTGAAGCGAGGGAGAGGAGGAGCTGAAGCGAGGGAGAGGAGGAGCTGAAGCGAGGGAGAGGAGGAGCTGAAGCGAGGGAGAGGAGGAGCTGAAGCGAGGGAGAGGAGGAGCTGAAGCGAGGGAGAGGAGGAGCTGAAGCGAGGGAGAGCTGAAGCGAGGGAGAGGAGGAGGAGGGAGAGGAGGAGGAGGGAGAGGAGGAGGAGGGAGAGGAGGGAGATGAAGAGAGGGGAAAGGAAGAAAGAATTCCCTATTGTTCATTGATTTTCATACCCATCCATGAGAAGGTCAGCCGTTTCCTTCAATTTCCTTTAATCCATTGATGGACACAGCTCCCACCCCCCCGGTTTTTACTTTACTTCTGGTACTGCTTGTCCACAAAGCTGAGTCAGTGTGTAGCTGGGTAGAGGAGGGGGTTGCACCGAAATCGGCTTTCCATTTCCTTTCCCTTGAATATGTATTATTATTAATCTCTAAAATCTGCAATTTCTCTTTTCCTCACCTCAGGATGTTGCAGAATGGCCGCCGCACCCTTCAGAACGCCGTGAAGAATGTTTTGGATGGCGAGCTGCTAAACCGCTTCATGTATCTGAGCAGCATGGAACGCACCGAGCTCGCCAAGAAGATCGGGACCACTGCAGAAATAGTAAGAGCAGAATGTTATTTCCAGGATTTCATCTTGCACTGAAATGTTTTAATTGGCTCCCTGTTTGCTTAATCTACAGAAGGGGGAGGGAAGTCCCCGCAGGGTGTCCACACTAGCCTATCGATCGAAGGAAGGGGATGGGGTGTGTGTGGGATTTACTAGTGTGCCCTCTGTAGACTGGCATCCTTTTTTTTTTTTTTATCTATAAAATGGGGGGGGGGGGGGTGGGGTCGGGGGTCGCACAGGCGGGATCTGTAGGCTATATTGGTGCTCTCACCATTCTAATCTTCCAATAAAAGTGTATGTGTTGGGGGTTGTCAGCTGTATTTAGTCTTCCCCTGCAGGGTGTCCTCATTAGTTTATCTATGAATGTGGGCTTGGAGGTCTGTAGGTTCTCAATGTGCTCCTTGTAGGATGTGCTCAATGGTTGGGGTGTATAGACTGCATTAGTACTCCCCCTGCAGGATGTCCTTATTATTCTGTGTATGAAGAGGGGGGTTCTAGACTGTATTAGTGTGCCTCCTGCAATATGTGCTCACTGTTCTATCTATAAAAGGGGTACGGGTGTCCTCATTAGTATATAGAAGGGGTGTGGAGGTGTGTAGGCTGTATTGGTGCGTGCGCCCCCCTCCCCTGTTTTTCATTGGGCTATAGAAGGGTAGGGGAGGTGTGTAGGCTGTATTGGTGTTCCTCCTGCTGTGTGTCCTCATTGGGCTATAGAAGGGGTGGGGGAGGGCTGTATTGGTGTGACCCCTGCTGGGTGTCCTCATTGGTCTATAGAAGGGGTGGGGGAGGGCTGTAAGCTGTATTGGTGTTCCTTCTGCTGGGTGTCCTCATTTGGTCTATAGAAGGGGTGGGGGGGAGGTGTTTCGGCTGTATTGGTGTGCCCCCTGTTGGCTGTTCTTACCCCCTCCATGTTGTGTGTCTCTCACATCCATCCTCTGTTCTCTCCTCAGATTATAGAAGATTTGCTGGAAATTGATCGGGTGACGGCTCATTTCTGAGCCCCGTAGTTTTTGTTTGGACTGGACATGTCTTTGTATATTTTGTGGGTTTTTATATGAATATCACATTTTTCACACAACGATGTGCTTTATTGGTTCCTGCCGGAGGAAAGTACAGGAGGAGCTCAGCGACGCCCAACATGGATCTACAACTGCCAACCGTCATTTTAGATGTTTTGTTTTTGTAAATATAAGAAGTTATTTCATACGAAGTCTGATTTATTTCTGGAATGTTCTGCGGGGAGATAAGAACATTCTGTGGTGTATATGAGAGGAGATGAGTCCTCTGTGTGGAAATACTGAGTGTCTCCCCGGCAGGTTGTGTAAGTTTTGCTCTCTTACATAGAAATGAAGGGCCTATCATTTTTATCACAGGTGTATTTTATATGATAGAGACAGAATATCAACCAAAAATCCAGAAAAACACACGATACAAATGTTATAAATGGAGTAAAATAAGTATTTGATCCCCTTAGTAGTTGGTGGAGAAACCCTTGTTGGGAAGCACAGAGGTCAGACATGTCTTGTAGGTGGTGATCAGGTTTCCACATCTCAGGAGGGATTTTGGTTTCTTGGCAACTGGAAGTTTCAGCTCCCTCCTATTATCTAAAGGATTAAGCTATGGAGACTGGCTAGGCCACTCCATGACCTTAATGTACTTCTTCTCGAGCCACTCCTTTTGGCGGTATGTTTTGGGTCATTGTCATGCTGGAAGACCCATCCATGACCCATCTTCAGTGTTCTGTCTGAGGGAAGAAGGTTCTCATCCAAGATCTTACATATCGTCGGCCCATACCTTGATCAGAAAAACAGCCCCAAAGCTGTGTGTGGCGCGCGCCAAGTGTTCAGTGCGAATAGTCATGTAGAGATTTCTTCTGCTTTAGATCTGCACATCTTAAAAACATGGGTGCCCAACTGGTGGCCCTGCTCTGGGATGTGGAGGTTGGCAAGCTCAGATCGCAGGTTGCCGACCCTGTCATCCCAGAGCAATCCGTGTTGTGGATGGAGCCAGCGGTAGAGGAAAGCTGGTGGCTGCAGAGGGAGAAGGAGCTGCATAAGCTGATGCTTCCTCTATAGCAGCGGTCACCAACCAGGGGTTCTGCCGCAGATCATTGTGGTGGATGTAAACTGCCTAATGTTTCCAGTGTTGTTCTCAGTCAATACTGTCAGCACCCATTGATGTGCGCGCCGTGATATGCGGCCGCTAGCGGGGTGAATTTAACCCCCGCTAGCGGACAAAAAAACGGTTAATACCGCCCGCAAACCGCGGTGTCGCATTGATTTCAATGGGCAGCCGTGGTGAACACACCACTCCTTCACCGCTGTAAAGATGCAGCTAGCAGGACTTTTGGAGCGGTCCTGCTAGCGCACCGCTTCAGTGTGAAAGCCTTCGGGCTTTCACATTGAAGACTACAGGGCATTAGTTTTTTCAGGCGATATAACGGTGCTAATATTAGTGCTAAACCGCCTGAAAAACGTGCCATTGGCTTAAGTGTAAGGCAGCCGTGTGATCTGGAAGGGGGCACAGAGCTGGAGCATTGTGTGTATAAGACAGCCATGTGATATGGGGGGGGGCGCGCGCGCGCGCCAGAGAGTTAAAGCCGTGTGTGTGTGTGTGTGTGGCAGCGGTGTGATCCGAGGGGGGGGGGGCAGAGAGCTGGAGCATTGTGTGTATAAGACAGCCATGTGATATGGGGGGGGGGCACCAGAGAGTTAAAGCCGTGTGTGTAAGGCAGCGGTGTGAACCGAGGGGGGGGTGGCCCCCCAGAGAGCTGGAGCATTGTGTGTATATAAGGCAGCTGTGTGATCGAGGGGGGCAGAGAGCCGGAGCATTGTAGATTTTTTTGTTTGGCTTGCTCACTATCCTGGGGTCACCAGAATACATAGAGAGGTGACTCACCCCAACAGGAATAAGAAACAATATAATCCGAGATGTTTTCTAAAGAGTTTTGGCTGTAGGTACACTCTAAAGGCTCCATCTTATTAGAAGGACATCTCACCACAAACACTTAGAATAAAAGTAATAAGGGACCCCCGAGAGGTAAAGGGATAACAATTCCCAGTCCTTACCATAAGCCGTGCCTCCACTGACTCACCAAGATCTATAGGGATGGTCCTTGTAACCAAAGGCATGTCACACACAGGCAAAGAGGAACCCATGGAAAAAAAATGGGTTACTTTTCAGGCAGTTTGACTAATAATTATTTTATTATCAAAATTTAAAAATATTCAAAACCATCTCCAGCCTCACACCAAATAAAAATAAATTGCTCTTGGATGTTGCTGCTCACATATGGCCAACCATGCATATTAATGCTATTTAAAAAAAAAAAAACCTTCATATATAGTATCTCACAAAAGTAAGTACACCCCTGAGTCACATTTTTGTAAATCTTTTCATGTGACAACACTGAAGAAATGACACTTTGCTACAATGTAAAGTAGTGAGTGTACAGCTTGTATAACAGTGTAAATTTCCTCTCCCCTCAAAATAACACACAGCTGGCAACAAAAGTGAGGACACCCCTAAGTGAAAATGTCCAAATTGGGACAATCAGCCATTTTCCCCTCCCCGGTGTCATGTGACTTGTTAGTGTTACAAGGGAGCAGGTGTGTTAAATTTGGTGTTATCGCTCTCACTCCCTCATACTGGTCACTGGAAGTACAACATGGCACCTCATGGCAAAGAACTCTCTGAGGATCTGAAGAAAGGAATTGTTTCTCTACATAAAGATGGCCGAGGCTATAAGAAGATTGCCAAGACCCTGAAACTGATCTGCAGCACGGTGGCCAAGACCATCCAGCGGTATAACAGGACAGGTTCCCCTCAGAACAGGCCTCGCCATGGTCCACCAAAGAAGTTGAGGTCACGTGCTCCGCGTCATATCCAGAGGTTGACTTTGGGAAATAGACATATGATTGCTGCAGAGGGTGAAGGGGTGGGGGAGGGGTCAGCCTGTCAGTGCTCAGACCATACGCCGCACACTGCATCAAATTGGTCTGCATGGCTGTCGTCCCAGAAGGAAGCCTCTTCTAAAGATGATGCACAAGAAAGAGCCGCAAACAGTTTGCTGAAGACAAGCAGACTAAGGACATGGATTACTGGAACCATGTCCTGTGGTCTGATGAGACCAAGATAAACGTATTTGGTGTCAGATGGTGTCAGGCGTGTGCGGCGGCAACCAGGTGAGGAGGACAAAGACAAGTGTGTCTTCCCTACAGTCAGGCATGGTGGTGGGAGTGTCATGGTCTGGGGCTGCATGAGTGCTGCCAGCACTGGGGGGGCTACAGATCATTGAGGGGAACATGAATGCCAACATGTACTGTGACATACTGAAGCAGAGCATGATCCCCTCCCTTCAGAGACTGGGCCGCAGGGTAGTATTCCAACATGATAACCACACCAAACACACCTCCAAGACCACCACTGCCTTGCTAAAGAAGCTGAGGGTAAAGGCGATGGACTGGCCAAGCATGTCTCCAGACCTAAACCCTATTGAGCATCTGTGGGGGATCCTCAAACGGAAGGTGGAGGAGCGCAAGGTCTCTAACATCCACCAGCTCTGTGATGTCGTCATGGAGGAGGGGAAGAGGACTCCAGTGGCAACCTGTGACGCTCTGGTGACCTCCATGCCCAAAAGGGTTAAGGCAGTGCTGGAAAATAATGGCGGCCGCGCAAAATATTGACACTTTGGGCCCAATTTGGACATTTTCACTTAGGGGTGTACTGACTTTTGTTGCCAGCGGTTTAGACATTAATGGCTGTGTGTTGAGTTATTTTGAGGGGAGAGGAAATTTACACCGTTATACAAGCTGTACACTCACTACTTTACATTGTAGCAAAGTGTCATTTCTTCAGTGTTGTCACATGAAAATATT
Source organism: Rana muscosa (assembly GCA_029206835.1). Lineage (NCBI taxonomy): Eukaryota > Metazoa > Chordata > Amphibia > Anura > Ranidae > Rana > Rana muscosa. The sequence continues at coordinate 335,988,624 of CM055122.1, forward strand.
TACACAAATGTGACTCAGGGGTGTACTTACTTCTGTGAGATACTGTAGGCGTAGATAGCACACCCCGGCTCAATGATTTTATTGGCTGGAGACCGGTGCTCACACTGGGAAGTTCCATCCCCCATATAGCACAGTCTAGAAGTCGGCAACTCTGAACTCGTCGTTGCAAAATCTTTATTGGCTACATTTCAGCGTACACAGTGGGGTTTATTTACTAAAGACAAATCCAATTTGCACTACAAGTGCAGTCGCTGTAGATCTGAGGGGGACATGCAAGGAAAAAAAAAACCCAGCATTTTTGCTGGCAGGTGATTGGATGATAGAAATCAGCAAAGTATCTCAGATCTTCCCCTTAGATCTACAGCAAGTGCACTTGTACCGCACAGTGGCTTTGCCTTTAGTAAATAAAACCTAGTGTCTAACGCGTTTTAGCCACAATGAACTTCCTCATATACATTGTGGATGAAATGCGTTAATTTTAGACACTTTGTACACTGAAATGTAGTCACTGAATAGGTCACTAAGTTTCCGACTTCTTGACTGTGTATGAACCCTACTATATGTAGTTATCCAAAAGGGACCACTGAGCAGACCCCGCTCCGAGGGAAAAGGAGAGGAAACTAGGGGACTATTGGTTCATCCCAGGCCAATATAACTAAGGCAGTCCTCCACCCCCAAGTTTAGTCATACATAGCCATAGCCCTGCCCCCCTCCTGGGTACTGCTCAAATAGTGCTGGCCACATAATAATTTTCACCAGGATCAGGGCAATAATGACTCCGATAAGGGCTCATTGGCAATGCAGTGACTAATTGTAGCACTGAGGCTAGTCAATAATCAATTTAATTTAAAAGATGTGAGCTTATTGACAGCTATTAACTAGCCGTGGTGCTACCATTAGACTAGAGTGACTGCATGCTTGACTCAGAAGGAGCCCTTAGACCCCCTTTCACACTGGAGCGTTGGTGGTAAAGCGCTGTTTTTTTTGCGGAGGTGTTCGGCGGCCGAAAACGCAGCGGTGCTTTGCCAGCGGTACGGCCACACTGCCCATTCATTTCAATGGACAGGAGCGGTATACACACCACTCCAAAGATGCTGCTTACAGGACATTTTTTAATGTCCTGCCAGCACACTGGAGTTAAGGGAGCCGCTCTTTCAGGGAACTTTGCGGGCGCTATTTTTAGCGTTATAGCGCCTCAGTGTGAAAGGGGTCTTAAAAGCGGTTGTATACCGCAAAACCTTTTTTTTTTTTTCAGAACCTGCAAGGCAAAGTCATAATGAGCTAGTATGACTAGCATACTAGCTCATTATCAATCACTTACCTTAGATCGAAGCCCCCGCAGCGGTCCTCGGACACGTCCTCTGTCGCATACATGATACCCGGAGTGACTTCCGGGTATCGCCGCTCCGGCGCTGTGAATGGCCGGAGCGGCGATGACGTCGCGCATGCGCGGGGACCAGCAAGATCCCCGCGCATGCGCGAATTCCGGCAGACTGCCATTCAAAGAGCCTCCGCGCTCAATGTGCCGTTATCTACGGCGGGCATGCGCCGTAGATAGCGGTGCACTCTTTTTTGCAAATATCTCAGAGACCGTGTAGGTCTCGGAGATATTGCAAGCACCTACAGGTAAGCCTTAATGTAGGCTTACCTGTAGGTGCATTTCATATTTGTGGGTATACAACCACTTTAAAGGTGCCCAGCTAGGTCAGAGGGAGCGAGCTCCACCATGCTGGGCTGGAGAAAAAGTCCATCATGCCTGAAATAGCCCTGGGGTGTCCAACTGAGCCAGAGAGAATGAACCCTGGGGCACCCAAATGAGCCAGAGAGAAAACAGTCTCCACCATGCTTGTTTGAGCCGGAGCCCTTAGGTTGCCCAGCTAGGTCACAAAGAACAAGCTCCACCCTGCTGGGTTAGAGAAAAAGTCTGTTATGCCTGACTGAGCCAAAGAGATCGAGCCCTGGGGCACCCAAATGGGCCAGAGAGAAAACAGTATCCACCATGCTTGACTGAGCCGGAGAGAAGGAGCCCTTAGGGTGCCCAGCTAGGTCAGAGAGAAGAAGCTCCACCATGCTGGGCTGGAGAAAAAGTGTGTCAAGCCTGACGGCGTCAAAGAGAATGAGCCATGGGGCGCACAAATGGGCCAAAGAGAACAAGCTCCATTGTGCTTAACCGAGCCAGAGGAAACAAGCTATGCAATACCTGAGTCAGAGAGAGAACAAGCCCCACCCTGCCAGAATGAGCCCCGTGGTGCCTGACCAAGCTGGTGTCTGGTCATCTCTGCATAAAACTCAACAAGAGACTCTGATCTACTCAAATATGGAGCTCTCTTATTATTGGAGGGATCTGCAGACCTGAAAAGCTCTCGTAGGACCAGATATTTACATGTCACTTTACCCTCCATTACTGTCCTGTAATAAAAAGGTGCTCCCAGCATCCCATTCTTCCAATGTCTGCCCCCAGCTGGATCTACAAGCCATTACAAAGTCAGGTCCATCATTTGCCTTTTGTTCTAAAGTTCTCTATGTAGACATTGTCCTCTGATGAGGTTATGGAAGTTCTGATTTTGGCTTTGTCCAGCGTCTCGAAAGACATTGACAATCAGGTTTAATTGGCATTGGTGGCAGCTTTGGCAAATGTGGTATCCAGCCTCTGCGCCAAACCAGCTTTCCGGCTGGAGGTTCAGTAGCCGATTCTGTGGCGGGGAGGTCCCTGTAGCACCATCTATGACTGAAGGAACTGCTGAATCTGCTCGTTATCAGCGAGGAAGTTGAAGCGGATGAGAAGACGGATGATGAAGAAGGTGAAATGCTGCATGAAGCTGTCCCACCTGCAGAACAAGAGAAGCGAGATCTGTCGGACCACATTTATTGTACATCATACTCTACCAAAAGGGGTGAAAGGTCATTGTCTAGGTCACATGGCTGATCTATGGGCACCAAAGTCAAGAAAACTCCAGCTAGATCCAGTTGTAGCTGCTTACCTGAGAGATGCCTCAAACTTGAAATGTTCCCACATCACGGACACCCAGCGTGTGATCCCCGAGGAATTCTGCTTTGCCAGACGCCTCCACGCTCGCACCGCACTGAAAACGAGAGCCAATGAGAGGATCAAAGAGACCACCAATGTACAGATTCCTCTCCCCCAACACAGAACACATTTCTCCACTGTAATAAGAGCAAGCAAAGCACTGTGACCAGAAGAGCTTACAATCTACAGGCAGAAGGAAGGGAAGACCATCAAGTCAAATGAATGAGAGAACAATGTTTGAGACTCTGAGCCGAGCATTGTGGGAGACTTGAAGCCACAAACGGACACTGACCTGCGGGCCATGAGTAGATATCGATCTGCTGGGGCCCCCAGTCCAATATTTAGGGCCCGAACCGTATTAAGATTCCGAAATACCAGCAGCATGGGGCGCGGCAAAGCTCGGAGGACTCTCATGATGTCATCAAAATGCTCCTTGGCCATGTTCTGCATGTACTGGGTCTCCTCCCGTGTCAGGGCGTTGCTCAGCGTTCCAGTGAGGGACAGGGGGCGCTGCAGCAGAATCTCACAGAACAGGAAGTAATCTGGAGAGAGGCATCAATATCAGTGGACACAAGGGAAGGGCCCCCATGGGGGCGGACACAAGGGAAGGGCCCCCATGGGGGCGGACACAAGGGAAGGGCCCCCATGGGGGCGGACACAAGGGAAGGGCCCCCATGGGGGCGGACACAAGGGAAGGGCCCCCATGGGGGCGGACACAAGGGAAGGGCCCCCATGGGGGCGGACACAGGAATCACTTGAGCGCAAATTGACACAAACCTTTCACCCCGAGCTCTGCTGAGTGCTCCGCCATAGCCGGATGATTCCTCAGAACAATGGACCTCCAGAGTTTACACAGTGATGTTCGATCCCTGCAACAAAGAGTACCGGTCACTGCACATCATAAAAGTAATCTATCATACACTCGATGGATGCTGGAGACACTGAGCCACAATATTTCCACCCTGATTGACTAAGCCAGGGATTGGAAGTGACACGCTCCACATTGTGCAGAATGAGGGACACACAGGAAGTGACAAAACACCACACTGTAAACTTTGCAGAAGACACAGTAAGTGACACACACCCTCACTACACACAGGAAGTGACGTGGTAAGAGAGATAAAGACAGAGATATCCGGAACTCAATGGGGACGTGGAGCCTCCAGAACTACGGTACCAAGTCGATGAGTAAGGCCTAAACAGTTTACGGCAACGAGCTTCTTCTCCGTTCCAGGCTGGTTTGATTGGCAGTTCCCTTCGGTCCGGCTCTTCCGCCTTGATGTCGCGGTGACATCACACGGGAGTGGTTGCGGACACCGGCTTGGCTCCTGAGCGTCCATGGCTTCACACCAGCGGTGTTTAAATAAATTGTTTTAACCTTATCCATCGACTTGGTACTGTAGTTCTGGAGGCTCCACGTCCCCATTGAGTTCCGGATAGCGCTGTCTTCATCTCTCTTACCCATTTCAGTAACTATGTGTCCTTTATTGATGGCTGCATCGGATTAGCTCTTGGGCAGTGGACAGCGAGTTCCCATTAGGGCCAGCGCCTGGAACATTGTATTGTTTTTTTGCAGGAAGTGACACGTACCCCACTACACACACACACACAGGAAGTGACACGTACCCCCACACTGTAAACTATGCAGCACTTACAGGAAGTGACACGCACCTCTCTATAAACACACACACCACACAGGAAGTGACACGTACCCCATTACACACATGAAGTGACACGTACCCCCACACTGTAAACTATGCAGCACTTTTCAGGAAGTGACACGCACCTCTCTATAAACACACACACCACACAGGAAGTGACACGTACCCCATTACACACAGGAAGTGACACATACCCCCACACTGTAAACTATGCAGAACTCACAGGAAGTGACACGCACCTCACAACACACAGAAAGTTACACGTACCTCACAACACGCTATACACTGTGCATATAAAACCGGAAGTGACACGCACCTCCCAGTACACAATTTTAGACACACAGGAAGTGACACAAGCACAGCACATTACCGCTGACTCAGGAACTCATACAGTCCATGGTCCAGGAGAACCAGCCGTGCCTTCCCATCTGTCCCTACATTCACTAGAACTGCGGAGACAAAAGACAGTTGGGGGTCCCTGTAAATAATATGGGGGACACGACAGTCATGTTATCTGATGCAAGATCCCTTCAGCTCTGTGAATGCGGCTCGGGCTTGTTACTTGCAGGAATATCTGTGCCAACTGTGGTTCAATTTTTGGCAATATTTTGGCATGCAAAGTACAGATGGGAAATCTCACACCAGACTCTTGTGACTCTCCTGTCTGTATACAGTGTGCTATTACCGTTTCCAGGGTGGGGGTCGGCATGGATAAATCCTGTGAAGAAAATTTGCTCAGCAAAGACCTTTATCACCTTTTCCGCCACCTGCAAGACACAGCAAAGGACAGTGAGCCAACCTTTCCCATATTCATAACACTCAGACCTGAAAATCGGAACCAATCCACATCCTTCCCAAACCGCAGGCCCGAGAATCGGACCAATCCACAGGCCCGAGAATCGGACCAATCCACAGGCCCGAGAATCGGACCAATCCACAGGCCCGAGAATCGGACCAATCCAATGTCCATCCTTACATTGTGCTCTTTCAGTTAAAGATCCAAGAGCAATCTTTAACACAATCCAGTCTTAGCTGTAAAGAGGAGGAATAGACCTCCCCTGGAGAAGGTTCTATCAGATGAGAAGCCTTTTCAAAATTGGAGAATTGGAGACCTCCTTTCCTCACATCTACAAGGCCGGCTTGGTGTGTTCAGAGATGGGGGAGACTCTTTATTAGTAGTCGTGGGTCACACTCACATCTTTCAGCTCCAGGCCTTGCTTCCTGATCCCGTCCACACTGCTGACTTTACAGCCTTCGCAGTAATCCGCCGTCAGCACCCGCTATAGAGAGAGGGGGAGGAGTTACTTATAAATGGCACACAGGCTCCTCCTACCAGCACAGTGCAGATATTTCCTACAAAATCTTTGTATCCCAAAACAAACGCTGAATATTTAATACATGACTAGAATACGTATCACAGCTGTACTGCCGGGTTCTTCTACATATTACAGCTGCATAGAAGCTCCATGCATAGTCCCTGACCAAGTTTCCTTCCCGAAGTGTGAAGTTCCTCCAGCCTCCTCCTCCTCACCTTGCTGGTGTACTTCCAGTGTACTTTGGGTATGAGGACATACGGGAGCTTTTTAAGATCTTCTGCACATCGCTCAGCGTTTCGCCCCTCGTTCTCAAAGTCCAATTCCTGCGCCAATGTGTGCTTCAGGTCCTGTATGAGGAACAGGATGTATAGAAGGTGATACATTGTGGAGGAGATCAGATAAGAGGAATGTATAGAAGGTCATACATTGTGGAGGAGATCAGATAAGAGGAATGTATAGAAGGTGATACATTGTGGGTGAGATCAGATAAGAGGAATGTATAGAAGGTGATACATTGTGGGTGAGATCAGATAAGAGGAATGTATAGAAGATGTTACATTGTGGGTGAGATCAGATAAGAGGAATGTATAGAAGGTCATACATTGTGGGTGAGATCAGATAAGAGGAATGTATAGAAGGTCATACATTATGGGTGAGATCAGATAAGAGGGATCTATAGAAGGTGTTACATTGTGGAGGAGATCAGATAAGAGGGATCTATAGAAGGTGATACATTGTGGAGGAGATCAGATAAGAGGGATCTATAGAAGGTGTTACATTGTGGAGGAGATCAGATAAGAGGGATCTATAGAAGGTGTTACATTGTGGAGGAGATCAGATAAGAGGGATCTATAGAAGGTGATACATTGTGGAGGAGATCAGATAAGAGGGATCTATAGAAGGTGTTACATTGTGGAGGAGATCAGATAAGAGGGATCTATAGAAGGTGTTACATTGTGGAGGAGATCAGATAAGAGGGATCTATAGAAGGTGATACATTGTGGATGGATATGGAGAAGATAGGACACTTACCTTCAGAACCCAACTGAACCCAAACTTGGGGTGCATGAACTCAATGAGACGGAGGAGCCACTCCAGAGTCTTAATATCCCCATCAAACCGATCTCGGAGATCAATGTACTGGGCCTGGAGAAAAGGGCAGACACCGTGTCACCAAGGCACCCCTCCTGAGGCCAGTAAACTTTACCGAATTGGGGGAAACAGGGCCTTATGTACATATTATACCCATCATCCAATTGGTAGGGTAGGTAGGTAGTCTCACCTTCACAGCCACCTCCGTCCCGTCATGTAAGGTGGCACGGTGCACCTGGGCTAGACTTGCCGCTGCCATCGGCTGTTGGTCAAATTTTTGGAAGAGCTTCTCAGCGGGTTCACCAAAATCTTCCAGCAGGATCTCATTTACCTGTGGCAGAGCCAGAAGATGGGGACAGTTAGGGCCCGTGTGTGTTCAGAACTTTCTCCTGCATACAGGTCAATGGGAATGCAAAAATCAGGTTGATTCATCTCAGGAGGTCCGCTGTACCAGTGATAGAACTCAGAGCTGGATACATCTGAATGCACTCTGCCTATCCCCATCTACACGGCCCTTACTCTGCCCAAATCACTGGGCGGCAGACATCTAGAAAATAAAATGGAGCTCATCCAGGCCCTTCTAGGTGGGCATGGAGTAGCGTGTGGCTCAGGTGCTGGGGCCCCGACACCAGTCACCAACCAGATACAGCTCCCTCTCAACCCCCAGAGACTCTGATTGGTTGGCTGAGAATCTACCGGCCTGGGATGGTGATCAAGAGTGATGGCACAGGCAATACAAATGACACAGAACACAAGTGGGCGGCTCACCTCTGGTCTACCAGCCCCACTTACGGCTCACCTCTGGTCTACCAGCCCCACCTACGGCTCACCTCTGGTCTACCAGCCCCACCTACGGCTCACCTCTGGTCTACCAGCCCCACCTACGGCTCACCTCTGGTCTACCAGCCCCACCTACGGCTCACCTCTGGTCTACCAGCCCCACCTACGGCTCACCTCTGGTCTACCAGCCCCACCTACGGCTCACCTCTGGTCTACCAGCCCCACCTACGGCTCACCTCTGGTCTACCAGCTCCACCTACGGCTCACCTCTGGTCTACCAGCTCCACCTATGGCTCTCTTCTGGTCTACCAGCTCCACCAACAAGACCATCAACACCCCCATCACTGGCATATCCCACCCATAAAGAAGGATATCCCATAGATCAGTCGTTGTCAGCCAGGGTTACCCCAGAGGAGGAAGGGGGTTACTTGAGCTGTGGCTGATTGACCTCCCCTTTCATGATGCCTGCACAGTCCCGGGACCACCATCACTTGGCACCTTTTAGCTATCTGTAAGGGGGATATAGACCATTCTTCTTACTAGCCACTACTGTAAAGGGCATTTTTCTCATTGATTGCCAATAAATTGGTTTTAGCGGGGGGTTGGCAAAGACTTGGGAGGAGGTTACAGAGCCAAATGGTAAAAAAAACAAAACAATAAAAGCATTCGTTTCCCCACTTCACCAACATGGCCCCTCGACTTTCAGACTGCTCGGAGGGGTGCAGGGACTGTTCTAGTCCTAAAAGAACAAAACATAAAAGACAAACCTCATCCTGGAGCTTAAAGACAGCGCATCCTCCTCACCTCATTGGCCCTCCGCGGCAGCGCCTGGTCCTCCAGCACCCGCAGCGTTGCTATGTACTCTGGCGGCAGTAGGTGGTTGAACGTGCACAGACCTTGCCCAAGTTTGATGTAGAGACCCCCGTTCAGCAGGGCCCCGTCCACCAGTCTGTCCGCCGTCCGCTGGTGACACTGAGACATGACGGCCTGGTGCAGCGGACTGTTCTGCCACAAGACACACAAAGAGGACACTATCAGAAACCAAAATCATGGAGGGACCAAAAGATCTAAAGCCAGCGAGCTGCCAAATCCATCTCCCTCCGCCCACCATGCTTTATAGTATTAGACGTGTCAAAGTGTATCTGACGATCCCGCCAGTAACACCCCTTTCTGTCCTAGGGTGACATCACTCACTGTACTGTATTCTATGGAGGAGCACGTTGTCACCCTAGAACAGGAAGTGTGACAGGCCCACAGAGCCCCCCTAGTATACGGGGGGGGGGGGAATGATCGTCTCTCCTGCAGATTGTGTACGTTTTGCCCACTTACATAGAAATGAAGGGTCTATAATTTTTATCATCGGTGTATTTTATATGATAGAGACAGAATATCAACCAAAAATCCAGAAAAAACACACAACACAAATGTTATAAATGGAGTTGCAGTTCAGTGAGTAAAATAAGTATTTGACCCCCAACCAACCAACAATAATTCTCCCCCCACAGACTGGCTACAGTAGGGACTCATGTGGTACTTATATGGAGTATATAGAGAGTGTATATAGTATATATGGGGAGTATATAGAGTGTATATAGTATATACGGGTGTATATATGGAGTATATAGAGTGTATATAGTATATATGGAGTATATAGAGAGTGTACATAGTATATACGGGGTGTATATATGGAGTATATAGAGAGTGTATATAGTATATACGGGGTGTATATAGAGAGTGTATATAGTATATACGGAGTATACACAGACTGGCTACAGTAGGTGCTTATGTGGTACATATATGGAGTATATAGAGAGTGTATACAGTATATATGGGGAGTATATAGAGGGTGTATATAGTATATATGGAGTATATAGAGGGTGTGTATATAGTATATATGGGGTATATAAAGAGTATATACGGGGGGTATATAGAGTGTATATAGTATATATGGGGGAATATATGGTGTATATATAGGGGGTGTATATAGTATATATGGGGGTATATATGGGTATATAGTCTATACGGGGTGTATATATGAGTATATAGAGTGTATATAGTATATATGGGGTGTATATAGTTATACCTGGGGTGTACTAGAAAGAGTGTACATAGTATATATGAGTATATAGGAGGGGTGTATATAGTATATACGGGGTGTATATATGGGTGTATATAGTAATATACACGGGTGTATATATGGGGTGTATAGAATGTATATACTGGGACCTATATATACGGGGTACACCGACTGGCTACAGTAGGGTCTCATGTGGTACACCGATCAGTCCTGTGAATGTAAGAAGGGTCTCCTAACCACAACTCGTTATGTGTATAGAAGACACCTGTCCACAGAAAACCTTTCCTCCAATCACATCTCACCATCATGGGGGAGACCAAAGAGCTGTCAGAGGACGTCGGGGGAGAAGATTGGAGACCTGCCCAAGGCTGGAATGGGCTACAAGACCATCAGAAAGAAGCTTGGTGAGAAGGAGAGAAATGTTGGAGGGATTATTATTCCCAAATAGAAAGAATACAAAATGATCATCAATCGTCCTCGGTCTGGAGCTCCATACAAGATTTCTCCTCATGGGTGAGGTATGGTCCATGAGAAAAGTGAGGGATCCGCCCAGAACTACATGGGAGGAGCTTGTGAAGGATCTCAAGGCAGTTGGGACCTCAGTCACCAAACACACTATTGGTACCACAATACTCTGCCATGGATTGAAATCCTGCAGCCCCCCCAGGGTCCCCCTCCTGAGGAAGACACAGGTACAGCCCCTCTGAAGTCTCCCAATGAACATCTAAATGATTCAGAGAAGGATCGGGAGAAAGTTCTGTGGTCAGATGAGACCAAAATTCAGCTCTTTGACATCAACTCGACTCACCGTGTTTGGAGGAAGAAAAATGGTGATTATGACCCTAAGAACTCCATCCCTCCAGTCACACGGAGGGGGAAACATGAGGCTTTGGGGTGTTTCTCTGATAAAGGTCCAGGAAGACTTTGCTGCATTGAGCGGCCAATGGGCGGGGCCACGTATTGTACAATCTTGGATGAGAACCTTCTTCCCTCATCCAGAACACTGAAGATGGGTCATGGATGGGTCTTCCAGCATGACAATTGACCCAAAACATACCGCCAAGGCAAACAAAGGAGTGGCTCAAGAAGAAGCACATTAAGGTAATGGAGTGACCTAGCGGTCTCCAGACCTTAATCCTATCAAAAGAATTATGGAGGGAGCTGAAACTTCGAGTGGCCAAGCGACAGCCAAAGAAATCTTCAGGATTTAGAGAAGATCTGTAAGAAGAGAGGAGCAAAATCCCTCCTGAGATGTGGAAACCTGATCACCACCTACAAGAAACGTCTGACCTCTGTGCTTCCAACAAGGGTTTCCCACCACTAAGGGGATCAAATACTTATTTTACTCACTGAACTGCAACTCCATTTATAACATTTGTATTGTGTGATTTTTCTTTTTTTTGGTTGATATTCTGTCTCTATCATATAAAATACACCGATGATAAAAATGATAGACCCTTCATTTCTATGTAAGGGGGCAAACTTACACAATCTGCAGGGGAGCCGATCGTTATCCCCCCCCCCCACTGTAGATGGGTGGTGTTCTGAAGACTTTACATAGAGCTGGAAACAATGTCATTAATAAGAGTGCAGTACAGGAAGTTATTAAGTCACAAGATTTTTGTCAGGATCGACTAGTTATTTATTTATTTTTTCATTCATTGAACAGATAAACAAATTTAATGGGATAAATAACAGACCAAAAGGGAGAAAATAAGATTCTCCTGGGCCCCCCCTCCCCCACCCCCCCCCCCCGGATACTGCAGGATCTGATGCAACATGGGTAAAAAACACCAATGTAGCTTTAAACATGTACAATTTAAAAGCAGCCAAAAATCAATCGAGTTCAGTAGTCGCCCCCCAACTCATAGAGCTGCTGAAGGGTTGTTCTAGAGCAAGGCAGCCAATCAGCCACTCTAAACACTGTGTTAGATTTAGGGCTAGGAAAGTCGGGGGGTGGGGAGTATAATCACGGTTTGTCCACCTATTTTTACTGCCCCCCAGTCGCATGTGTGAACAAGTCCTTAAGGGGCGGTCTCTGTGATAGCGGTAAAATAACCCACTAACTTTATACCCAAACCGATCTTCATCTGTTAAGAACACATGATACCTTGATATTGGTATAAAAGTTTTATTGGATACAATATAGCCATACGCGTTTCAGGGGAAGCACCTCATCTCCATGCCGATACCTCATATTGTTTAGCGAGACTTTAGTACCACTTTAAGCCCTGAAGAAGAGGAAACCTTCCCCGAAAAACATGTTGGCTATACTGTATCCAGTACACATTTCAATATCATTATCCTGTTATCTGCCCGTGTGACGGGCGCCTCCCTGACTTTAGACTGAAAGTAGAAGTATCTGTTGGGCGGTTTGTTCACCCCGATGGAGGCAGCAGCCAAGGGACCACAACCAGGTCTCACCGCGCCGTCACCGTGGATGATCCTCAATAAAAGAAAAGCAACCTTCTGGATTTCTGCTTTCTCAGCGCGGTCACACCAGATGGCGCCCTCCCCCGCACACACTCACACCACATGGCGCCCTACCCCCTCACCACACGGCACCCTCCCCCACACACACTCACACCACATGGGCCCCTACCCCCCCACACACTCGGCGCCCTACCCCCCCCCACCACATGGCACCCTCCCCCGCACACACACGCACCAACATGGCGCCCTACCCCCCCCCCACCACTCGGCGCCCTACCCCCCCCACCACACGGCGCCCGACCCCCCCCCCTACCCATGGCACCCACGCCCCGCAACACACGTCACACCACTATGGGCGCCCGACCGCCTACTCTCCCTCTCAGGCGACCACACCCATCCCCTCCACTCACGAGACGGCCACCCTCGCCCTCACTGCACATGGCGGCCGCCTACCCCCCCCGCACATCACACGGCGCCCCGCCCCCCACCACTTGGCACCCTACCCCACTCACACCACATGGCACCCTACCCCCACTCACACCACATGGCCGCCCTCCCCCCTGCACACCAAACGGCACCCTCCCCCCACTCACATCACACGGCACCCTCCCCCCCCTCCACTCACATCACACGCCCCTCCCCCCCCCCCCCAATCACATCACACGGCACCCTCCCCCCCCCCACTCACATCACACGGCACACCTCCCCCCCACTCACATCACACGGCACCTCCCCCCCACTCACATCACACGGCACCCTCCCCCCACTCACATAACCCGGCACCCCCCCCCCACTCACATAACCCGGCACCCCCCCCCACTCACATCACCCGGCACCCTCCCCCCCCACTCACATCACCGGCACCCCCCCACATCACACGGCACCCTCCCCCGCACACACTCACACCACATGGCGCCCTACCCCCCCACCACACGGCGCCCTATCCCCCCCCACCACACGGCACCCTTCCCCCACTCACACCACACGGCGCCCCGCCCCCCCCCACCACATGGCACCCTCCCCCGCACACACTCACACCACATGGCGCCCTACCCCCCCACCACACGGCGCCCTACCCCCACTCACAACACACGGCGCCCCGCCCACCCACCACATGGCACCCTACCCCCACTCACACCACATGGCGCCCTCCCCCCCGCACACACTCACACCAAACGGCACCCTCCCTCCGCACTCACATCACACGGCACTCTCCCCCCCCCACTCACATCACACGGCATCCCCCCCCCCCACTCACATCACACGGCATCCTCCCCCCCCCACTCACATCACACGGCACCCTCCCCCCCCCACTCACATCACACGGCACCCTCCCCCCCCCACTCACATCACACGGCACCCTCCCCCCCCCACTCACATCACACGGCACCCTCCCCCCCCACTCACATCACCCTCCCCCCCACACTCACATCACCCTCCCCCCCCACTCACATCACACGGCACCCTTCCCCTCCCCCACATCACACGGCACCCTCCCCCCACACGGCGCCTCCCCCCACTCACACCACATGGCACCCTCCCCCCCGCACTCACCTCATCCTCCTTCCGCAGGGTCAACATTTCTGGTCCACCAGTAATCTATGGATATGTGGGTGCCGACCTTCAGAGACCTGCGGGAGGAAAATTGGAGAGATATCAGTGAGGAGGAAGGAGGAAGGAGGAAGGAGGAAGGAGGAGGGGAGGGGGGGCAATGCAAGGAACATTCAGAACCTATTAACAGCCAAAATCCAGGACCCTCGCTCGTAGGTAGAACCCCGTCCAGGACCCCCACTCTTAGGTAGACATTTTTCTGCTGTGCTGGCACATGTTCTACAGCTACGTTTGGTCACCTGGCGGATTTCTGCTCATCTCCTGATGTTCACTGAGCCAGCCAGGTGCAAATGGTTACAATGTAGATGTGTGTGGATCGGAGGAATCGATCAGCTAGATTTTGGTGTCTTTTTTTGAGAAATCTCTTTTAAAGGGGGTGGGGCAAGGGGGTGTGTCCTATGCCTACATACTTTTGCCACTAGGTGTCCTTCATTCCCTTCTATAAAAGTCGGTATCAGCACTGATCACTGTATTAGTGTCACTGGTGATGTCAGGTCCTCCACCGTCAGTTAGTGTCAGGTTGCCCGACGCACTATCACAGTCCCACTATAAGTCGCTGATCGATGCCATTACTAGTATAAAAATAAATAAATAAAAATGCCCGTATTTATCTCTGTTTGTAGGCGATAGAAACTTTCACCCAAACCAATCAATTTACACTTATTGGGGTGTTTTCTTTTTGCGAAATTTATGGAAAAAAATATTAGATTTTTTTTTGATACGTTTTATAGTAGAAAGTAAAAATTTTTGGGATTTTTTCTTTTCAAATTTTTTTTTTCATTTTCAGTTATATTGCAAAAAATAAAAATCTCCATTGGTGATCAAATATCACCAAAATAAAGCTTTATTTGTGTGAAAATAATGATATAAATGTCATTTGGGTACAATGTTACAGACCG
>CM055122.1:337803620-338168743 GCA_029206835.1 Rana muscosa
AGAGAGGGCAGACCAATAGTGTAATTCACTTAGTCCAGTTCCACTTGAACAGAGTTCACGAAGGGAGGATCACAACACTAAAGGCCGCGGCTGGGTAACAGTAGGATGCCCCAAACCGCTTGCCTTCTGGTAAGCTGCTTCCCCTTCTGTTGGTGGTGGATACCTCACGGTTTACTGTGAATAGTCACTGTGGTGTGATATCTGTGACTCCCCCGCCATAAGGATTTATGGACATTTGTGGAATATTACTGGACTAGTTGGGGTAAAGCCTGCTAGTTTACTATGTGCATTTAAAACTAGCATAAAATTCATATTAGACTTCGGTCAAAAATTCCTATAAGTGGCGCAGTTTTTTCTCTTCAATTATCTACAATGACTTTGTATGATGGCGTATTACCAGGACGCATCACTGGAGACACCTGGAGTCCATCATTTAGGACAGGGGTCTCCAAACTACGGCCCTCCAGATGTTCAGTAACTACAATTCCCATCATGCCTAGTCATGTCTGTGAATGTCAAAGTTTCACATTCCCTCACGGGGCTTGTAGTTCCGCAACAGTTGGAGGGTCATAGTTTGGAGATCCCCGATTTAAAGAATGATGTTGAAATATTTACTTTATTCCACAAAGTGTAGAAGTTAAAATAATTAGCCAAAATATGAGCTCATTGCCCTTCTAATTGTTCCAGATCAGTGAAAAGATGCGCCAGAATAGAAGTGTCCATCACCCAGCATGTAATGAGCGAAGGGGCCAGCACCGCCACCTCCTCTGCTTATGTCTTACAGCAAACACTTCATCAGGCCCCATTTTAATTTCATTATTTGACAAAGCCTGGGCTGATGGAAATTTCCAGCCAGCAGAAAACTTGACTTTAATCCAGAGTGAAGAGCAATTAATAAGATAGATGTTTATTGCACGTTCTGAACCAGTTTCCCTGGTGACCGGCACTCCAGCATATAGAAACGTTTTACAGTCATCAGGCGAGAACATTTCTATATATTAGGGAGAGCAGTGCATGGCCAAGGCAACGTCTCTGCCACAATCAGCAATCTAACACTTGTGATCCATTTATCATTCGGCCTCCTCTGATCAGCTCATTTGCTGCATTCTGCTGTAATCTGAATATCATTTACCCTGCGCTGTCTCCATTCACAAGACCCAGGCGCAGCCTATAGGCTCATTCCCCGAGACGCTCATTCCCCGAGACCCTCATTCCCCGAGACCCTCATTCCCCGAGACCCTCATTCCCCCGAGACCCTCATTCCCCGAGACACGGTAATCATTTCTAGGAGAGCAGATCCAAGTGCACCAAAGAATCTCAAAAGATATCGAAGTGGTGGATTTTTCTTTAATCCTTCATTGTGCCCATCGATGGTTCTTGTGATACTGAACATAAGAGAAATGTGCTTCCCATGCATTTCCCTGAAAGAACGAGGACTGTCAGTAAAAACGAGGCCGAGGAACCAATGACACCCTCCGACTCATACAAAGTACATGCGACTATACAATTGACCTGATCAATCAGAGTCACAGAAACCGGACACTTTAGGTCTATACTCTCCTGATATCTGCTCTGCTGGAGGACTCTGCTCCTTCCTCTATAACTCTCCTCTCCTGAAATACTCTGCTCTGCTGGAGGACTCCGCTCTCTCCTCTATAACTCTCCTCTCCTGAGATACTCTGCTCTGCTGGAGGACTCTGCTCCTTCCTCTATAACTCTCCTCTCCTGATATACTCTGCTCTGCTGGAGGACTCTGCTCCTTCCTCTATAACTCTCCTCTCCTGATATACTCTGCTCTGCTGGAGGACTCTGCTCCTTCCTCTATAACTCTCCTCTCCTGATATACTCTGCTCTGCTGGAGGACTCCGCTCCTTCCTCTATAACTCTCCTCTCCTGAGATACTCTGCTCTGCTGGAGGACTCTGCTCCTTCCTCTATAACTCTCCTCTCCTGAAATACTCTGCTCTGCTGGAGGACTCCGCTCCTTCCTCTATAACTCTCCTCTCCTGAAATACTCTGCTCTGCTGGAGGACTCCGCTCCTTCCTCTATAACTCTCCTCTCCTGAAATACTCTGCTCTGCTGGAGGACTCTGCTCCTTCCTCTATAACTCTCCTCTCCTGAAATACTCTGCTCTGCTGGAGGACTCCGCTCTCTCCTCTATAACTCTCCTCTCCTGAAATACTCTGCTCTGCTGGAGGACTCCGCTCTCTCCTCTATAACTCTCCTCTCCTGATATACTCTGCTCTGCTGGAGGACTCTGCTCCTTCCTCTATAACTCTCCTCTCCTGATATACTCTGCTCTGCTGGAGGACTCTGCTCCTTCCTCTATAACTCTCCTCTCCTGATATACTCTGCTCTGCTGGAGGACTCCGCTCCTTCCTCTATAACTCTCCTCTCCTGAGATACTCTGCTCTGCTGGAGGACTCTGCTCCTTCCTCTATAACTCTCCTCTCCTGAAATACTCTGCTCTGCTGGAGGACTCTGCTCCTTCCTCTATAACTCTCCTCTCCTGAAATACTCTGCTCTGCTGGAGGACTCCGCTCTCTCCTCTATAACTCTCCTCTCCTGAGATACTCTGCTCTGCTGGAGGACTCTGCTCCTTCCTCTATAACTCTCCTCTCCTGATATACTCTGCTCTGCTGGAGGACTCTGCTCCTTCCTCTATAACTCTCCTCTCCTGATATACTCTGCTCTGCTGGAGGACTCTGCTCCTTCCTCTATAACTCTCCTCTCCTGAAATACTCTGCTCTGCTGGAGGACTCTGCTCCTTCCTCTATAACTCTCCTCTCCTGAAATACTCTGCTCTGCTGGAGGACTCCGCTCTCTCCTCTATAACTCTCCTCTCCTGAGATACTCTGCTCTGCTGGAGGACTCTGCTCCTTCCTCTATAACTCTCCTCTCCTGAAATACTCTGCTCTGCTGGAGGACTCCGCTCTCTCCTCTATAACTCTCCTCTCCTGAGATACTCTGCTCTGCTGGAGGACTCTGCTCCTTCCTCTATAACTCTCCTCTCCTGAAATACTCTGCTCTGCTGGAGGACTCTGCTCCTTCCTCTATAACTCTCCTCTCCTGAAATACTCTGCTCTGCTGGAGGACTCTGCCCCTTCCTCTATAACTCTCCTCTCCTGATATACTCTGCTCTGCTGGAGGACTCTGCTCCTTCCTCTATAACTCTCCTCTCCTGAAATACTCTGCTCTGCTGGAGGACTCTGCTCCTTCCTCTATAACTCTCCTCTCCTGAAATACTCTGCTCTGCTGGAGGACTCCGCTCCTTCCTCTATAACTCTCCTCTCCTGAAATACTCTGCTCTGCTGGAGGACTCTGCTCCTTCCTCTATAACTCTCCGCTCCTGAAATACTCTGCTCTGCTGGAGGACTCCGCTCTCTCCTCTATAACTCTCCTCTCCTGAGATACTCTGCTCTGCTGGAGGACTCTGCTCCTTCCTCTATAACTCTCCTCTCCTGAAATACTCTGCTGGAGGACTCCGCTCCTTCCTCTATAACTCTCCTCTCCTGATATCTGCTCTGCTGGAGGACTCTGCTCCTTCCTCTATAACTCTCCTCTCCTGAGATACTCTGCTCTGCTGGAGGACTCTGCTCTGCTGGAGGACTCTGCTCCTTCCTCTATAACTCTCCTCTCCTGAGATACTCTGCTCTGCTGGAGGACTCTGCTCCTTCCTCTATAACTCTCCTCTCCTGAAATACTCTGCTCTGCTGGAGGACTCTGCTCTGCTGGAGGACTCCGCTCCTTCCTCTATAACTCTCCTCTCCTGAGATACTCTGCTCTGCTGGAGGACTCTGCTCCTTCCTCTATAACTCTCCTCTCCTGAGATACTCTGCTCTGCTGGAGGACTCTGCTCTGCTGGAGGACTCTGCTCCTTCCTCTATAACTCTCCTCTCCTGAGATACTCTGCTCTGCTGGAGGACTCTGCTCCTTCCTCTATAACTCTCCTCTCCTGAGATACTCTGCTCTGCTGGAGGACTCTGCTCTGCTGGAGGACTCTGCTCCTTCCTCTATAACTCTCCTCTCCTGAGATACTCTGCTCTGCTGGAGGACTCTGCTCCTTCCTCTATAACTCTCCTCTCCTGAGATACTCTGCTCTGCTGGAGGACTCTGCTCTGCTGGAGGACTCTGCTCCTTCCTCTATAACTCTCCTCTCCTGAGATACTCTGCTCTGCTGGAGGACTCCGCTCCTTCCTCTATAACTCTCCTCTCCTGAAATACTCTGCTCTGCTGGAGGACTCTGCTCCTTCCTCTATAACTCTCCTCTCCTGAAATACTCTGCTCTGCTGGAGGACTCCGCTCTCTCCTCTATAACTCTCCTCTCCTGAGATACTCTGCTCTGCTGGAGGACTCTGCTCCTTCCTCTATAACTCTCCTCTCCTGAAATACTCTGCTGGAGGACTCCGCTCCTTCCTCTATAACTCTCCTCTCCTGATATCTGCTCTGCTGGAGGACTCCGCTCCTTCCTCTATAACTCTCCTCTCCTGAGATACTCTGCTCTGCTGGAGGACTCTGCTCTGCTGGAGGACTCTGCTCCTTCCTCTATAACTCTCCTCTCCTGAGATACTCTGCTCTGCTGGAGGACTCTGCTCCTTCCTCTATAACTCTTCTCTCCTGAAATACTCTGCTCTGCTGGAGGACTTCGCTCCTTCCTCTATAACTCTCCTCTCCTGAAATGCATTGCCTTGAAAAAGTATTCATACCCCTTTGACATTTTCCACATGTTGTCATGTTACAACCAAAAACGTAAATGTATTTTATTGGGATTTTATGTGATAGACCAACACAAAGGGGCACATAATTGTGAAGTGGAAAGGAAATGATAAATGATACAAATAAATATGTGAAAAGTGTGTGTGTGGGGGGGAGGGGCATTTGTATTCAGCCCCCTTTACTCTGATAACTAAAATCTAGTGGAACCAATTGCCTTCAGAAGTCACCTAATTAGTAAATAGAGTCCACCTGTGTGCAATTTAATCTCAGTATAAATACAGCTGTTCTGTGAAGCCCTCAGGTTTGTTAGAGAACCTTAGTGAACAAACAGCATCATGAAGGCCAAGGAACACACCAGGTAGGTCAGGGATAAAGTTGTGGAGAAGTATAAAGCAGGGTTAGGTTATAAATAAAATCTCCCAAGCTCTGAACATCTCACGGAGTTCTGTTCAATCCATCATCAGAAAATGGAAAGAGTATGGCACAACTGCAAACCTACCAAGACATGGCCGTCCACCTAAACTGACCGGGCCGGGCAAGGAGAACATTCATCAGAGAAGCAGCCAAGAGGCCCATGGTAACTCTGGAGGAGCTGCAGAGATCCACAGCTCAGGGGGGAGAATCTGTCCACAGGACAACTATTAGTCGTGCTTCTCCACAAATCTGCCCTTTATGGAAGAGTGACAAGAAGAAAGACATTGGTGAAAGAAAGTCATAAGAAGTCCTGTTTGCAGTTTGTGAGAAGCCATGTGGGGGACACAGCAAACATGTGGGGGACACAGCAATCATGTGGGGGACACAGCAATCATGTGGGGGACACAGCAATCATGTGGGGGACACAGCAATCATGTGGGGGGACACAGCAATCATGTGGGGGGACACAGCAATCATGTGGGGAGACACAGCAATCATGTGGGGGGACACAGCAATCATGTGGGGGACACAGCAATCATGTGGGGGGACACAGCAATCATGTGGGGGGACACAGCAATCATGTGGGGGGACACAGCAATCATGTGGGGGGACACAGCAATCATGTGGGGGGACACAGCAATCATGTGGGGGGACACAGCAATCATGTGGGGGACACAGCAAACATGTGGGGGACACAGCAAACGTGGAAGAAGGTGCTCTGCTCAGATGAGACCAAAATTCAACTTTTTGGCTTAAAAGCAAAATGCTATGTGTGGGGAAACTAACACCGCACATCACCCTGAACACACAATCCCCACCGTGAAGCATGGTGGTGGCAGCATCCTGTGGTGGGGATGATTTTCTTCAGCAGGGACAGGGAAGCTGGTCAGAGTTGATGGGAAGATGGATGGAGACAAATACAGGACAATCTTAGAAGAAAACCGGTTAGAGTCTGCAAAAGACTTGAGACTGGGGGGAGGTTCACCTTCCAGCAGGACAACGACCCGAAACATACAGCCAGAGCTACAATGGAATGGTTTAGATCAAAGACTATTCATGTGTTAGAATGGCCCAGTCACAGTCCAGACCTAAATCCCATTGAGAATCTGTGGCAAGACTTGAAAATTGCTGATCACAGACGCTCTCCATCCAATCTGACAGAACTTGAGATATTTTACAAAGAAGAAGAATGGGCAGAAATGTCCCTAATAGATGGGCAAAGCTGGTAGAGACACCCCCAAAAAGACTTGTAGCTGTAATTGCAGAGTAAGGGGGTTCTACAAAGTATTGACTCCGGGGGGCGCCATACAAATGCCCCCACACTTTTCACATATTTATTTGTACCATTTATCATTTTCCTTCCACCTCACAATTATGTGCCCCTTTGTGTTGATCTATCACATAAAATCCCAATAAAATACATTTATGTTTTTGGTTGCAACATGACAAAATGTGGGAAATTTCAAGGGGTATGAATACTTTTTCAAGGCAATGTACTCTGCTCTGCTGGAGGACTCTGCTCCTTCCTCTATAACTCTCCTCTCCTGGAATACTCTGCTCTGCTGGAGGCTTATGCCCTAAATATGTAACACTATACTTCAGTCTGTCTTTTAAAGGTGACCATAGATGGATCAAAAATTCATCCAGTTGAGCACAAGGGCTGAACGGGAAAAAAACAAACAAAATAAAAAACACGAAGCCCTGTATGGCCAAGGTAGGCTCTGATGCCATGTCACATGTGGCCCCTGGCGGGTACACACACACGCAGATATGTAGAGAATACTAGGAGACACACACACACACATTGCACCATGCCCTGTGAAGAGCCGCTGAGACCCTCAGAAGAAGAACACAAAGCTATTTCGCTATTTTTTGTCAAGTTCACAGACTTGTTATTATAGAGGAAAATCTCCGAGAAGAAAGAATCGGCTTTAGGAAAGAACGCTCTGATATTTATACAGCACAGATTGATACTCACAGAGTACCAGACAGCCGACCTCACACAGAGATCATGCACAGTTCACACAACAAAGTGCCCCCCCCCCCTCCTCCCCTGAATACAGGATCCCGAATTACTAATGACTGTTGTGGCGTTACTACAAAAAGTTTACCTTAAACTAATTCCGGAGTTCTCTTTCGAGTTAATTTTTTTAACACATTTTTGATTCTTTTAAAATATAACTGTGTAGATTCTCCCTCTAGTGGCCCTCTGTAGGTAAGACAGTGCAATCAGCACCTGTGCTGTAAAAACTTTATCCAGGTCATGCCCCCCTGACGCGTTTCGTCCCACCCACAGGACTTAGTCACGGAGGTATGGTGGGCATACCCCTGAAGGGGTCTTCAGGTTTCACATAAATAGACCATGGCTCTGGACCTACGGGTAGCACCAAATGCCAAGGTGAACACCCAAGGAGGATCCAGTGTCTGAAGAAACATTATAGGCTGTCCCCATGGTGTGGGCTCTGTATGTGGCACCCAAGGTTATACTGAGGTTGCACCAATCTGGGAGCATTACTACTGTTGTATTAGAAGACATTGATGAGTCGATTGAAGAGTCCGAAGTAAAATAAAATTACACTAAAAGTGATTTCTCTGTAAGGCAGATGAGATCCTTCATCTTAGGGCACTAAAAACAAAGGAAGGACTCCACAAGCAAAGTAGGATTATAGGAGGGGAAGCCCAGAGGGTGTGTCCTCAGAGCTTTGCCAGTGTCCAATCACCCGAAGGTACCAGACTATAACTAGGGTCTCTGGCTATCCAGCCTGGGGTCCTGAACTGTAGGACTAGAATAAACACTCACCGGACACTTTATTAGGTACACCTGTTCAATTGATCAGTAACACAAATTGCTAATCAGCCAATCACATGGCAGCAACTCAATGCATTTAGGCCTCTAGACGTGGTGAAGACGACTTGCTGAAATTCAAACAGAGCATCAGAATGGGGAAGAAAGAGGATGGAAGTGACTTTGAACATGGTATGGTTGTTGGTGGCAGACGGGCTGGTCTGAGTAT
Source organism: Rana muscosa (assembly GCA_029206835.1). NCBI lineage: Eukaryota > Metazoa > Chordata > Amphibia > Anura > Ranidae > Rana > Rana muscosa. Next base: position 337,811,765 of record CM055122.1, read on the forward strand.
TTCTGGGATTTTCACACACAACCATCTCTCGGGATTACAGAGAATAGTGGGAAAAGGAGAAAATATCCAGTGAGCGGCAGTTGTGTGGAGGAAAATGCCTTGTTGAGGTCAGAGGAGAATGGGCAAACTGGTTTCAGATGATAGAAAAGCAACATCTCGCAGAGATGTGGCAACGTGCGTGCCTCGCAGAGACGTGGCAACGTGCGTGCGCCTCGCAGAGACGTGGCAACGTGCGTGCGCCTCGCAGAGACGTGGCAATTTGCCTCGCAGAGATGTGGCTCCCCCGTCCTCTCACTATAGGAAGGTTCCGGAGCTCCAAAGATTCTCTGCAGATCAAGCTTTACTGCAATCAGGATGAAGGAGAGGCGGTGACAGATCCTGCTTATTGCAATCACTTGTAATCACTGAGAACACAACCCGCCACATATTGTTCCCAAAGCCAGAAAACCCCCCCCCCCCCCCAAATCTCAGAGGTGGGAAACCGTTGTTCCTTAAAGTGACATGAAAAAGTATCTATTCTTCCCCACTTGCCGACCACAATATATACGCTGCGGCTGGGAATTGGTTTACCGGGGTTATGGCTAAAACTTCAGCCAGCGATTCCGTTTCTCATAATAGTGATCCGAGTGGCTGATTAGTTGTCCCCCCACCCCCTCCTGCCGATGTTTCTCAGGCTCGCTGTTCTTACCGGCGAGCCCGGGAAACAATCTACCGGTTCGTGCAGCTGACCATAGAGGTGAGCACAGACCAGATCGTTTCTGATCACCTCTATGATCTAGGAGGACCGGAGCAACATCATGACATCACTTGCAGTATAGGGGGGCAGAAGTAAACCATTTTTTTTAACCACCTCCTTACTGGGCAATAGTCAAAAGTCGGCCTTGGTAAAAGGTGGAGTACCGGGGGTTTTGGGCTACAGCAATATGGGGGTTTCCGAGCAGTTCCCAGGCTTACCTGGATGATCGTTATTCCCTGGGAAGCGAACCGGTGGCTGCAGCGGCGGGTCACATAGATGAGTGGAGAAAAAGCTGGCCTCCGCTCATTTCTTTGGCCTAGGACGACTGGAGTGACGTCACTTCCGGTTCCGGCCCAATGTAAACAAGACCCTTTTGTTTCTTTTAAAGCATCAGATAAATGTTTTTATCTAATGCTTTACATTGTAAAGGAATGATTTGGGGTCTTATTGACCAGACCTCTCCATAAAGAGGACCGGTCCAGTGGCAGCGCTCCGGTGTCAGGAGAACTCACAAGCACGGTGAGGGGACCAATGAACACGAAAATGATAAAGGAAACGGCTCGACTCACAGAGACAACTGTGACTAATTCTTTACATTTCAGGAAGAGGAGTCTGGAATCCAGAAGCAGGAGTGAGGTCAAGCGATGCACAATTTACATTTAATTTCCTTCCTGGAGTTGGACTTTAATTATACTTTCCTCACACCATTTTACTACAGGGTCCGCCCCTTTCACACTGACACGTTTTTCAGGCGGTTTAGCGCTAATAATAGCGCTGCTATACCGCCTGAAAAAATCGTGCCCTGCAGTCTTCAGTGTGAAAGCCCAAAGGCTTTCACATTGAAGCGGTGCGCTAGCAGGACCGCTCCAAAAGTCCCGCTAGCCGCATCTTTACAGCGGTGAAGGAGCGGTGTGTTTACCGCTGCTGCCCATTGAAAGCAATGGGAAACCGCGGTAATACCGCCCGCAATGCGCCTCTGCAGTGGCGCATTGCGGGCGGTATTAACCCTTTTTCGGCCGCTATCGGGGTTTAATTCACCCCGCTAGTGGCCGAATATCGCAGTAAAAACTTCGGTATAGCGGCGCTAAAAATAGCGCCGCTATACCTCCCTGCCCCAGTGTGAAAGGGGCCTTAAAAAATTTTTTAAAACAGCCACGCCGGCCAGACACTCTCATCGTTCCGGATAAAACAGATAAAAAAAAAAAAAATGCGTTGTGCACAAAAGACACTTGTGGATTTACAGAAACCCACAAAATCAGAATCAGCAAAAAAATAAGTCATGGAAAATCTAGAAAGAGGGATCTCGGCTCCGGCATCTGGTTACAGGAGCGGGATGAAAAGTGCTGCCACCAGCAACTTCACTACTACGTGTTTCTGATGTTCGAGAATGAAAGCAAACATCGGATTATTAAGGACAACAGCAACCTGCGTCCTTCATACTCCATGAAAAAGAAAAAAAAAATCTCTTACCGAAATCAGAGTGCCTCTATAAAATCTGCCCAAAAACTTTCCTCCCTACTTACATGGTTTCCCGAATTATCCTCAAAACACAAAGTACAGCAGATCCAGCACTGTCCTACTGTAACCCACCAAAGGTCGCCATACACTGGACCCTACACCACCATCTTCTATGCTTATGTCATCAGGAGCTGGCAGGCTCCTCTGGTATAGTCAAGCTGGCCTTCTCATGATGTGCGACAGCACATGAGCAGTGTGTTCTAGATTGCCCCAAAGCCTCCTGGGGCATGTGATGCCACGTATCTGAGGAGGCTATGAGAAGCTGGGGACATCACTCGCCTAGATAAGGAGAAAGGTAGAGGCATGGGCTGTGCTTTTCAAAAAAAAAGGCCATCAAATGATAGCGCTGACCTCGGAATTTCTCTCCTGTGTCCCAGAAGCAGTTAAGAAAGAAGTGCTTCAAGGGAAGGAAGACCAGGCGTGGGGAAGGAAAGGCTCATTGACAGAGGCGTGGGGAAGGAAAGGCTCATTGATGGAGGCGTCGGGGAGGGAAAGGCTCATTGACGGAGGCGTCGGGGAGGAAAGGCTCATTGACGGAGGCGTCGGGGAGGAAAGGCTCATTGACGGAGGCGTCGGGGAGGAAAGGCTCATTGACGGAGGCCTCGGGGAGGAAAGGCTCATTGACGGAGGCGTCGGGGAGGGAAAGGCTCATTGACGGAGGCGTCGGGGAGGGAAAGGCTCATTGACGGAGGCGTGGGGGAGGAAAGGCTCATTGACGGAGGCCTCGGGGAGGAAAGGCTCATTGACGGAGGCCTCGGGGAGGAAAGGCTCATTGATGGAGGCCTCGGGGAGGAAAGGCTCATTGACGGAGGCCTCGGGGAGGAAAGGCTCATTGACGGAGGCGTCGGGGAGGGAAAGGCTCATTGACGGAGGCGTCGGGGAGGGAAAGGCTCATTGACGGAGGCGTCGGGGAGGGAAAGGCTCATTGACGGAGGCGTGGGGGAGGAAAGGCTCATTGACGGAGGCGTGGGGGAGGAAAGGCTCATTGACGGAGGCGTGGGGGAGGAAAGGCTCATTGACGGAGGCCTCGGGGAGGAAAGGCTCATTGATGGAGGCCTCGGGGAGGAAAGGCTCATTGATGGAGGCGTCGGGGAGGAAAGGCTCATTGATGGAGGCGTCGGGGAGGAAAGGCTCATTGATGGAGGTTTCGGTGAGGGAGAATTGACAGGGGTGTGGGGGAGGGAGTGCTCATTGATGGAGGTGTGGGGGAGGGAGGGCTCATTAATGGAGGTGTAGGGACACACTGCAAAAATGGTTCAAGGATGGTTTGAGGAACACAACAAGTTCAAGGTGTTTATTTGGCTTAAAATTCTCCAGATCTCAATTCAATCGAGCATCTGTGGGATGTGCTGAAGAAACAAGTCCGATCCATGGAAGCCCCACCTCACTACTTACAGGACTTAAAACGGAGCTCCACCTAAAAGGGGAAGCCCTGCTTGATTGCACCCTCCCCATAATCACTGCCACATTGGGGGGGTACCTGGTTGACAGGTACCTTCTCCCACTTCCAGGTGAGATTTCTGGGGCCCCCTCCTCCTCCTCTCTGCTGCCTTCAGGGACACACACGTCCCAGAAGACTGCAGGACCATTCATAAAACGTAGCGTGACTCCTGCATGCACAGTAGGAAACCGGCTGCGCTGTCGGATTCCCTTACCCAAGATGCTGGCACCTGCACCCAAAAAATTGGATCAGGTGCCAACATCACTGAATCCCTGGACAGGTAAGTGCCCTTATATTAAAAGTCAGCAGCTACAGTATTTGTAGCTGCTGACTTAATTTTTGGGGGGAGACTGGAGCTCCTCTTTAAAGGATTCACTAGCGACGGCTTTGTGCTAGATACCATAGCATACCATCAGAGGTCCCGTGGAGTCCATGCCTGGACGATTCAGGGGAGGGGGACCTACTCACTACTAGATGGGTGGTCGGTCATGATGTTGGGGTGGGTGGGGTTAATGTTATTGCGGATCGGTGTAGATCACACTGCTTACACGTATCGGACAATGTATGGTCACCTTGGATTACCTATCAGAAAAAAAGCTAAAAAAATGTTTAAAAAGGGATTGAAAGCAGAAAGCTGTATTTGGTATTGTGAAGGCGTCTGCCCCGGCATTTGTCACTTGGGTAAAACGTGTGAGATTTACAAGAGGAACCAAACTCCGGGCCTGCGGCAATAGACCTGAGGCCCCATGCCCTCCCCGCACACGCTCTGCGTCCCCTCCGTTCCGCACCGAGCGCCAATGAACCAAAGGGCTGGCTTTGTTTACTATGGCTGGAAGACGCTGAGCGCAGCAAAAAATTCTTCACATGCAGCAGAGGCTAGAGAGAGAGAGAGAGAGAGAGAGAGAGAGAGAGAGAGAGAGAATCATAAAACTATTTTCAAACAGCTCTTCTCGGGGGAGGTCGGCAGACACAGGAGAAGAAAAAGGTTTGTTTGGAAAATTACAGCAAAGGATGATATATGGGCAGACAGTGATAAACTCCCGGGTAATTTACACCTCGCTGTCCTGGGCCTATGTCAGCCTATTATTCCACATACCCAGCAAGAAAAACTTTCCATTTTCTGCGGCCTTCATTTCCTTGCTTTATAACCAAAACACATCATTAGTCTATTCCATGCGGGCTGTGAGGACATTTATTTTTAACAAACAATCTGTCCGCTGTTTGCTCTGAAGATGTCATAATCGACCCAGATAAAATGACAACAGGTGGAAGGGAGAGAAATACATGCCAGCCCAACATACAGTGCGGACTTCATTCTGAAATAAACAGGAAGCGAGGAGGAGGAGGAGGAGGAGGAAGGAGGAGGGAGGAGGAGGAGGAAGGAGGAGGGAGGAGGAGGAGGAAGGAGGAGGGAGGAGGAGGAAGGAGGAGGAGGTGTGCGTGCAGGACCCCAAGGACTTCTCTTCCTCAGTGCAGTGCTGCAGGAGAACCAAGAATCAGATCCCCACACACCCAACAGGGAGAAGTGTCAGGGCCGATGTCCTTCACCAGTGGTCAATTTTCTTTATATAGGGAATCTCAAAACTGTGGCCCCTGACCATCAACAAAGGGTTACACACATGCTGCAGAAGAGGACCTTTGCTCTCTGTGTAGACATCTAATACCCAGGAATTGGCAGGCAGCCCCCAGCGATGTCGCCACCTGTGCACCACTGAAGAGCAATGGAAGTGATCTCTGTCCCATTCCGTCCGCAAACTGGAGGGCGAGTGCGCCTTCACCCGTCCTGCCGGTGTTTACCAAGGATCTCCTCATCTGCCCACTGGAGCTCTTCAGATGGATCTCCTCACCCCTGTGCAATCTCTCGCCATACTCGGCCACTTTATTTTGACTGTATCGTTTTGGTTGTTTTTGGATTTTACCTACCCAATAAAGACGTTGTTTTATGGAGTGCGGCAGTCCAGGATATTCTTCTATCCAATGCACCTGTGCATAGCCAGCACCTTGTGGTTTAGTGGTAAGGAAGCCAAGCCAAGGGATTTGTAGTTTTTGGAGCGGTATCATCTCTCATACTCGGCCTCAGCGGGAAAAGTTAGGAGGTAACCTTAGGTCGCATATCAGGGAGGGAGGCTGTAGCCTAAGGCGACCTGCAAAACATCCTCCCTTACCCTCTCCCCAGCTTTTGACACAGGACCACCTCACCTGGAGAAGCCGGAGAGTCTGAAGAGGCATTCCCAGGCACCTCCTAGGAATGGATTGGTAAAAACAACAAACAGGAGTAGTTGTGCCTGCAGGAAACACAAGAACTGAAGGGCAGTAGTGAATGAAGAGCTTTTAATTTCTCTCTGTGCTTGTGCTTCCTGTAGGAGGAGGAGTCTATCTCTCATAGGACTGCCCTGGAGGATGACTTGGAGGAAAAAAAATTAAGCTTGCCGATTTCAGAGCTATAGGCACTAAAAGTACCAAAGAAGCTTCACAGAGCCACCAGTCACATTCAAACTGGTTTTGAACTTATGAATGCCATTTGTGGGAAAGGTGGCAGAATGGAGGAAGTTATGGAGCACAGGCTTCCAGAAGTACAGTCCTAGTGGTCCTGTAAGGTGTTCTCTTGGTCCTGGCTCTGTAGGGGATTACACAGGATTAAAAATCAACCACTTGACGGTTTTACCCCCTTCATGACCAGCCCATGTTTTGCTATTGCACACTGCACTATTTTAACTGGTAATTGTGCAGTCATGCAACACTGTACCCAAATTACATTTATATAATTTTCACACAAAGAGCTTTCTTTTGGTGGAAATGTATTATTATTTTATTATTATATAAACAAAGGCCAAACATTTTAAAACTATAATTGTTTCACTTTCTGCTATAAAACACATCCAAAAAAAATTAAAACAAAATCAAATTTTTTCATAAATTTAGGCCAAAATGTATTCTGCTCCATGTCTTTGGTAAAAAAAAAAAAAAACCCCACCCAGTGTATATTGATTGGTTTGTGCGAATGTTACAGTGTCTACAAACTATGGGATATATACTGGAATTTACACAGCTATGACGCTATACTGGTGTTGGGAGAATACCTGTAATGAGTGGAGACCAATGGCCGACGTCAGGCAAGCTCAGTTCTCAGGTCTGCATGGCTAGACTAATGATCAGTGTGGGGGTCACAAGCCAAGGTCGATGCAGGAGAGAGTTTCGTAGTCAGGGTCACAAGCCAAGGTCGATGCAGGACAGAGTTTCGTAGTTGGGGTCACAAGCCAAGTTCAATGCAGGACAGAGTTTCATAGCCGGGGTCACAAGCCAAGGTCGATGCAGGAGAGTTTCGCAGTTGGGGTCACAAGCCAAGGTCGATTCAGGGCAGAGTTTCATAGTCGGGGTCACAAGCCAAGGTCGATGCAGGAGAGAGTTTAGTAGTCGGGGTCACAAGCCAAGGTCGATGCAGGAGAGAGTTTAGTAGTCGGGGTCACAAGCCAAGGTCGATGCAGGAGAGAGTTTAGTAGTCGGGGTCACAAGCCAAGGTCGATGCAGGAGAGAGTTTAGTAGTCGGGGTCACAAGCCAAGGTCGATGCAGGAGAGAGTTTAGTAGTCGGGGTCACAAGCCAAGGTCGATGCAGGAGAGTGTTTAGTAGTCGGGGTCACAAGCCAAGGTCGATGCAGGAGAGAGTTTAGTAGTCGGGGTCACAAGCCAAGGTCGATGCAGGAGAGAGTTTAGTAGTCGGGGTCACAAGCCAAGGTCGATGCAGGAGAGAGTTTAGTAGCCGGGGTCACAAGCCAAGGTCGATGCAGGAGAGTTTCGCAGTTGGGGTCACAAGCCAAGTTTGATTCAGGGCAGAGTTTCATAGTCGGAGTCACAAGCCAAGGTCGATGCAGGAGAGAGTTTAGTAGTCGGGGTCACAAGCCAAGGTCGATGCAGGAGAGAGTTTAGTAGTCGGGGTCACAAGCCAAGGTCGATGCAGGAGAGAGTTTAGTAGTCGGGGTCACAAGCCAAGGTCAATGCAGGAGAGAGTTTCGTAGTTGGGGTCACAAGCCAAGTTTGATTCAGGGCAGAGTTTCATAGTCGGGGTCACAAGCCAAGGTCGATGCAGAAGAGAGTTTAGTAGTCACGGTCACAAGCCAAGGTCGATGCAGGACAGAGTTTCGTAGTCGGGGTCACAAGCCAAAGTCATTTCCAAACAGCAATAGAAGTACCTCAAGTAGTGTGCAGGATCAGACCACAATAATCGGGCACAAGGAGTTCAAGGTTCAACAGCAATCAAGACAGGGCAGGGTTGTCCAATGGATCAGGCAAGTGTTTCGTCAGATTAGACAACCCGTCAGAATGTGTAAGGGAAGTGACGTTTCGTCGCCACCATCTTGCTACACTCCACACTTCCCCATAGTAAAGATACACTGAGAAGGGGGCAAGCAGACATCTTGTTACATCCACCGGAGTTTTACATTTTACACTTTTTTTTAACAGTAAACTGAGTTTATATAGTGAAATACAGTACTTAGAACTCCGTCTGACTGTTTACATGTTAAATTTTAAAAGCAGCGGACTTCTGTCCGATTAGCAAACCTGTGAGATCAGCGCGCATGCCGCTGCTTTTAAAATGCAACATCTAAACAGTCAGACGGAGTTGTAAGTCCTGTATTTTACTATATAAACTCAGTTTACTATTTAAAAAAGAAAAAAATGGGTAAAATGCAAAACTCGGGTGGGTGTAACAAGATGTCCGCTTGGCCCCTTCTCACTCTAGCCTTACTGTGGAGTAGTGAGGGTTTAGCAAGATGGCGGCAACGAAACATCACTTTCGTTACACATTCTGACGGGTCGCCTGAACTGATTAAACACCGACCATCGCCAAGCAGCTCGGTGAGAGGAGACAACAGTTGGGGGGATTATTATTCACAAATGGAAGAAACACAAAATAACTGTCACTCTCCTCGGTCTGGGGCTCCATACAAGATCTCACCTCGTGGAGGTTCAATGATCGGTGAGAACGGTGAGGAATCCGCCCAGAACTACATGGGAGAATCTTGTCAATGATCTCAGCCGGGACCATCGTCACCAAGAAAACAATCGGTAACACACTACACCGCGAGGGACTGAAATCCCGCAGCCCCCACAAGGTCCCCCTGCTCAGGAAATCACATGTACAGGGTGTCTGAAGTCTGATAATGAAGATCTGAATGATTCAGAGGAGAACTGGGGGAAAGTGTTGTGATCAGATGAGATCAAAATCAAGCTCTTTGGCATCAACTCAACTCACCGTGCTTTGGGGGCGTTTTTCTGTTAAGAGGACAGGACAACTTCACCGCATCAAAGGGATGATGGGCGGGGCCATGTACCATCAAATCTTAGGTGAGAACCTTCTTTCCTCAGCCAGGGCTTTGAAGATGGGTCATGGATGGGTCTTCAAGCATGACAATGACCCAAAACACACGGCCAAGCCAACAAAGGAGTGGCTCAAGAAGAAGCACATTAAGGTCCTGGAGTGGCCTAGCCAGTCTCCAGACCTTAATCCCATAGAAAATATGTAGAGGGAGCTGAAGGTTCGAGTTACCAAACGTCAGCCTGGAAACCTTAATGACTTGGAGAGGATCTGCAAAGAGGACAAAACCCCTCCTGAGATGTGTGCGAATCTGGAGGCCAACTCCAAGAAACGTCTGACCTCTGTGATCGCCAACAAGAGATTCTCCACCAACTACTAAGTCGTGTTTTGTGAAGGGGATCAAATACTTATTTCACTCATTAAAATGTGAATCAATTTATAACTTTTTTGAAATGCGTTTTTCTGGGTATTTTTGTTATTCTGTCTCTCACGGTTATAATAAACCGACCAATAAAATTATAGACCGATCGTTTCTTTGTCAGTGGGGCAAACATACAAAATCAGCAGCCAAATACTTTTTGCCCCTTATCAGCACAGGTGGGTGTTTGTTTTTTTGGTGAAGGTGAACTATGCCTTTAAATGAGGACTGCAGAGGGCGCATCTGAGTGTAGCAGTCTGAGCAGTTACACTCAGATGCGCCCTCTGCTGTCCTGATCGATTACTGCAAAGAATCTTCAGTCTCTTGAGAAGTGAGGCACTACAGTGTTTTGGAATCACTCCACCACCTCACCCGTCCCCCCCCCTCCCCCAAAGCCATCTCCCTCCATTGTGTTGGTCACATACCCTTTCTGCACCATATATGCCTTTACATAAGACCAAGTACCCTCTTATTTTGACCAACAATTGACACCTTTATTGGAAGAGAACAAAGCTAAAAAGATAAGTTATCTACATCATCTTCTCTCCGTGAGCACATGCAAATTACACTGCGACAGCGGAGATTAACACTTCCATACGGGCCGTAAATCTGGGAGACAATCCTGGGATTCGATCCATCGGAAGGTACCATAACCTGAACAGAATCTCATTTTTATCACAAATCAATACAACCAACATAACTCTTTATTATGAACTTAGTGCAGCTGGCGGATTGCAGCTCAGGCAGCCGCTACCAATTCTCCGCGCCGGAGTCCTACATATAGAACAGATAAAAAAAAAAAAAAAAAAATGCTGTAAATCTCGATGTGAAGTGTACCGGAGGGTGCAGTAAAGTAAGACACCATAAATCTCAGAAAAGAGGGGAAACCGAGGCCCTTCCACAGCTCATTTATAACACTTAGGAATTGTGTTTTACAAAATCATTATCAGAAAAGTGGAAGCGCCCAATGAGACTTGTGAGAACGAGGAGCAGAAGATCGCCGCGTCCCCCAAGTGACAGCAAAGTACGCAGCGGGAAAATGAGGGGCTGATGATTAATAATCTGCGAGGCGTCCCTGGGGACCTCTATGTAAAAAATAAATAAAAAAGAACCTACGAGGTTCAAATACAAAAATGTAACAATTTATAACCAATACAGGAGACTTGGCGGCAATCGCATCCAACGTAGACTATCCCGGACAACCAGTCTTAAGCTCCATCTCTGAGCAAAACTTACCCTACCCCACCCCCCTGCAGTCATTTGATAAATTATAATTATATATATTTATTTTATTTTTTTAACCACTTCCATACCGCAGGCTGACGTCCTCGGCTTTCAGCGGTTATTTCTGGATGATGTCCAGATATATATTTTTTCAGTCGGCGATTCCCTATACCATAAAAAATACTGTATATACTCGAGTATAAGCCGAGTTTTTCAGCAAATTTTTTTGTGCTGAAAATGCCCCCCCCCCCGGCTTATACTCGAGTCACCTTTTTGCGCCTGATCTCCCGGATATTGGGGACCCGGTACTGGCCGGCGGTAAGCCAGACACACATGTAGCCCCACTTTTCCTCTACAAGTGTGCAAAGTTTGTTGTCCGGGGGACCTACGGCCGGGAAACACAGATTTTTCAAAACCGGGCACTCCTTCCATAGACTCCTCATGTTAAACAGTAATTTCTCTGGTGACTTTGGGGACCCGGTACCGGCCGGTCGTAGGTCCCCTGGACCCGGAACTTGGCACACATGTACATGTGTGCAATGTTTGTTGTCTGGGGGACCTACGGCCGGGGAGAAACGATTTTTTAAAGCCGGGCACCCCTTCCATAGACTCCCATGTTAAACGTCAGTCTGGTCATGGACACAGTGAGGCATGGGCACAGTGAGGCATGGGCACAGTGAGGCATGGGCACAGTGAGGCATGGGCACAGTGAGGCATGGGCACAGTGAGGCATGGGCACAGTGAGGCATGGGCACAGTGAGGCATGGACACAGTGAGGCATGGACACAGTGAGGCATGGACACAGTGAGGCATGGACACAGTGAGGCATGGACACAGTGAGGCATGGGCACAGTGAGGCATGGACACGGACACACTAGGCTTATACTCGAGTATACAAGTTTTCCCAGTTTTTTGTGGTAAGATTAGGTGCCTCGGCCTATATTCGGGTCGGCTTATACTCGAGTATATACGGTAACATAGCGTCATCGTTCTTATTACCCCACCCCCCTCTCTCCCTCCAGTGCTTCTCCCGTGCGAACGGGGACTCAGAGAAGGAATCCGCTGGCGCCTGAAGAAAGTCAAGAGAAAACTGAGGGCCAGATGGTCCCTGGCAATCTCTAGGACTCTCTGAGGCCCGGGCGCAACGATATGACCATCCAGCCTGGAGGAGAGATGTGGGGGGAGGAGCCTTATAGACTCCACATCTCTCCATAAAGAGGAGCGTTCTGGCACTATTCCCATTACATGGGATATTTACATTCCTTGTAATAGGAATAAAAGTGATCAAGAAGAAATAAAAAAATTTAAAAGGGAAAGCGTAATTTTTTTTAAATGAAATAAAAATTTTTATTAAAATTTAAGCACCCCTGTCCCCCCGAGCTTGCATACGTAAGTCACGCCTGCATATGTCAACAACGTTCAAACCACACATGTGAGGTATCACCGCGAACGTCAGAGCGAGAGCAATAATTCTAGATCTCCTCTGTAACTCTAAACCTGTGACCTGTACAAAAATTTAAAGCGTCACCTATGGCGATTTTTAAGTAATGAAGTTTGGCGCCATTCCGCGAGTGTGCACAATTTTAAAGTGTGACATGTTAGGTATCTATTTACGCGTCGTAACATTATCTGTCACATTATACAAAAAAATCGGGCTAAACTTACCGTTTTCTTTTTTTATTCATGAAAATAGTTTTTTTTCCCCAAAAAACTAAAAATTGCGTTTGAAAAATACCGTGTGACAAAAAAAAAAGTTGCAATGAAGTTGCAACGTTCCGCCCTGCTTTGGTATGACGACGGGTGGGGGCCATCTTCCCCTCACTCGTCTCCATACCCAGCCACCAGAAGGACCCGATCGTCTCCGGTAAGCGGCGGGGGGCATGGGAGAGCGGAGGGAGCCCTCTCCCGCTGCCGATAACGGTGATCTTGCGGCGAATCCGCTGCAGAGACCACCATTATCGGAAACCGGACAGCCGGCTCAAGAAGAGAATACCGGGGTTATGGTCGCTAGCTGCTGCCATAACAGAGATATCCCACTTCAAACAGCCGACGTATATCGGCGTGCGGCGGTCCGGAAGTGGTTAATGGATTAAAACAGGGCTCAACAAATCTCAGGCATTATGCAGTCAATTCACTGTGGGAGGGATGCAAAATTAGTATCGCCCGATGCTGGGGACATGCAGCAGGGCTGTCGCCCAATCGCTTCCACACACGCGGGGGGTAAAATGGGCGCCACAGGGTAGAGGGGTGGAAGAGAGCCGGCCCACGTCCCTTGACCCAGAAGCGGTGTGTATGATTATTATTATAATACAGGATTTATATAGCGCCAACAGTTTGCGCAGTGCTTCACAATGTAGAGGGAGGGACAGTACAATTACAATACAGTTCAATACAAAAGGAATAGAAGGGCCCGGCTTACAATCTAAAGGGAGGGGGAGGTGGTACAAAAGGTAATAGGTGCGGGGGGTTGATCTGATGGAGGTGGCTCGGGTACGGTTCGTAGGTGGGGTAGAATTCCCTGAATAATGGAGTTTTCAGGTATCAAGGTGGACATGGTATGGGCGGACCGGACATACTTGGGAAGGGAGTTCCAGAGGATGGGAGAGGCTCTGGAGAAGTCCTGGAGGCAAGCATGGGAGGAGGAAACAAGGGAGCCGGTGGTCTTGGGAAGAGCGGAGCATGACGTCACTTCCAGGTCCCCATTGACCATTTCCCCGGGAAAGAACGTAATGTCTGTTATATTCAGTGGACAACAGGGGAGACACCTACATGTCTTATGAACAGAACAAAAAAAAAAAAAACAAAAAAAAAAAAAACTTTAAAGCGGAGCTCCGCCTAAAAAAAAAAATATTAAAAGCCAGCAGCTATAAATACTGCAGCTGCTGACTTTTAATAAATGGACACTTACCTGTCCAGGGTGCCCGCGATGTCGGCAGCAGAAGACGATCAATCGCTCGGCTCTCGGCTGCCCCCGCCGCCATCTTCGGTGAGGGAACCAGGAAGTGAAGCGTTGCGGCTTCACTGCCCGGCTCCCTAATGCGCATGCGCGAGTCGCGCTGCGCCGTCCTCACTGGTCCCCGCTGTGTTCTGGGACCTGTGTGTTTCGCAGAAGACAGCGGGGGAGGACAGTGTAGGCGCCGGACAGGACGTAGATCACCGCAGTGATTTATGCCAGGAAGTGGGAGCAAATACCTGTATTACCCAGGTATCTGCTCCCCCCTCCCCCCTGAAAGGTGCCAAATGTGACACTTGGGGGGGGGGGGGGATTCCAAAAAGTGGAAGTTCCATTTTTGGGTGGAACTCTACTTTAATTGTAAAAAATTAAAGATACACCCAAGCACATAAAATCCCCCCCCCCCCCCACATACAAACCTAAGCGCTGGCATTGGGGCGCCTCCGCATGAAAACATTGCAATACATGTTTCATATCACTACACACCAACTGGCTACTAACTTTGTTTAGCTGGCTCCTAGATTCAAAGCACAATTTGTCAAACTACGGATTAAAATATTTAAAACAGCAGTAATGATGCACTTACAGCGATTAACTACTTCAGGACCGAGCCTATTTTTCAAACTTGGTGTTTACAAGTTAAAATCATTTTTTTTGTTGCTAGAAAATTACTTAGAACCTCCAAAACATTATATATTTTTTTTTTCCCTCAGACACCCTAGAGCAGTGGTTCTCAACCTGGGGGTCGGGTCCCCCTCGGGGGTCGAATGATGATTTGCCAGGGGTCACCGAATCCTGGGCCGTTCCTGAATCCCGCACTGCTCTCCCAGCCTTTTTGAGGTCGCCCAGCAGGGCTGTCTCTGGAGCCTGTGGCCGTCCATTCAGCCTCTTTGCCGGCGCCCATTCAGTTCACGGCATGGCTAGGGGGCAGAGACTAGAGGTCAGCTGACTGGTGAGGAATGTGAAGTGGGAGGGGCTGGAGGAGACCCTATCTGCTGATTTAGGCATCGGTGTCACTGCTACGAGACACCACAAAGTCGGAGACACAGTCAGTAACACTACCTGTGATTATAGTTGCCATTAAAAGTCCCCACTACAGTCCTCAGATCAGCAGATGACCTTGATCAAGAGCACCTAAGTTGGCTGATCAGAGCTCACCCCAGCACTGCCACTCATCCCTACTCCCCCCACCAACCCACCAAGGAGTAAGAGAAGAAATAAAAATAGAGAATACATGGAAAGGAGAGGAAAGGAGAGGAAAAGAGGGGGAGGAACAAAGAAAAGGGGAGAGAAAGAATAAGAGAAATAACAAGAAAGATGGCTGGAGAGAGGGATATGGAGGGGGGGGGGGGGGACAAGAAATTAGGATAGAGAGGAATAAAAGGGAAAGAAAGGAGAACAAAGAGAAAGAGTGGCACATCCTAAAATGTACCATAAGGGGTTTTAATACTGTATGAGTAGAAGGGACTCAGGGAGCGCTAAATGTCCCTGGGTTAGGGGCACAAATTACTTGCCTTGGGTGCTGACAACCCACGCTACGAAAATAATTTTACTGTTAGGGGTCCCCACAACTTGGGAAATTTTATTAAGGGGTCACGGCACCAGGAAGGTTGAGAACCACCGCCCTAGAGAATAAAATGGCTGTTGCCAAACTTTATGTCACACCGTATTTGCGCAGCGGTCTTACAAGCGCAATTTTTTGGGAAAAAATACTAGAGCTGTTACTGATTAAAATTTTCATGTTTGATTAACGGATTTTTTTTTAAATCGATTAATCGACTAATTTTGATTAATTATAAGGCACATACAGATCCAACTACTTTAAGCTGATCTCCTTGCAGGCTGATTCCCAGTGTAGCTACCAACCACTGGAAAAATGGATAGCAGGATACAAAAAACACACAAAGGCAGCGCCCGATGGGAATAGCATTAAACCTTTTATAGTCTTCAAGTAGGTAACAAAATAAATATTGCCCTGGAGATAAAATCGATGTAGCTACATAAACTGTAAAAATGGTGCGAGTAATACCAAACGGTAACAAAAGCAGTCCTAAAAACATGTAGCTAAGTACTGTATGATACTGGTATAAAAATGTGTACAACGATACCACTGCTGAATCCAGATGAGGAGGGGTTAACATCAGTCCGTCGGCATGTAGATGTCCCGTGAAGGGAACGATCACAACTCCCACTGGATGGCTGTAGAATCCCAGGTTGATAGAGAGAAGTGATAGAGGGAAGTGTAACAGCCCTTGCGTGTGGCAGATAGGAAGGTCCCGCCGGCATTCAGATATGAAGGCACAGCAAAGGAGCCCTTCAGATGGACACGGCAAGCCCCGCCGGTGTCCGTGATGTCACCGGATCTCCGACAGAACTCCCTGAAGACCCGGAAGCCGGCAGAGAGGTGAGTACCGATCAAAGGAATTTTGATTGATCGAAAAGATTAATCGATTAATCAAGGAATTAATAGTTAATTTCCACGGACCTAAAAAATACA
Organism: Rana muscosa; assembly: GCA_029206835.1. Classification (NCBI taxonomy): domain Eukaryota; kingdom Metazoa; phylum Chordata; class Amphibia; order Anura; family Ranidae; genus Rana; species Rana muscosa. The sequence goes on from CM055122.1 coordinate 337,827,867, forward strand.
CCTTTTATGAATAAAAAAATAAGACAAACCGTAAAGTTAGCCCAATTTTTTTTTTATATTGTGAAAGATAATGTTACGCCGAGTAAATTGATACCCAACATGTCACGCTTCAAAATTGCGCCCGCCCGTGGAATGGCGAAAAAATGTTGACCCTTAAAAACCTCCATAAGGTGGTCTAGTGCTAGAATTATTTCTCTCACTCTAATGATCGCGGCGATACCTCACGTGTCTGGTTTGAACACCGGTTCTATATGCGGGCGCGACTTACGTACGCGTTTGCTTCTGCGCGCGAGCGTGACAGGACGCTTTGAAAAAAAAATCGTATTTATTTTTTTACTTTTTATTTTTACACTGTCCTTTTAAAAAAAAAATGTTTTGGGTCACTTTTATTCCTATTGCAAGGAATGTAAACATCCCTTGTAATAGAAAAAAAAGCATGACAGGTCCTCTTTAATGTGAGATTTGGGGGTCAATAAGACCTCACATCTCATAATTACACTTAAATGCAATAAAAATAAATATTTCCCCTTTAAGACCATTGGGCGGAAGTGGCGTTTGACATTGCTTCCGTCATCCAATGTTATGGAGCCAAGCGGGTGCCATCTTTCCCTCACTCGGCTCCATGTCTTAAAGGGGAGGACCCGATTGGCTCTGCCGCTACCGACGGACCGTCCGCCGTTTAAGAATATACCGGAGTTATGGCAGTTATCTGCTGCCATAACCCCGGTATTCTACGTCAAAGTATCGATGTAAAACGACAGCGGGGGATCCGGAAGTAGTTAAATGAGTCACCAGAATAGAAATACAACTCCCGGTTTGCGGCTCCAGACCGGAAGTGCCATTATTTTGCCCTACGTGTTACGCCACTAACCCCTGTGGCTTCATCAGGGGTTTTGGGTGTTTTTCTGCAACTTAACAAGTGATTGACAGTTTGTTTATATACTTTGTCATTTTTTTGGTAGTGCACAGATTTGCTTTTTTGCGATTCTTCCTGTAATTGGGGATATCACAGTCTCCCAGTTGTGCTCCTGCCATTCTATCACACATGTCCCTTGGTGGTGGATACAAGCGGTCATCCTAGCACGCATCCCTTGGTGGAGGATACAAGTGGTCATCCTATCACACATGTCCCTTGGTGGATGATACAAGCGGTCATCCTAGCACGCATCCCTTGGTGGAGGATACAAGCGGTCATCCTATTACACATGTCCCTTGGTGGAGGATACAAGCGGTCATCCTATTACACATGTCCCTTGGTGGGGGATACAAGCAGTCATCCTATCACACATGTCCCTTGGTGGAGGATACAAGCGGCCATCCTATCACACATGTCCCTTGGTGGAGAATACAAGCGGCCATCCTATCACACATGTCCCTTGGTGGGGGATACAAGCGGTCATCCTATCACACATGTCCCTTGGTGGAGGATACAAGCAGTCATCCCATCACACATGTCCCTTGGTGGGGGATACAAGCGGTCATCCTATCACACATGTCCCTTGGTGGAGGATACAAGCGGCCATCCTATCACACATGTCCCTTGGTGGAGGATACAAGCGGCCATCCTATCACACATGTCCCTTGGTGGAGGATACAAGCGGCCATCCTATCACACATGTCCCTTGGTGGGGGATACAAGCGGTCATCCTATCACACATGTCCCTTGGTGGAGGATACAAGCAGTCATCCCATCACACATGTCCCTTGGTGGGGGATACAAGCGGTCATCCTATCACACATGTCCCTTGGTGGTGGATACAAGCGGTCATTCTATCACACATGTCCATTGGTGGAGGATACAAGCGGTCATCCTATCACACATGTCCCTTGGTGGAGGATACAAGCGGTCATCCTATCACACATGTCCCTTGGTGGAGGATACAAGCGGTCATCCTATCACACATGTCCCTTGGTGGTGGATACAAGCGGTCATTCTATCACACATGTCCATTGGTGGAGGATACAAGCGGTCATCCTATCACACATGTCCCTTGGTGGTGGATACAAGCAGTCATCCTATCACACGTGTCCCTTGGTGGAGGATACAAGCGGTCATCCTATCACACATGTCCCTTGGTGGAGGATACAAGCGGTCATCCTATCACACATGTCCCTTGGTGGAGGATACAAGCGGTCATCCTATCACACATGTCCCTTGGTGGTGGATACAAGCAGTCATCCTATCACACGTGTCCCTTGGTGGAGGATACAAGCAGTCATCCTATCACACATGTCCCTTGGTGGTGGATACAAGCAGTCATCCTATCACACGTGTCCCTTGGTGGAGGATACAAGCGGTCATCCTATCACACATGTCCCTTGGTGGAGGATACAAGCAGTCATCCTATCACACGTGTCCCTTGGTGGGGGATACAAGCGGTCATCCTATCACACATGTCCCTTGGTGGAGGATACAAGCGGTCATCCTATCACACGTGTCCCTTGGTGGAGGATACAAGCGGTCATCCTATCACACATGTCCCTTGGTGGAGGATACAAGCAGTCATCCTATCACACGTGTCCCTTGGTGGAGGATACAAGCGGTCATCCTATCACACATGTCCCTTGGTGGAGGATACAAGCGGTCATCCTATCACACATGTCCCTTGGTGGTGGATACAAGCAGTCATCCTATCACACGTGTCCCTTGGTGGAGGATACAAGCAGTCATCCTATCACACATGTCCCTTGGTGGTGGATACAAGCAGTCATCCTATCACACGTGTCCCTTGGTGGAGGATACAAGCGGTCATCCTATCACACATGTCCCTTGGTGGAGGATACAAGCAGTCATCCTATCACACGTGTCCCTTGGTGGGGGATACAAGCGGTCATCCTATCACACATGTCCCTTGGTGGAGGATACAAGCAGTCATCCTATCACACGTGTCCCTTGGTGGGGGATACAAGCGGTCATCCTATCACACATGTTCCTTGGTGGATGATACAAGCAGTCATCCCATCACACATGTCCCTTGGTGGTGGATACAAGCGGTCATCCTATCACACGTGTCCCTTGGTGGGGGATACAAGCGGTCATTCTATCACACATGTCCCTTGGTGGAGGATACAAGTGGCCATTCTATCACACATGTCCCTTGGTGGAGGATACAAGCAGTCATCCCATCACACATGTCCCTTGGTGGGGGATACAAGCGGTCATCCTATCACACATGTCCCTTGGTGGGGGATACAAGCGGTCATCCTATCACACATGTCTCTTGGTGGAGGATACAAGCGGTCATCCTATCACACATTCACACATGTCCCTTGGTGGAGGATACATGCGGTCATTCTATCACACATGTCCCTTGGTGGTGGATACAAGCGGTCATCCTATCACACATGTCCCTTGGTGGAGGATACAAGCAGTCATCCTATCACACATGTCCCTTGGTGGAGGATACAAGCGGTCATCCTATCACACATGTCCCTTGGTGGAGGATACAAGCGGCCATCCTATCACACATGTCCCTTGGTGGATGATACAAGCGGTCATCCTATCACACGTGTCCCTTGGTGGAGGATACAAGCGGTCATCCTATCACACGTGTCCCTTGGTGGAGGATACAAGCGGCCATCCTATCACACATGTCCCTTGGTGGATGATACAAGCGGTCATCCTATCACACGTGTCCCTTGGTGGAGGATACAAGCGGTCATCCTATCACACATGTCCCTTGGTGGAGGATACAAGCAATCATCCGATCACACAAGTCCCTTGGTGGATGATACAAGCAGTCATCCTATCACACATGTCCCTTGGTGGAGGATACAAGCGGCCATCCTATCACACATGTCCCTTGGTGGATGATACAAGCGGTCATCCTATCACACATGTCCCTTGGTGGATGATACAAGCGGTCATCCTATCACACGTGTCCCTTGGTGGAGGATACAAGCAGTCATCCTATCACACATGTCCCTTGGTGGAGGATACAAGCGGTCATCCTATCACACATGTCCCTTGGTGGGGGATACAAGCGGTCATCCTATCACACATGTCCCTTGGTGGAGGATACAAGCGGTCATCCTATCACACATGTCCCTTGGTGGAGGATACAAGCAGTCATCCTATCACACATGTCCCTTGGTGGAGGATACAAGCAGTCATCCTATCACATATGTCCCTTGGTGGTGGATACAAGCGGTCATCCTATCACACGTGTCCCTTGGTGGAGGATACAAGCGGTCATCCTATCACACATGTTCCTTGGTGGATGATACAAGCAGTCATCCTATCACATATGTCCCTTGGTGGTGGATACAAGCGGTCATCCTATCACACATGTCCCTTGGTGGATGATGCAAGCGGTCATCCTATCACACGTCCCTTGGTGGAGGATACAAGCGGTCATCCTATCACACATTCACACATGTCCCTTGGTGGATGATACAAGCGTTCATCCTATCACATATGTCCCTTGGTGGTGGATACAAGCGGTCATCCCATCACACGTGTCCCTTGGACTTGGCATGCAGGGAAAAAGCTGGAGAACTTCTACAAAACCTTTACATGAACACACGTTCTTTAGCTTTTTCACTGCATGCCAAATCATCAGCTAGTCAATCACTCCTGTGTACCCTGGGCGGACAGGGGCACTTTACTGCAGAGAAGATTGTGTTCTTCGGGCTCTGGCATGGGCGGCTGGTACAGATGACTTGCCCATCACTGAGTGACTGTTTCCTTGGCACTGGGTAGACGGGCAATTAAGCAGCTTGGACTGTGCGTTGTGAAGGCCAGTGAATATGTCATACGATATGACTTGGCAGCGTGGAGTACGTTACTCATCATCAGTATTCGGTAGTTAAATGTCATGTAATAACACACTCGCTGCGCGCTCCATGGCGGAGCTTCTTGAAGATCTCCAGAGTTTAGAAGTCTTTGGAGTGGGAACACATGAGTGCAGCAAAAAAAAAATACATTACATGCCAAGGTCTGAAATAGAAGATTTTATAGTAGATGTCAACTCTAACTGGGTGATATTCCATTTTTGACGCACTGTGTATCAAACAAGTGTCACGTTTTCTTTGGGGTTTTTTCCCGAATTAAAAACACAATTTTAAGGGCATTTCCCAAAAGTACTTCAATGCTCCACATCAAGATTGACATTGTCACGGTCAGGGGTCAAGCTCCAAGACCAATGGCTATAACAGTAGAGAGGCTTCCAGCAACCAGCAGAATAAGTACACAAGCAGGTCACCCTGGCGCATGGTGCGGGCTCGTCCGAGGTGCTGTCTAAGTTCTAACTGGTATCCACCGGAGCTCCTGATAGTGGGGATGAGTTTTGCTGCGTCCCAGTCCTCAAGATAACCCCACCAGGAGGTGAGCAAGCCGGGGATCAGTGGACAGATATAGCAGATAGGGATCAATCAGCGCTAACTGGTGTTCACCAAAGCTCCTGATGGTGAGGATGGGTTTTGGTGCGTGTTAGTACCAGGTAGTGGTCTTTAGGATCACCCCACCAGTAAGTGAGCCAGCCAGGGTCCAGTAGCAAATATAGTAGGTAGGGATCAAGCAGAAATGTAGTAAAAAAACAAGCCAAAAGGTCAGTAAAAAGTGGTTGCAGGTTGGGATCAAGCAGAAGCGTAGTCAAGGAACAAGCCAAAAGTTGGTAACAAGCAGTGTTATTCATCTTACGTTAAAAAAGTAATTAGTTAGTTACAAATTACTTCTTCCAAAAAGTAATTGAGTTAGTAACTCCGTTACTACATTGAAAAGGTAATTAGTTACTCAGAAAAGTAACTATATTGGTTATATTATATATACACGGGGGCAGGGCGGTAGAAGGATGATATACATGTAATTTTTTCCGTGTATAAAAATAATAGGATGGATAACAATAAATAATATTGGTTATGTGCCCATGCCTCACTGTGCCCAACGCCTCACTGTGCCCAACGCCTCACTGTGCCCAACGCCTCACTGTGCCTGTGCTTCAATAACTGTGCCCGTAGCCCCCTACCTGATCGGCGGCGTCCCGGCGGCCATTCCAGTATTCAAAAGCCGTGCCTCCTCCTCGTCTGTGATAGGCGGAACCCTCAATTTCCCAGCATTCAGTGTTCCGCCTATCACGGACATCCTCTCATCCTCATAACACAGATGAGGATGAGCGGATGTCCATGATAGGCTGAACACTGCCTGCTGGGAAATTGAGTGTTCCGCCTATCACAGACGACGAGGACTCGGGAGGCGCGGCTTTTGAACACTGCAATGGCCGCCGTCTGTCTGCATGACACGCTGATCAGGCAGGCAGATGGCGGCTTGCAGTTGTATTACATTACATCTACTCGCGGCGGCTGGGATGGGAATGGCGGTGCCATGAGGGGAAGAGTAATCAGTTAGATTACTCGTTACCCCAAAAAGTGGCTACGTTACCTAACGCCGTTAATTTAAACGACGTTAGTTACAACACTGGTAACAAGTGGTTGCAGGTAGGGATCAAGCAGAAATGTAGTCAAGGAACAAGGAACAAGCCAAAAGACAGTAACAAGTGGTTGCAGGTCGGGATCAAGCGGAAGCATAGTCAAGGAACAAGCCAAAAGTCGGTAACAAGTGGTTGCAAGTTGGGATCAAGCGGAAGCGTAGTCAGGGAACAAGCCAAAAGTTGGTAACAAGTGGTAGCGAATATATGGAAGGCATCAGGATTGACAAGAGCAAGATGTTGGCTGAAGAGAGCACAACTGGCAAACAGGAAATGCAAAGACATTGCTTAAATAGGAAGTTCAGTGAAGGAGCAAAGAGTTCAAAGTTCAAGAGAAACAAGGTGTTCAAGAGACAAGGTTCTTTAAGGAATTGTCCAGGCTAATGTCAAGCATTCCAGGTGGCTCAGCAAGAAGAAACACCAAACACAGCAGAGGTCGCAGTTTCAGACCCGAGTCCTGACACCCAATATACTCAATGATGCCCCTTCACACCTGAGCATCGCAATTGCTGAAAGCACATTTTTGGCCCTTATAGACTACTGGGAGTGCAGAAAACCTAAAAACACCCATAAAACCTTTCTACAACAAAATGATGATCTGAAATTGACAGGAAATGACCACAGCTCAAGTGGGGAGCTAAAATACAGCCTTCTATTTTTTCTTTTTCCTTTTTTGCTTCTCAATCAACCCACCGCCTCTCTGCACCCATTCCAGCGTCATCTACACATCATTCGATCACGTAATGCTCAATCAGGGATTAACTTCATGGGTCTCCAACTCAAAAATGTTTTGGGCCGGGACGATTGTGTTGCATGATAGTGTTGAAGGACCTCTCTGTTGACCAATGACATTTTCTTGGTAAAAAAAAACTAGGTAAAAACTTAATAAAACACACTGTTTAATAAAAAAATTCAATAAATTAAATCTATGGTTAGGCCAAGGATGGTCAGGCCTTTGCATTCAATCATATGAAATTAGGTGGTCAACTTAGGCGTCAATAGGGACCAGTGGAGTTGTACTTCAGAACATAGGAAAGAACACGCAGCACCTCGGTCAGGGCAAAAAAAAATTATGGAGCCTTACAAAGGAGTATCTTTTTCTCCGGTACATCAAAATTAACGTCATTATATACCCAATTCTTTATCTTGAACTTAAGGCAGGAGATAAAAGTCCAAGAAATATAACGGTAAAGGATGGGCAGAGGATGAAAATGGGAGATCTGGCAGAGATTTCCCCTCATTAAACCTGAAGAATGTGACAGCGGCCATAGTGAGGGAATTCGTCTTCTAGAAATAGTCGCCCGATGCAAACCTTTTACTCTAATGGCGGCTCTTAATTGAAGAGATAATAGCGGAGTCCTGCATTACGCATCATCGGGGCTATGATGGATGGCTGGGTTTCTTTTTGTGTGCGGGCATATGGAAGAGGAGAATGGTTTTAATGCGGCAGGTGATCGATTCGCACGTATAAAATAATGGTGCCGTACAAAACCGTTTTGCTGACAAAACATTGCTATGTGCAGAAAACCAAAAGAAAGTCCATCGCGGCCAGAAGGCGATTTTGTGAAAGCCGGTAAATCTAAAAATGTGAAAAATCGCCATGATCCCACCCGCAATCCCAGATCAATCGCTGCAAAAACATTCAACCTGGCTGCTATTAGTCAAAAAGAAGGGAAGTGGGGGGGGGGGGGGGGTTTGCCTGTTGAAGAGCAGGCAGGAAAAGGGGGTCACTTTTGGCTGCTATTAGCCTTCAATGGCACAACGTGTTGCGTTTTCTGCCGTGATTGTTGCACGACAGGATCGCACGTGAAGCAAGTCGCATGAAAAGGAGCAGGAACTTCTTTTCGGGCGACAAGCACTCATAGGGGGGCAGCCCACTCTGAATGGGCTGGCTGGCCCTTTGCGACACGCAGCATCGAGTGACAATCGTACTTTGCAAATTACATAGCGGGAATGCTAGTCTTTGGGTATTGAAGACATCACCATTTTTCTAGGTAAATATATTGGTAATGGCGATACTGACATGAAATGTTCCCCCCACGTGTCAGTGACAACCCATACATACAAAGACGCCAAAACAAATACATTCAGAAATGAAGTTCTGTGTAATAAAATGGAAGGACACAGAAAAAGTATTGAACACATGAAAAAAGGGAGGTGCAAAAAAGGCATGGGAAGCCAAGACAGCAGCTGAAATCTATCAGTAATTAGAAAGCAATCCTGCCCCTTGTCAGTGCAAATTATCAGCTGGTCTCACCTGATGGCCCATAAAAAGGCATCTCCTTACCAAGGAAACATCTCATAAAAGCAAAGAGATCTCTCAAGACCTTCGTAACCTTATTGTTGCAAAACATACTGATAGCATTGATTACAGAAAGACTTCTAAACTTCTGAATGTTCCAGTGAGCACTGTTGGGGTCATGATCTGGAAGTGGAAAGAACATAATTTCACCATAAATCGGCCATAACCAGGTGCTCCTCGCAAGATTTCTGACAGAGGAGTGAAAAGAATTATCAGAAGAGTTGTCCAAGAGCCAAGGTCCACTTGTGGAGAGCTTCAGAAAGACCTGGAATGAGCAGGCACACAATAAGTAATGCCATGGTCTGTAAGCACGCTCACCACGCAAGACTCCATTGCTGAAGAAGAAGCACGGTGAAGCTCGGTTATAGTTTGCTGCACAACATTTAGACAAGTCTGTGAAATACGGGGGGAATATCGTCTGGTCAGGGGAGACCAAAATGGAACTCTTTGGATGCCATAATCCACCCCACGAGAAAGAGGGAGTTTTTTGGGACTTTATATGAAACACAGCACTTGGGTGGAATGAAATCAATATAATATAGACAATATTTATTATCACAATTGAGCATAGTGTAGTACATGATAGTCATCATAATCCGTAATCCACCCCATGTTTGGAGGGCACATCACCCCAAAAACACCCCCCACACCAACAGTGAGGTATGGGGGTGGGAACATCATGGTGGGGGGCGGGGCTGTTTTTCAGCATACGGTTCTGGCAAACTTCATATCATTGAAGGAAGGATGAATGGTGATAAAAATCTGCTGCCATCTACCAGGATGATGAAGATGAAACGAGGGAGGAGATCTCAGGAGGACAATCATCGCAAACACAAAGCCAAAGGAGGAAGAAAATAAAGCGGCTAGAATGGCCCAGCCAATCACATGACTTGTATCCAATAGAAAATCTATGGAAAGAACTAAAGATCAGAGTTTATAGAAGAGGAACCTTCAAGATTTGAAGACTGTTTGTCAAATGACGGAGCAATCAGTAAAATAGCAATGCCTAGATGTGAAGGGAGCCCAAGACCACTTTCACACTGAGGTGCTTTCACACTAAAAACAGGGCCTAAAAAGCTCACGAAAACGTATTTCAAATTAAAATCAATGAATGCTTTCACAATGGGGCAGTGTGCTGGCAGGGCTGTGAAAAACTTCCCTCTCCATTGAAATGAATGGAAAGCTCTTCAAAAGAGCCCGAAAAGCGCTTCAAAAGCGTTTAGTGTTTTTTACTGGCAGTTTAGAAGCGCCTCAGTGTGAAAGCGCCCCTTCTGATATACGAGTGGATTACAAGCATGTTTCCGGAACGATTTAAAAGGGGTTGTAAATGCTCATGTTTTTTTCACTTTAATGCATCCTATGCATTAAGGTGAAAAATCACCTTGCAGTGACCGGCCCCCCGGCGCCCCCCCCCCCCCCCCCGTTTTACTTACCCGAGACCCGAATTTCCGTGGGCGCGTCCCCGCCGTCCTCCTCTCCACAGAGTCCTGGCTTTGATTGGATAGATTGATAGCAGCGCAGCCATTGGCTCTCTGCTGTCAATCAAATCCAATGATGCAGCATTGGAGGGCAGGGCCGAGTCATACACTTGGCGTCTACGGACGCCGAATGTATGACTCGGGAGCGCACCCGCAAGGTAACCCCCACTCGGGAGAATGCTTCTCCTAGGGGGTTATCTAATGCAAGGAGGAGCCGCGAGGACCCCCAGAAGAGGAGGATCGGGGCCACTCTGTGCAAAACGAGCTGCACAGTGGAGGTAAGTATGACATGTTTGTTATTTTATTTTTTTTAAACAAAGCTTTAGTATCACTTTAAGCTCGCAATCCAAGGTTTTACTGTAATATTTTATTGTGTCCGAATAAAGCTTTTATAAAAGGTGAAGCGCTATGGAGGGGGGTTTCTGATTTTTTGCTGCTGTGTGGAGGAGATAAGTGGGAGTACGGAGCACACTGGCATAGATATAAAGGGAACCGGTGCTGTAATACTGAGGATTCTGTGCTGGTAACCACTTCATGTGAGAGACGCCATCTTTGGTGGGCCGGTGAAGCAGGCTGTTATGTGCCTTGTGACTCCTCTATTGAAGATGCCAACTTGGTGTGAATGGGTTGTGTTCTTCAGCAGAGTCACAAAGGCAAGTCGTAGTGAGCTGGAGGATGTGTAGATGTAGCAAAGTCCGACCTCCCACCCCACATATTCATCTGAATGGCCGCATTCTCTTATCAACTCATGGAAGCCGGTTGTATGTCTCCGTGTTCTACACCTGAACCCATGTAAGCTCTATTTCTTTTTATTCAGTGAATGAAGCATTTACCTTTTCTCTTAGATGGAAACATCGGTACTGTCATTGTGTGTGTAGTCTACAGAAAGAATTTACTTTTCTTTTTTTTCTCTACAATGAAAAAACCTTTTAAGCACTTGAACCTGCCTGGTAACAACAAAAGAAAGACCTGCACTTAGCCCCACAGCAAAACTAAATGCCATATATAAAATAAACCAACTATTCACTATAAAGAACCCCATCACCCATCTTTACAAATCTATAAAATAGAACACAAGTTCAATAAAAAATGAAAAAAAAAAATGATAATCCAAAAAAAAAAAGACTTCAAAGCACACAATCCATCCCCTCCCCCCCTTGGTGGAGGCCGTTTTTATTGTTATTTGGTCTCCTCTGTCCATACACGGTCCCAGAGAAAATGTTCATATAAATGTGTAATCTTAAATGGCTCCGGAAGCAAGATGTGTAACCAACGTTTTCTATGTTTCTGGGTAACAAACTCAAGCAAAAAAAAAAAAAAAGGTTTTTATAATTTTTTGTATACAGTGGAACCTTGGATTACAAGCATAATCCGTTCCAGGAGAATGCTTGTAATCCAAAGCACTCACATATCAAAGCTTGTCCCCCCCCCCCCCCATAGAAGTCAATGGAAACAAAGATAATTTGTTTTGCATAGACTTCTATGGCATGCAATACCGCATGTGGCCAGAGGTGGGGGCGCCAGAGAACCTTGGAAATACTCGGGTACAGCGTAAACCAGTCCTCATCAGGTATGTCAGGGGTAGACTCTGGCCACACAATGCAGCTCCTCCAGAGGAAGAGAAGAAATCTCTGAGGCTTGACCTGTTGGTAGGAACGCCTTGAAATGCGTAGCCATGACCAGGATCTGACATCATTCATTGGGTTCCTCTGGAGTCTCTTCCCCACCAGGAAGTGCTCCGAGCTTCCTACGCCTACCCGGTTGGCGGCAGTGCTGCACAATCCCTGGACTGGATGCCTCTGCCACAGAGTTCCATGGGTGTTCCGATTCTTTATGCATTACATCAGGGGTCTCCAATCTTTCCAAACAAAATACCAGTTTACTGTCCTTTAGACTTTGGGGGGGTTAGACTTTGCCCTGTGGGAGTAGAAAATGGCCCAGTATCAGTGGATGTAACAAGTATCCCATCGTTGGTGTCAGTAGGAGAAATAGTGCGCTATTATCAATGGGAGGTATAGTGCCTCATTGTTGGTATTAGTGGAAGGAATAGTGCCCCTTTGTTAGTATCAATGGGAGGAATAGTGTCCCATCATTGGTATTAGAGGAAGGAATTGTGCACTATTGTTGGTATTAATGGGAGGATAGGGCCCCATTGCTGGTGTCAGTGGGAGGAAGAGTCCAAATTGCTGGCATCAGCTTGAGGAATAGTGCCCCATCGTTCATGTCAGTGCAAGGAAGAATGCCCCATAGTTGGTGTCTGTGGGAGAAAGCGTGGCCTATCATTGGTGTTAATGGGAGGAAAAGTGACTTGTATCAGTGACAGAAATGCTGCTCTAAGGGCCTGATAGCAAGCAAAGGGCCACATTCCGCCCTTGGGCCACAGTTTGGAGACCACTGCTCTACTTGACTGCACAAACCTACTTCATGCGAGTTGCCAATTAGTTTTTATCATATAATACATGTTTTAATGCTGCACTTAGATGGCGCCCTCTGCTGTATGTGTTTTTATGCATGTAAATACTGCCTCTGCTGCCTACTAAAACCTCCCATCAACGCATTCCCAGCGCCAGTCCACTGCTTGCATCAGGACTGCGGGCTCTTGAGGAGTACAGAGGCAGGGAGCGGTGATGTTTTCAGGAAGCTATGTACAGCCCCCTCCTCCAAGCCATGATCTGCCTACACTGCGTAGGGAAGCCCAGAGATAAGCTAGGTCATGAAAACTAAAAGGTTTATATTTATTGATTTCATTAGCATGTTGATGGGGGAGGGGGAACCAGGGTCAAATAGAAGCAGAATAAAGTTCAGATTTAATTATTCCTTCCTTTATCCAAAACAAAAAAGGAAAAAAAAAAATGTGACTATAGATACTGTAAGAAAAGTCTCCACTCGGCGGGTGATCAGTGAGAAATTTCAGGGCCTCGCCATCAGTAATAAACATGTAGAAGTTTTGAGATAGAGGTTAATAGAGTACGTCAGACAATGAAGGGTTTTTGTTCTGTTCTCCCATGGAGACAGCCGGCTGCCTTTGTCTCGCAGCCTTAGCGAAGGGCGCTCTTGAAGTTCTGAAGACAAAAGTCTTCCGGGGAGAGAAGGCAGCCGACAGTCTGCGTGTTTTACCGCTCCTTCCCTGATTTATTCCCCCGTTAACAATGCTATTCGCAAGGCCCTTCGACCACAATTAAAATGTTAATGTGTAATGGCTGCGGCGGCGATGCTGTAAATAACGATTTTCTGTAGCATATCAGCATTGTGTTCCGCTGTCCTTAACGGATGGCCTAAGCTTTCATAAATCAAATGGTAAATGAAAGAAATAAAGGAGAAAAAAAAAAAGTTGCTTTACAGCAGCCAATCGGATTCCAGGTTACATTGGCGAATGACAGCGGAGTTGTGTCAGTGTCCAGGTTGTTGCACACTACTACAGATCATCAACAGATGGAGAACAATGGCAGAGGGCAAAGTCTGAGGGTGTAAGGCAACCTGGAGACATGAGATCCAGAACATGGACATCAGAGGTGGTTGCTGTAACATCAGTCCTGGAAACATTTCAATTATCACCCTGTATCTTATTACACATACTGTTTCTGGGACCTGATGAAGGGAGAAGGGAATTGGGAGCCCCTAAAACGCGTTGGTTCATATTTTCTCTCTTTTGAGCACACACAAATTGCCATTTCATTTTTCCATGGGTAAAAAAGTCTGAGGAGCACCAGACCATAGATCAACGAGTCCAAAATGTTGAGAGCACCAGTACATAGATCAATGAGTCCAAAATGTTGAGAGCACCAGAACATAGATCAATGAGTCCAAAATGTTGAGAGCACCAGAACATAGATCAAGGAGTCCAAAATGTTGAGAGCACCAGACCATAGATCAATGAGTCCAAAATGTTGAGAGCACCAGAACATAGATCAATGAGTCCAAAATGTTGAGAGCACCAGACCATAGATCAATGAGTCCAAAACGTTGAGCACCAGAACATAGATCAATGAGTCCAAAATGTTGAGAGCACCAGAACATAGATCAATGAGTCCAAAATGTTGAGAGCACCAGAACATAGATCAAGGAGTCCAAAATGTTGAGAGCACCAGACCATAGATCAATGAGTCCAAAATGTTGAGAGCACCAGAACATAGATCAACGAGTCCAAAATGTTGAGAGCACCAGAACATAGATCAAGGAGTCCAAAATGTTGAGAGCACCAGACCATAGATCAATGAGTCCAAAATGTTGAGAGCACCAGAACATAGATCAATGAGTCCAAAATGTTGAGAGCACCAGTACATAGATCAATGAGTCCAAAATGTTGAGAGCACCAGAACATAGATCAATGAGTCCAAAATGTTGGGAGCACCAGACCATAGATCAACCAGTCCAAAATGTTGAGAGCACCAGAACATAGATGGATGAGTCCAAAATGTTGAGAGCACCAGAACATAGATCAATGAGTCCAAAATGTTGAGAGCACCAGAACATAGATGGACGAGTCCAAAATGTTGAGAGCACCAGAACATAGATCAAGGAGTCCAAAATGTTGAGAGCACCAGATTGTAGATCAAAGAGTACAAAATGGATAAAGCCCAACACCGGAAGAATGAAAGTACCCCCTAGCAGTGGGGCTCAGCTTGCACTGCAAGGGTTAGCTGCTCGTTTAGGTCTAGGGTAGAGTAAAAGCCTTTTTACTTACCAAATCCTCAGTTCCCATAGCAGACACCGCTTCCCCATGATCCGATGATGGACTGTCCCATCTGCATCATCACTTCCAATGAAGAGCTATGCATTGGTCTCGATGACATGCTGGAGCATGAGGAAGAAGAACCTGAAGGGACCAGTCTAGGAATGGAGAATTCAGAAAGTAAAACATCTTTTCTATGTACTCTAGACTTAAAATGTGTCCCAGAGTCAGCCTTTAAAGATTTTGGACTCTTTAATCTTTCTTCTGGCACATAACTTTTTACATAGAAGGATACCAGATTGCATTTAAAAGACACAACTGTAGTAAGTTTATTCTGCAGCAAGGCCGTGACACTTTAATAAGCATTACGAACAAGCATGCATGTTTATATACTGAGGGCCTGGTCACATCTCGACAGGCGGTAGGTTATCACCTCCCTGCCTGCTTTAACTCCTTGAACCTCATACTACCAAACCACAACCGTGTGCATTTCACATGGTTCTGGGATGCTTGCTGAACAGCCTCATTCAAATGAGTAGGTCACACTTGGCAGCAGGGACTACACCCGCCGAAAGTGACAGGGGGTAAATTACCTGCCGTGGCCGCCGTCTATGCAACTAAAGGGGGAGAGGTAAGAACGCAGTGGCTAGTGTGAATGATCAGTAAAACATCTTTGGTGCCGATTTATCCCAGGAGGAACAGCAAACATCTAGAATTAACCAATTCCGATAACCAGCCTTCCTCCAAGATTGGTTGGCCAGTGATGTCGCCACAGAGCACAAAGATGATTCGCTGATGGAGGCCTTTCCAACTCATTGGTGGTCAGTGTGAAAATGCCCCGTTAGAGCGGTGGTCAGAAAACCCCTGTCAAAGACAACTAAAAAGGATCTCTGCCAAATTGCCTTGGTTCCCGAAACTACCGTATATACTCGAGTATAAGCCGAGTTTTTCAGCACTTTTTTTGTGCTGAAAATGCCCCCCTCGGCTTATACTCGAGTCACCTTTTTGCGCCTGATCTCCCGGATTTTGGGGACCCGGTACTGGCCGGCCGTAGGTCCCCTGGACCCCAAACTTGGCACTTGTAGCCCCACTTTTCCTCTACAAGTGTGCAAAGTTTGTTGTCCGGGGGACCTACGGCCGGGGAGCACCGATTTTTCAAAGCCAGGCACCCCTTCCATAGACTCCGATGTTAAACGGTCATTTCTCTGGAAACTTTGGGGACCCGGTACCGGCCGGTCGTAGGTCCACTAGACGCAGAAAATGGCACACATGTAGCCCTATTTCTCCTCTACAAGTGTGCAAAGTTTGTTGTCTAGGGGACCTACGGCCGGGGAGCACCGATTTTTCAAACCTGGGCACCCCTTCTATAGACTCCCATGTTAAACATCAGTCTAGTCATGGGCACAGTGAGGCATGGGCACAGTGAGGCATGCACATGGACACAGTGAGGCATGTAGATGGATACCCTAGGCCTTTACTCGAGTCAATAGGTTTTCCCAGTTTTTTTCTGTGGTAAAATTAGGTGCCTCGGCTTATATTCGGGTCGGCTTATACTCAAGTATATACGGTATGTAGGCACCATCAACTAGGCAAGTCAACAGCCCGAGGAACCCCTAGCAACCTCTGGAGGAGCCCTCGGATTCCAAAAAAAAAAACAGGATTTAGAATAGATGAACTAGACACTCAATGATGGTCAATTGACCATTACTTTAACGAGAACCATCCAGAGTCCCACAAGGTCAAACAGCCACCTTACCCCCTTCCCCTCCCTCCCTTCTCTTCACTGGCCTTTGTTTCCAGCAACATCGGGTTGCCAGCTCACACTCACAAGGGGACGTGGCTTGGCGGGGATCCAGGATGAGACTGCCACTCACCACTACACAGTGTGTATCTTGATGTGCGGCTTTCAGGACACTTTGGATGTTTGCTAGTTTGGAGCATAGACAAGCCCCCTTCCTGGCCGGCACGCAGGGCAGTGGACACAGGATTAGTGTTGCTTCATAGCCTGAGCGGCTCACCTTCACATCTTTTGGTTGCCAGCTCACACGCCATGCTGAGCAACGTTAGACAGATTGCTCACAATAATACACAATAATGCAACATTAAATATGTGATAACCAAGTATACTTAGACCAGCTTGTAAAGCTAGAAAGCGCTGCTGCTACTCCACCGGCGGGCGTGATGACGTCACAAACCAGGCGGCATCCCAAAGCGTTTAGTCACGCCACAGATTGTATGGGGATGAGGGTACCAATCCTTATAAATAGGCCTTCATGTTGTCTTTCAAACCCAAGAGACAACCCAGCCAAGAATTTCTATTTTTTTTTTTTTAGCGAACACGGTTTCTCAACTTCCAAACATTGTTACATAGGTGAGGTTGAAAAAAGGCACAAGTCCATCCTATGTGTGTGATTATAGGTCAGTATTACATTGTATATCCCTGTATGTTGCGGTTGTTCAGGTGCTTATCTAATAGTTTTTTTAAACCATCGATGCTCCCCGCTGAGACCACCGCCTGTGGAAGGGAATTCCACATCCTCGCTGCTCTTACAGTAAAGAAACCCTCTACGTAGTTTAAGGTTAAACCTCTTCTCTTCTAATTTTAGTTAGTGGCCACGTGTCTTATTAAACTCCCTTCCGTGAAAGTTTTCTCCCTATTGTGGGGTCACCAGTACGGTATTTGTAAATTGAAATCATCTCCCCTCTCAAGCGTCTCTTCTCCAGAGAGAATAAGTTCAGCGCTCACAACCTTTCCTCATAACTAATATCCTCCAGACCCTTTATTAGCTTTGCTGCCCTTTTTTGTACTCTCTCCATTTCCAGTACATCCTTCCTGAGAACTGGTGCCCAGAACTGGACAGCATACTCCAGGTGCGGCCGGACCAGAGTCTTGTAGAGCGGGAGAATTATCGTTTTATCTCTGGAGTTGATCCTCTTTTTAATGCCAATATTCTGTTTGCTTTGTTAGCAGCAGCTTTGCATTGCTGAGCCTATCATCTACTAGGACCCCCAGGTCCTTTTCCATCCTAGATCCCCCCAGAGGTTCTCCCCCCAGTGTATAGATTGCATTTATATTTTTGCCACCCAAATGCATTATTTTAAATTTTTCTACATTGAACCTCATTTGCCATGTAGTTGCCCACCCCATTCATTTGTTCAGATCTTCTTGCAAAGTTTCCACATCCTGCGGAGAAGTTATTGCCCTGCTTAGCTTAGTATCGTCAGCAAATACAGAGATTGCACTGCTTACCCCCATCCTCCAGAACATTTATGAACAAATTAAACAGGATTGGTCCCAGCACAGAACCCTGGGGGACCCCACTACCTCAGTAATCATTTTTACTTTTTACCCCATAAGGAATCAAATGGAGAATGTAGGCTTCTCAGGAAAGAAAACATTTAGATATTTTGTATTCTCCATAACGGTGATATGCCGCTTTGTCGCAGCGATAGGCATCGCCTGACAAAACAAGGAAATGTCGCTTGTTTTCTGAAAATGGCAATTTTTTTTTTTTCTGTTTAAATCATTAAAAAATAAACAGCTGGCAGCAGCACGGAGAGAACATGACATCCTATTGTCAGAAGTGGAGGGAAGATGTACCTGTCGTGAATAATTAGCAGAGACGAGGCGCCATGAATAATCCAGTTACAAGGGGTAGGAATGGTATAGTCTTCCATTATTTACATATGAAAACAAGTTCCCAATTCTTACAAGAGACAAACTGCTAATTCTAGAGGGAAGTGAGGCGGGGGGACTCTACTAAAGGACAAATATCCTTCATCTGGACTAAAAGGAAACTTTGCCCGGCCTATATAGATACAAGGTGGTGAAGGGTTCTTCATTTGAGTTATTAAGGCTAAACTCCGGGATCAGCAAGTGTCATCTAAATCCATCGGTCGTGTGTCTTCTTCTTGAATCTCGGTGAGCTTTGTAGATTCCTTCCAGATCTGTGCAGTAATTCAGTGAGACTTCGAGTAAAAAAAAAAAAAAAAAAAAAGACCGCTTACTGCTGCTCTTTCCTTGTGCAAGGTGACTGGTCTAGTCTCCGCCCCCTCCTGAACTTTTCTGTAGACAGTATGTAGTAGGCGGAGATTTTGGACCCCTCCCACAGCTCTACTCTGTCCTTGTGCAGGGTGACTGGTCTAGTCTCCACCAACCTCCTGTACATTTCTGTAGCCAGTATATAGTAGGTGGAGCTACTAAGCCCCCCCCCCCCACAGCACTACTGTCCTTGTGCAAGGTGACAGGTCTAGTCCCCGCCCCCTCCAGTACATTTCTGTAGTCAGTATGTAGTAGGTGGAGCTACTGGACGCCTCCCACAGCTCTACTCTGTCCTTGTGCAGGGTGGCTGGTCTCGTCTCTGCCCCCTTGTGCCGTTCTCTGTACACAGTATGTAGTAGGTGGAGCTTCTGGGCCCCTCCCACAGCTCTACTCTGTCCCTCCCATAGCTCTGCTCTGTCCTTGTGCAAGGTGACTGGTCTAGTCCCCATCCCCCTCCAGTACATTTCTGTAGCCAGTATGTAGTAGGTGGAGCTACTTGACCCCTCCCACAGCTCTACTGTTCTTGTGTAAGGTGACTGGTCTAGTCCCCGCCCCCTCTAGTACATTTCTGTAGTCAGTATGTAGTAGGTGGAGTTACTGGACCCCTCCCACAGCCCTCTGTCCTTGTGCAGGGTGGCTGGTCTCGCCTCTGCCCCCTCGTGCCCTTTTCTGTACACAGTATGTAGAAAATGGAGCTTCTGGGCTCCTCCCACAGCTCTACTCTTCCCTTGTGCAAGGTGAGTGATCTAGTCCCCGCCCCCTCCAGTACATTTTTATAGCCAGAATGTAGAAGGTGGAGCTTCTGGGCCCCTCCCACAGCTCTACTCTTTCCTTGTGCAAGGTGACTGGTCTAGTCCCCACCCCCTCCAGTACATTTTTACAGCCAGAATGTAGAAGGTGGAGCTTTTGGGCCCCTCCCACAGCTCTACTCTGTCCTTGTGCAAGGTGACTGGTCTAGTCCCTGCCCCCTCCAGTATGTAGTAGGTGGAGATTCTGGCCCCCAGTCTCTGTCTTTGTACAGGTTGACTGGACTTGTCTCCACCCCCTCCGGCAGGCAGCCTCTGAAGTGGACGGAGCCTGCTAGGTCCCTCCCACAGAAACTGCTTTTAGAAAAGATATATACAGTGATGCCAAAGCTGCTTTTACAAGGTAATATCTGGGTAAGAGAGCCTTGACTTTCTACAGAGAGCAGAATCTTGGCAGCCCTTCACTAATGTGAACGCATAGCAGGGGTTGAAAACTGATAGAAACCAGAACCTGACTTGAACAGGAACTGATCTCTACAACTGCTGTGCAAATAAAATAAAAAAAAGACAACCAGAGAAGAAAGGACGCCAAGGACTAGTTACCAGTATTGTCTGTAGTCTAAATAAACCACCTTCTCCCTGTCCTAAGCCACAATCCCCCAAAAATTCCCCAGCAGCTGCAAATATAAAACCCCCTGGTGTTTGCAAATGACAAAATTCTTAAAAAAAAAAAATTCTGCTACAGTATATAAAGCACGTTTTACACATCTCAGTTAATCAAAGACTATGTGGCATGTGATTGGCTGTAGTCTCCCTGTTGCTGATCTTTCCCCATTACCGGCGCCTTGTTCTGCACTGTCTGTGTGTGGAATTGGCCATCTTGGTAAAGGCGGGGCTTTGCTTCATCAGGTCAAATCTGCTCCCCTGATAAATGGTGATCTGATGATTGGAGGGGTAATGATAGAGGTGAAGGAAGTACAGGTCCACAGAATGGATGAAGCAGGGAGATTCTTGCATTGCAGGTCTTCTTGCTGGAGGGGAAGCTGCACCTGGAGAACAGTGAGCAGTACAGTAGTAGAACTAGCCACCAGTATTGCATGCAGTTTCCCTATAACGGATCCATTCCCTGTTGCTGACCTACCATGCACTGTCTGTGTGTGGAATGGGCCATCTTGGTAGAGGCAGGGCTTTGACTCCTCATGTCAGAGTTGCTCCCCTGATGACTGGTGATCTGATGACTAGTAGGAAAATGATAGAGGTGGAGGAAGCACAGATCCACAGAATGGATGAAGAAGCAGGGAGATCCTTGCAATGCAGGTCCTCAGGTACAGCTTCCTCTCCAGCAAGGAGAACAGCGAGTAGTACAATAGTAGGACTAGCCAACAGTATTTAATGTGTTTTCCCTATAACGGATCCATTCCCTGTTGCTGACCTGCCATGCACTGTTCGGCACTGTGTCTGTAATCACCCATCTTGGTAGAGGCAGGACTTTGCCTCCTCTTGTCAGAGTTGCCCTCCTGATGACTGGTGGGGTAATGATAGAGTTGAAGGAAGTACAGATCCACAGAATGGATGAAGCAGGGAGATCCTTGCAGTGCAGGTCCTCGGGTACAGCTTCCTCTCCAGCAAGGACAACAGTGAGCAGTACAGTAGTAGGACTAGCCACCAGTATTGTATGCGTTTTCCCTATAACCGATCCGTTCCCTGTTGCTGACCTACCATGCCTTGTTCTGCACTGTCGGCCATCTTGGTAGAGGCAGGGATTTGCTTCGTCATGTTAGATCTACTCCCTTGATGACCAGTGGGGTAATGATAGAGGTGGAGAAAGCACAGATCCACAGAATGGATGAAACAGGGAGATCCTTGCAGTGCAGGTTTCTCAGGTACAGCTTCCACTCCAGCAAGGAGAACAGTGATCAGCACAGTAGTAATATCATCAAATCTCTAAAACTCTAATTCTGGTCAGACTAGCAGTCAGGTATGGCAGGACGTTGGAAGACCTCACACTGCAGGTATACAGCTTTGAGGTTGCATATGAATGTAGAGACAAAAAGGAAGTGTACGGTTAGTAAAGGCCTCGTTCATACAGGCATACTATAGCATACGACTGTGCGAGGGCCGTGTTTGATCACACGGGGATGCCCATGCAGGCAGTTCTAATCATGTCAATTGGGACGCAGCGGCAAACTGTCTGCGTTTGGGGCCGCACGGCTCTCTCAACGGGAGCAGCGGCTGTGTCCAATATATTCTACATCACATAATGAGCATTAATTTAAATCAATGTAAGAATTACCAAAACATAAAAATTTATAATTCTTCATACGCACAATCAGCAATGCTATAAATAAATCACACGTATACACACACACACACACACACACACACAGGTGTAAATACACACATCATGACCATGTTAGCCATTGAAGGATGCAGATAGGATGAAGGCACAGCTACACCGGACATACCTAGAGGCTGGTAACCTTGAGAAGATGGCCCGCCAAAAAGATTTCTACTTCCAAATCCAGTTCCATCCACAGAGCCATACGACATGTTTATACACCGAATTCACTGACCGGGGACACCTGAGAGCCTAAAAAAAAAAAAAATGCACAACATTGGTTATAAAACACATTTTAATTTTGCACTTTTTATAAATGAATAAATAAAAGCATTCATCTACTTCACCACCAATGTATGTACATGACCAAACCTGCAGAACAGGCTTTCCTAATCTGTCCCCAAATGCAAATCACTAAAATCAATGCACTCCCTGTGTGGCTGATCCCTGTTCTCAACAGCTGATCAGCAGCTAGTTATTGCAACAGCCAATATGGTTCATCTTATATTCTCTTAAAATTGTTAAATAATTACATAAAAAAAAAAAAAAAGGAAGAGAAGCATGTAAAAAATCGGAGTGTCACATCCAAAATTATTTAAAGTGGATTTAAACCCAAAAAGTAAATGTTTGTTATAGGACACAGCTAAATATGTACATTGTGTCCAAGTTGTATCCTGAAATGTCTATCCTTTGTCTTGAATTCTCCCTGAAAAACAGCAGTGCGGTTCCTGTGCCTAGGCACTCCCGATATCAGCAAATTCCCTGTGCCTAGGCACTCCCGGTATCGGCAAATTCCCTGTGCCTAGCCACTCCCGGTATCGGCAAATTCCCTGTGCCTAGCCACTCCCGGTATCGGCAAATTCCCTGTGCCTAGCCACTCCCGGTATCGGCAAATTCCCTGTGCCTAGCCACTCCCGGTATCGGCAAATTCCCTGTGCCTAGCCACTCCCGGTATCGGCAAATTCCCTGTGCCTAGCCACTCCCGGTATCGGCAAATTCCCTGTGCCTAGCCACTCCCGGTATCGGCAAATTCCCTGTGCCTAGCCACTCCCGGTATCGGCAAATTCCCTGTGCCTAGCCACTCCCAGTATCGGAAAATTCCCTGTGCCTAGGCACTCCCAGTATCGGAAAATTCCCTGTGCCTAGGCACTCCCGGTATCGGAAAATTCCCTGTGCCTAGGCACTCCCGGTATCGGCAAATTCCCTGTGCCTAGCCACTCCCGGTATCGGCAAATTCCCTGTGCCTGGGCACCCCACGATATTATAAATTCCATGTGCCTAGGCACTCCCGATATCACCTTTGGTGACCTTGTGGAAGGCACAAAAAAAAAAAAAAGTGATGGAAGACGCCACACGTCTCTCTGGCTTTTCTCATTCAGGGTGGAGCGACAGGTCCTCTTGTATGAGGAACACCCTGGCCAACAACAACACTAACCTTATCTTCTCTCCTACTCCGTCATTGGAGCTGGAGTCCGTACCCTACATAAGTTCTGTGTTTGAGCAGACCTCCTCATAGGAGTCTGAAGACTGGTTACTCGGGTACCATTACCACATCCTGGGAGGAAATCACATGCGCCTTCCCTATCCATAACAAAGGAAAAGTATGGCCAAAGCTCCTTCGGTCATACTTCTCCTGTTGTGGGTCTCTTAGTTCTGCACTCCTGGGAACCAGATTCAGCCAACAGCAGGTGTCACAGAGCTGACCCAGGCTCTGCAGGGTTCCCGGCAATGTTGTCAGGATCCACCCAGATGCCTGCACCGGCAGCTGCCTCATTCTTTTTGGCATGCCGCTGAGAGCCGCTCCTACCCCTTCCACAGACAGGCTCTCCAGTGAGCGCTGGAGGAGCAAAGCACAGAGAGGAGACTGACAGTTACCACTCTCTGCTCAAAGCGGACACCAAAAGTGAGCAGAGGTCTTTGATCGTTCAGTTCTCAGTGTAGAGGCGGCGGGGGACATCTGCAGCATTGGATCAATGCTGCAGCCATCTAGGCGAGTATGAATGTTTTTTTTTTTTAATTCCTGCACTAGAGGGCTCCATTACAGCAGCAGTGATGTATCACCCAGTAGGTGCAATCTTGTAAGAGAACCTGTCATTTTTAACCAAAGTACCAGATTCCCTTTAAAACGCACAAATTTGAGCCGATTTACAGCACGGTCATACAAGAAATATGCTTTTCTGTTTATACTGAATCTGGAAATCTCCGTTAATATGGGTTTTTTAAAAATAAGAACGGTCACAGATTCCTTTTAACCCTGTGTGTATCATACCACCCTAAGCACAATGCCACCCTAAGCACAATGCCCAGCTCCCTACCCATTACCATGGTGGTAACCCCTCCACAATGGAAGATCTGGGCCGTCGTAAACCCAGGGCCCAGCTCTCTACCCATTAGCATGGTGGTAACCCTTCTACAATGGAAGATCTCTGCCATCGTAAACACAGAGCCCAGCTCTCTACCCATTAGCATGGTGGTAACCCCTCCACAATGGAAGATCTCTATCGTAAACCCAGGGCCCAGCTCCGTACCCATTACCATGGTGGTAACCCTTCTACAATGAAAGAGCTCTGCCATCGTAAACACAAGGCCCAGCTCTCTACACATTACCATGGTGGTAACCCTTCTACAATGGAAGATCTCTGCCATCGTAAACCCAGGGCCCAGCTCTCTACCCATTACCATGGTGGTAACTTCTCTACAATGAAATCTCTGCCATCGTAAACCCAGGGCCCAGCTCTCTACCCATTACCATGGTGGTAACCCTTCTACAATGGAAGATCTCTGCCATCGTAAACAGAGCCCAGATCCCTATCCATTACCATGGTGGTAACCCTTCTACAATGGAAGATCTCTGCCATCGTATTGTTTAATTATAAGCAGAAAGTGGAAATGTGTTTCAATTACAATCATTCCTCCGATTAAGGGAAGACACGTACAGAGGGAAATGGACTTAGACAATGCTCAGACAAATTTTTAACTGCACAATTAATATGCAGACTCCGTCGGCACCTCCGAATCCGGCAGCACGGAGCCCAAATTCACTTGAAATTAAATTTTGCTGCTCAGTGAAATATGTAATGCATCTGTGTTTGTTTGCTATCTTGACGAATGCAGACCCTTCCGCATGCCAGACTCTCAAAAGCAGCTGGCTTTTCAGAGGGTTTAAAACCATGTCGAGTTAAGAAAGCAATTCAGACAAACAGTTCCAGGCGATGTCCAACAATGCCGAGGATGGCTGGAATACAAGCTGCAGGCCTTGGGCTGCTGTCACAATTTACACCTGTAGACCGGAGGGAGGTCATGGGCTGCTGTCAGGGCGTTCACCTATAGACATGAGGCCGTGGGCTGCTGTCAGGGCGTACACCTATAGACATGAGGCCATGGGCTGCTTTCAGGGCGTACACCTATAGACAGGAGGGAGGTCGTGGGCTGCTGTCAGGGCATACACCTATAGACAGGAGGGAGGCCGTGGGCTGCTGTCAGGGCATACACCTATAGACAGGAGGGAGGCCGTGGGCTGCTGTCAGGGCATACACCTATAGACAGGAGGGAGGCCGTGGGCTGCTGTCAGGGCATACACCTATAGACAGGAGGGAGGCCGTGGGCTGCTGTCAGGGCATACACCTATAGACAGGAGGGAGGCCGTGGGCTGCTGTCAGGGCATACACCTATAGACAGGAGGGAGGCCGTGGGCTGCTGTCAGGGCATACACCTATAGACAGGAGGGAGGCCGTGGGCTGCTGTCAGGGCATACACCTATAGACAGGAGGGAGGCCGTGGGCTGTCAGGGCATACACCTATAGACAGGAGGGAGGCCGTGGGCTGCTGTCAGGGCGTACACCTATAGACAGGAGGGAGGCTGTGGGCTGCTGTCAGGGCGTACACCTATAGACAGGAGGGAGGCCGTGGGCTGCTGTCAGGGCGTACACCTATAGACAGGAGGGAGGCCGTGGGCTGCGGTCAGGGTGTACACCTATAGACAGGAGGCGTTGGGCTGCTGTCAGGGCATACACCTATAGACAGGAGGGAGGCCGTGGGCTGCTGTCAGGGCGTACACCTATAGACAGGAGGGAGGCCGTGGGCTGCTGTCAGGGCGTACACCTATAGACAGGAGGACGTGGGCTGCTGTCAGGGCGTACACCTATAGACAGGAGGACGTGGGCTGCTGTCAGGGCGTACACCTATAGACAGGAGGATGTGGGCTGCTGTCAGGGCGTACACCTATAGACAGGAGGATGTGGGCTGCTGTCAGGGTGTACACCTATAGACAGGAGGCCGTGGGCTGCTGTCAGGGCGTACACCTATAGACAGGAGGGAGGCCGTGGGCTGCTGTCAGGGCGTACACCTATTGACAGGAGGACGTGGGCTGCTGTCAGGGCGTACACCTATAAACACAAGGCCATGGGCTGCTGTCAGGGTGTACACGTATACACGCGAGAGCACTCCTCATATGGGGATGCTTCTTCCAATTTTAGGTCAGCAACTCCAAAACCACCCAAGCAAAAGGGTCACCATGTCACCCAGGTCAACATTAGCAGACCAATGTTCCCTTAAATATGTATTAAGTCAAGAAAAAGGAAGGCATGTAACAAACGCAACGTTGTGCCTCTTCTGGTGTTATAGGAAGTCTCCTACTTACTGCAGTCTCATTGGTGTCCTAGGAGGTCTCATACGGTTTGCAGAGCCAATGTTGTCCTAGGTGGTCTCATACTGACTGCAAAGGTCAAGGGTGTCCTAGGAGGTCTCCTGACAGCAGAGGCCAATGGTGCCTAGGAGGTCTGATAGTGGCTGCAGAGTCAATGGTGTCTCATGAGGTCTCTTACTGACTGCAGAGGTCAGTGGTGTCCTAGGTGGTCTCCTCCTGACTGCAGGGAAGGCCAGGGTTACTCTAACAATCCGCATTTTTACATCCAGCTGTAGAAAGTAGAGAATTGCAGCTTTTAGGTGCCTAAAAATGTTCCCTCATTTCTAAGCCACAAAATGCGTTTCATATTTTAGACATTTCCAGATCTGCATTTTGCCTTTTCAAAAAGGTCAGGAAACATTTTCACAGAAATATTCATTAAGGCGGATCCATCAGCGTGAAGCACAACAAAGGTCAGCCGAGACGGGGAGGCGGCTTACCAGAGGCAGAGAGCCCGGCTCTACTCTACAATCCCAGCCATCCAGGGAACTCCAACATCAACAGGCCGAGGGATACACGAGGAGTCATCACACCCATCATCACGTCCATCGTAGGATACAAGTAAATCGGACAATACAAGGTGATCCAATCATATGTATCCATTCAGAATTATCTGTCATCATCCCATCATTTCATATTCATGGTCAGAGACTGCAGACATACTAAAAGGAGACGGTCAGAGACTGCAGACATACTAAAAGGAGACCAGTCAGAGACTGCAGACATAGTAAAGGAGACCAGTCAGAGACTGCAGACATACTGCAGGAGACGGTCAGAGACTGCAGACATACTGCAGGAGACGGTCAGAGACTGCAGACATACTGCAGGAGACGGTCAGAGACTGCAGACATACTGCAGGAGACGGTCAGAGACTGCAGACATACTGCAGGAGACGGTCAGAGACTGCAGACATACTGCAGGAGACGGTCAGAGACTGCAGACATACTGCAGGAGACGGTCAGAGACTGCAGACATACTGCAGGAGACGGTCAGAGACTGCAGACATACTGCAGGAGACGGTCAGAGACTGCAGACATACTGCAGGAGACGGTCAGAGACTGCAGACATACTGCAGGAGACGGTCAGAGACTGCAGACATACTGCAGGAGACGGTCAGAGACTGCAGACATACTGCAGGAGACGGTCAGAGACTGCAGACATACTGCAGGAGACGGTCAGAGACTGCAGACATACTGCAGGAGACGGTCAGAGACTGCAGACATACTGCAGGAGACGGTCAGACTGCAGACATACTGCAGGAGACGGTCAGACTGCAGACATACTGCAGGAGACGGTCAGAGACTGCAGACATACTAGAGGAGAAGGTCAGAGACTGCAGACATACTAGAGGAGAAGGTCAGAGACTGCAGACTTAGTGCAGAAGACGGTTTAGAGACTGCAGACATAGTCCATTGGACAGTCAGACTGCTGATATGGTACAGGAGACGGTGAGAGACTGCAGACAAAGAACAGGAGACGGTGAGAGATTGCAGACATAGTACAGGAGACGGTCAGAGACTTCAGTGGCCCAAAGGCCACACAGAAAGCACCAAAGATCCACATGTGGCCCCTAAGCTGCAGGTTGGGCCCCAGGGTTGTAAAGCACTACATGCGTACATTAGAAGTCTTAGCAGTCAGTTGTAGTAAACATCCACTTACAGGAGAACAGTCAGTGGCGGATTGTGAGGACTTCCCATCCACGGTGAGGTCAGAGAGGCGCACAGAGACATCGTGCAGCTCAGAGTGACATTATGAAGGTTTATATTCCATGAAGGGGCTGCACAAAGGATTGATGGAGTCGGAGGGCGTTCTGCTTCATAAAAAAAGCAGATAAAGTGCAATGAAAGAGACACAGGCAGCGAGAGGTCAGCCGGGATTCACTACAACATTCACTTCTTGTGTGGAGAGGACTGGAGCTCTACAGACCTCTGTGTGACCTCCGACCCCCTTCTGTGCCATCAAACTTTATTATTAGACCCAACTTAAAGTGCAACTTTACCCAAAACAATGTGATAATAAATGTTCTTTAACAAAACAAGATACAATTCCACATTCATAATTATACTACCAAAATTAATATGTGCTGTAAATAACCTCCAGCGCGGCTCCTGTTTCTTCTTGCTGGAGGCGGCCATTTTGTTGAAGTCCAAAAGCAGTCACATCCTTATTGGAAACTCTCCCCCTCTCTTTGGTCTCAAAAACTATGTGTCTCTCTCTCTTCAATTAACCATTTGCTCAGCGGACAACAGTAAATTTTACTGCTGGCCAGCTGCTTCCCCCAGGCACCGCGATGTACCAGTACATCACGGTGCTCATGCACACTACGTATGCACCCTTGGGGCATGCAGCAGTACGATGAGCAAGGGCCCAGATACCACCTGATTGCTTTGGGATTATAGGTCACCTAGTAAACAAGAGTCATGAATGGAATCTATTGAGGCCATCATTGTTTACTGCTGTGTGTGATCTGTGATTGGCCCATGTGATACTAGTGACCAATCAAAAGTACCCTGTACCATGTGATAGCTGTGGGCCAATCACAGCATCACAATAGTTAACAATGAGTCATAAATGAAAGCCATTGATGACAGTTCAAACGATTGATGTTACAGTGATCATAACTATAACAAGCAATCTCAGAGTAAAAATAAAAATCCATGATCACCCAACAGAGGAGTACAGGGTCATTATGGTGACAACAAATCTGACGAATGTAGAAAAAAAAAAAAGAAAAATGGATAAAAAAAAGTGTGTGTGTGTATATATATATATATATATATATATATATATATATATATATATATATATATACACATACATACATACATACCTACACACACACACAATATTAATATATATATATATATATATATATATATATATATATATACACACACACACACACACACACACACACACACACATACAACTCTATATTATATATATTTTTGTTGTTTTACTGTAACCAGTCAGTGATCACCACACCAATCATATGATGATGCTGTACTGCAGTGGCGACAGTATGTAAGAAAAAAAAATTGTGGGGGGGGGGGGGGGGACTATAAAAAAAAAGCTTGCCATGCCACTTATTAACTACTTCCGGACCGCCGCACGCCGATATACGTTGGCTGTTTGAAGAGGGATATCTTTGGTATGGTAGCAGCTAGCTGCCATAATGGTATCCTCTTCTACAGCTAGCGGTCCGGTTTCCGATAATGATGGTCTCTGAGGCGAATTCGCCGCAAGATCACTTTTATCGGTGGCGGGAGAGGCCCCCCCCTCCCGCCACTCTCCCGTGCCCTCCGCTGCTTACGGGAGCCGTCGGCAGCGGCGGAGGCAATCGGGTCCTTCTGCTGGCTGGGTATAGAGACGAGTGAAGGGATGATGGTCCCCACCCATCTCCATAGCAGGGCGGAAGCGTCGTCAAAACGTCACTTCCGCCCATAGCTCTTAAAGGCCTTCTTTTTTTTTTTTTTTTTTATGACAAAAAAACATTTTTTTATTGAATTTTTGTGTAAAATATGAGATGTGAGGTCTTTTTGATCCCCCAGATCTCATATTTAAGAGGACCTTTCATGCTTTTTTCTACTACAAGGGATGTTTACATTCCTTGTAATAGGAATAAAAGTGACAATTTTTTTTTAAAAGAACAGTGTTAAAAATTTTAAATAAAAAAGGTAAAATAAACGAGAAAAAAATAAATACATTTTTAAACATGCCCCGTCCCGCCAAGCTCAAACCACACGTGAGGTATCGCCGCGATGGGTAGAGCGAGAGCAATAATTCTAGCCCTAGACCTCCTCTGTAACTCAAAACATGCAATCTGTAGAATTTTTTAAACGTCGCCTATGGAAATTTTTAAGGGTAAAAGTTGGTCGCCATTCCACGAGCGGGCGCAATGTTGAAGCGTGACAATTTTGAAGTGCTGAGCGGGCGCTGCTCACGTATACGTTCGCTTCTGCGCGCGAGCTCAGCGGTACGGGGCGCGTTTATAAATGTATTTATTTTACCTTTTTAAATTTTTACACTGTCTTTAAAAAAAAAAAAAAAAATTGTGTCACTTTTATTCCTATTACAAGGAATGTAAACATCCCTTGTAATAGAAAAAAGCATGACAGGTCCTCTTTAATATGAGATCTGGGGTCAAAAAGAAACCTCAGATCTCATATTTACACTAAAATGCAAAAAAAAAAATACAAAAAATTGAATGTCATTTAAAAAAAAATGTCCCTTTAGGAGCATTGGGCGGAAGTGACATTTTGACGTTGCTTCCGCCCTGCAGTGATACGGAGACGGGTGGGGGCCATCTTCCCCTCACTCGTCTCCATATCCAGCACGAGAGAGGACCCGATCGACTCCGCCGCTGCGATAGCTCCGGTAAGCAGCGGAGGGCACCGGAGAGCGGCGGGAGGCCCCTCTCCCGCCGCAGATAAAAGTGATCTTGCGGCGAATCCGCCGCAGAGACCACTTTTTATCTGAAAGTGGACCACCCGCTCTTGAAGAGGATACCCAGGTTATGGCAGCTAGCTGCTACCATAACAGTATTCCTCTTCAAAGTGGCAACGTAAAACCATGACGGGCGGTCTAAGTGGTTAAAGAATTAATAAAAAATTTAACAGAAAAGTTAGCCCAATTTATTTGTATAATGTGAAAGATGACGTTACGGCGCGAGAATCGTGATCTTTATTCTAAGCGAAGAAAAAGAAGTAAAACCTTTCCGGAGGTCGAGTGGTTAAAATATGTACATGTCCAGCCTTGATTGTATGTCTTGGCTCAGATAGAGAGGAAGGCTGACAGAAGCTTTACAGTGCTGAAAGTTTACAGGCTGTCCATGAGGGGAAAAGGAAAGAAGATCAGGGAGAGAAGACACTCTCCTTGAAGGTTCAAATTGTTTTGCCGTTTCCCTGGCAGCAGAGTTTGCCCTGTCCCTTCTCCTCTCCCTCCCTAATCTGTGTTCCCTCCACACAGTCTGCATCATTCCTGTTGCTTCCTTCCCCCTTCATTAACAGTAAATCTTACAGCTTTCAGCTGATTGGCCTCTAGTGGCTCTGATTTTAGGCACAGTTCCGAGAATAGAGAGCAACTGAGCATGTGCAGAGCAGGGGGAGACAGAACATTAGTGGATTTTATACACTATAGGCACTTATTTTACATACTGTAAGTATACCCGACAAAGGGTCCGGCCTGAAGGGATCGATCAGGACTTCATTTTCTGATGAAATTCCAATTGAATTATATCCCGGCTGTGAAGATGACTTGGCGATCCTCTCACCCTGGCTGCCCAACAGATTGAGCGCAGAGACTACAAACCTCCTCCAGTATTTCCTGACGTTTGGTTGGGGGGGGGGCAACACCTGTCCCCACAGAACGTCTATTTCTATACGGCACCTGTACGCTCCTCTTCCTGCATGCTCCCGGATTCGGCTTCCTCTCCCAGACACAAGATGCAATCAGCAGGCTATTTACTAACATGAATACTCTGCCTGAGAGGGATAATTGGTGTTAGCAGTGTGACGCTCAGCCACCGGGGACGTGTTTCTGGCTGAATATCGCTCTGATTGTACCGGCACAAGTCTAAAGACTTCCGGAAGGAACAGAATTTATACACACCGCGGAATGTGAAGGCGGACGAACGTTTGTTTATGCTGAGGAAATGTACGGACATCAAAGTGTAACAGGTGACGGAAAAAAAAACGCGATAGTGAACGCCGGAGGTTCAACTGTCATAACGGGGGAAAACAAACACAAATATTAGATTTTGCCCAGCCCCCACAGACACACCAACCTTCAGGGGCCAGTCTCACCACAGGTATGCCGATAGGTCCAACAGGCACCGGGCATTGTGGGATGGGGCAAGGTGAACTGTCTGATCTCCACTACTAGGGGGACGAGATAATTTGGGATAACTCCGGGGGCTGGGGGGGGTGACTCCGGGGGCGACTCCGGGGGCTGGGGGAGGGGATGTGTCCCTCCGCAGTTGCAGAGAATTTGGTTCAAATTGGGCTGATCCACGTATCCATTCCATTCCATTCCATCTCTCTTCCACATCCCCCTTCCATGTCTCCATCCACCCCCCCCCCTCCACATCTCCATGCCACCCTCCTTCCACATCCCCTTCCACGTCTCCATCCCTCCATGTGTCTATCCACCCCCCCTCCATGTATCCATTTCACCCCATTCCCCCTCCACGTTGCCATCCCACCACCCCTCCCTCAACGTCGCCATCCCTCCACATCCCCATCCAACCCCCCCCACCACATCTTTAACCCACCACCCATCCCTCCACATCCTCCCTCCACTTCTCCACCCCTCCCTCCCTTCCTGTGTCCCTCCACGCCTCCATCCCACCCGCCCTCCATGCTTTATTTTGTTAAGAAATCAATTTGAAAAACACCCACCTAGCATTTCTAGCCAGAGTCTTCAGTAAGGGCAGGTGATTTATGCATTTACTTTCTGGACTCCATTTTCCATTAGGCTTACAACATCACAGATGGGGCAAAATACCATCAAATTCTGCTGCCCCCTGCTGGCAGAAAGTTGTCAATGGGAAGAAGGTTTACCTTCCAACATGACAATGACCCAAAGCACAAAGTAACAATGAGCAAACAGTGGTTGGAGGAGAAGGCCGGGAATGTCCACCAATGAGCACACAGTGGTTGGAGGAGAAGGCGGGGAATGTCCACCAATGAGCACACAGTGGTTGGAGGAGAAGGCGGGGAATGTCCACCAATGAGCACACAGTAGTTGGAGGAGAAGGCGGGGAATGTCCACCAATGAGCACACAGTGGTTGGAGAAGGCGGGTATGTCCACCAATGAGCACACAGTGGTTGGAGAAGGCGGGGAATGTCCACCAATGAGCACACAGTGGTTGGAGAAGGCGGGGAATGCCCACCAATGAGCACACAGTGGTTGGAGAAGGCGGGGAATGTCCACCAATGAGCACACAGTGGTTGAAGACGGCGGGAATGTCCACCAATGAGCACACAGTGGTTGGAGGAGAAGGCGGGGAATGTCCACCAACGTGCACACAGTGGTTGGAGGAGAAAGCAGGGAATGTCCACCAACGTGCACACAGTGGTTGGCGGAGAATGTCCACCAATGAGCACACAGTGGTTGGAGAAGGCAGGGAATTTCAACCAATGAGCACACAGTGGTTGGAGGAGAAGGTGGGGAATGTCCACCAATGAGCACACAGTGGTTGGAGAAGGCGGGGAATGTCCACCAATGAGCACACAGTGGTTGGAGGAGAAGGTGGGGAATGTCCACCAATGAGCACACAGTGGTTGGAGGAGAAGGCGGGGAATGTCCACCAATGAGCACACAGTGGTTGGAGGAGAAGGCAGGGAATGTCCACCAATGAGCACACAGTGGTTGGAGAAGGTGGGTATGCCCACCAATGAGCACACAGTGGTTGGAGAAGGCGGGGAATGCCCACCAATGAGCACACAGTGGTTGGAGAAGGCGGGGAATGTCCACCAATGAGCAAACAGTGGTTGAAGAAGGCAGGGAATGTTCACCAATGAGCACACAGTGGTTGGCGGAGAATGTCCACCAATGAGCACACATTGGTTGGCGGAGAATGTCCACCAATGAGCACACAGTGGTTGGAGGAGAAGGTGGGGAATGTCCACCAATGAGCACACAGTGGTTGGAGGAGAAGGCGGGGAATGTCCACCAATGAGCACACAGTGGTTGGAGGAGAAGGCGGGGAATGTCCACCAATGAGCACACAGTGGTTGGAGGAGAAGGCGGGGAATGGCCACCAATGAGCACACAGTGGTTGGAGGAGAAGGCGGGGAATGTCCACCAATGAGCACACAATGGAGATGGAGAAGGCGGGTATGTCCACCAATGAGCACACAGTGGTTGGAGGAGAAGGCGGGGAATGTCCACCAATGAGCACACAGTGGTTGGAGGAGAAG
The DNA here is from genome assembly GCA_029206835.1 of Rana muscosa. Taxonomy (NCBI): domain Eukaryota; kingdom Metazoa; phylum Chordata; class Amphibia; order Anura; family Ranidae; genus Rana; species Rana muscosa. The sequence goes on from CM055122.1 coordinate 337,862,477, forward strand.
GCGGGGAATGGGCACCAATGAGCACACAGTGGTTGGAGGAGAAGGCGGGGAATGGCCACCAATGAACACACAGTGGTTGGAGGAGAAGGCAGGGAATGTCCACCAATGAGCACACAGTGGATCGAGAAGGCGGGTATGTCCACCAATGAGCACACAGTGGTTGGAGAAGGCGGGGAATGTCCACCAATGAGCACACAGTGGTTGGAGAAGGCGGGGAATGCCCACCAATGAGCACACAGTGGTTGGAGAAGGCGGGGAATGCCCACCAATGAGCACACAGTGGTTGAAGAAGGCGGGAATGTCCACCAATGAGCACACAGTGGTTGGAGAAGGCGGGGAATGTCCACCAATGAGCACACAGTGGTTGGCGGAGAATGTCCACCAATGAGCACACAGTGGTTGGAGAAGGCAGGGAATGTCCACCAATGATCACACAGTGGTTGGAGAGAAGGCCGGGAATGTCCACCAATGAGCACACAGTGATTGAAGGAGAAGGCGGGGAATGTCAACCAATGAGCACACAGTGGTTGGAGGAGAAGGCCGGGAATGTCCACCAATGAGCACACAGTGGTTGGAGGAGAAGGCAGGGAATGTCCACCAATGATCACACAGTGGTTGGAGAGAAGGCCGGGAATGTCCACCAATGAGCACACAGTGATTGAAGGAGAAGGCGGGGAATGTCAACCAATGAGCACACAGTGGTTGGAGGAGAAGGCCGGGAATGTCCACCAATGAGCACACAGTGGTTGGAGAGAAGGCCGGGAATGTCCACCAATGAGCACACAGTGATTGAAGGAGAAGGCGGGGAATGTCCACCAATGAGCACACAGTGATTGAAGGAGAAGGTGGGGAATGTCCAATGAGCACACAGTGATTGAAGGAGAAGGTGGGGAATGTGGAATGAGCACACAGTGGTTGGAGGAGAAGGCGGGGAATGTCCACCAATAAGCACACAGTGGTTGGAGAAGGCGGGGAATGTCCACCAATGAGCACACAGTGGTTGGAGGAGAAGGCGGGAATGTCCACCAATGAGCACACAGTGGTTGGAGGAGAAGGGGAATGTCCACCAATGAGCACACAGTGGTTGGAGAAGGCGGGGAATGTCCACCAATGAGCACACAGTGGTTGGAGAAGGCGGGTATGTCCACCAATGAGCACACAGTGGTTGGAGAAGGCGGGGAATGTCCACCAATGAGCACACAGTGGTTGGAGAAGGCGGGGAATGCCCACCAATGAGCACAGTGGTTGGAGAAGGCGGGGAATGTCCACCAATGAGCACACAGTGGTTGAAGAAGGCGGAAATGTCCACCAATGAGCACACAGTGGTTGGAGAAGGCGGGGAATGTCCACCAATGAGCACACAGTGGTTGGAGGAGAAAGCAGGGAATGTCCACCAATGTGCACACAGTGGTTGGCGGAGAATGTCCACCAATGAGCACACAGTGGTTGGAGAAGGCAGGGAATGTCAACCAATGAGCACACAGTGGTTGGAGGAGAAGGCCGGGAATGTCCACCAATGAGCACACAGTGGTTGGAGGAGAAGGCAGGGAATGTCCACCAATGAGCACACAGTGGTTGGAGAGAAGGCGGGGAATGTCCACCAATGAGCACACAGTGTTTGGAGGAGAAGGCGGGGAATGTCCACCAATGAGCACACAGTGGTTGGAGAAGGCGGGGAATGTCCACCAATGAGCACACAGTGGTTGGAGGAGAAGGTGGGGAATGTCCACCAATGAGCACACAGTGGTTGGAGGAGAAGGCGGAGAATGTCCACCAATGAGCACACAGTGGTTGGGAGGAGAAGGCAGGGAATGTCCACCAATGAGCACACAGTGGTTGGAGAAGGCGGGGAATGCCCACCAATGAGCACACAGTGGTTGGAGAAGGCGGGGAATGCCCACCAATGAGCACACAGTGGTTGGAGAAGGCGGGGAATGTCCACCAATGAGCAAACAGTGGTTGAAGAAGGCAGGGAATGTTCACCAATGAGCACACAGTGGTTGGCGGAGAATGTCCACCAATGAGCACACAGTGGTTGGCGGAGAATGTCCACCAATGAGCACACAGTGGTTGGAGAAGGTGGGGAATGTCCACCAATGAGCACACAGTGGTTGGAGGAGAAGGCGGGCAATGTCCACCAATGAGCACACAGTGGTTGGAGGAGAAGGCGGGGAATGTCCACCAATGAGCACACAGTGGTTGGAGGAGAAGGCGGGGAATGTCCACCAATGAGCACACAGTGGAGATGGAGAAGGCGGGTATGTCCACCAATGAGCACACAGTGGTTGGAGGAGAAGGCGGGGAATGTCCACCAATGAGCACACAGTGGTTGGAGGAGAAGGCGGGGAATGGCCACCAATGAGCACACAGTGGTTGGAGAAGGCGGGGAATGGCCACCAATGAGCACACAGTGGTTGGAGAAGGCGGGAATGGCCACCAATGAGCACACAGTGGTTGGAGAAGGCGGGGAATGCCCACCAATGAGCACACAGTGGTTGGAGAAGGCGGGGAATGCCCACCAATGAGCACACAGTGGTTGAAGAAGGCGGGAATGTCCACCAATGAGCACACAGTGGTTGGAGGAGAAGGCGGGGAATGTCCACCAATGAGCACACAGTGGTTGGAGGAGAAGGCAGGGAATGTCCACCAATGAGCACACAGTGGTTGGAGAAGGCGGGGAATGCCCACCAATGAGCACACAGTGGTTGGAGAAGGCGGGGAATGCCCACCAATGAGCACACAGTGGTTGAAGAAGGCGGGAATGTCCACCAATGAGCACACAGTGGTTGGAGGAGAAGGCGGGGAATGTCCACCAATGAGCACACAGTGGTTGGAGGAGAAGGCAGGGAATGTCCACCAATGAGCACACAGTGGTTGGAGAAGGCGGGTATGCCCACCAATGAGCACACAGTGGTTGGAGAAGGCGGGGAATGCCCACCAATGAGCACACAGTGGTTGGAGAAGGCGGGGAATGTCCACCAATGAGCAAACAGTGGTTGAAGAAGGCAGGGAATGTTCACCAATGAGCACACAGTGGTTGGCGGAGAATGTCCACCAATGAGCACACAGTGGTTGGCGGAGAAGGCGGGGAATGTCCACCAATGAGCACACAGTGGTTGGAGGAGAAGGCGGGGAATGGCCACCAATGAGAACACAGTGGTTGGAGGAGAAGGAGGGGAATGTCCACCAATGAGCACACAATGGAGATGGAGAAGGCGGGTATGTCCACCAATGAGCACACAGTGGATGGAGAAGGCGGGTATGTCCACCAATGAGCACACAGTGGTTGGAGAAGGCGGGGAATGTCCACCAATGAGCACACAGTGGTTGGAGAAGGCGGGGAATGCCCACCAATGAGCACACAGTGGTTGGAGAAGGCGGGGAATGCCCACCAATGAGCACACAGTGGTTGAAGAAGGCGGGAATGTCCACCAATGAGCACACAGTGGTTGGAGGAGAAGGCGGGGAATGTCCACCAATGAGCACACAGTGGTTGGCGGAGAATGTCCACCAATGAGCACACAGTGGTTGGAGAAGGCAGGGAATGTCCACCAATGAGCACACAGTGGTTGGAGAGAAGGCCGGGAATGTCCACCAATGAGCACACAGTGATTGAAGGAGAAGGCGGGGAATGTCAACCAATGAGCACACAGTGGTTGGAGGAGAAGGCCGGGAATGTCCACCAATGAGCACACAGTGGTTGGAGAGAAGGCCGGGAATGTCCACCAATGAGCACACAGTGATTGAAGGAGAAGGCGGGGAATGTCCACCAATGAGCACACAGTGATTGAAGGAGAAGGTGGGGAATGTCCAATGAGCACACAGTGATTGAAGGAGAAGGTGGGGACTGTGGAATGAGCACACAGTGGTTGGAGGAGAAGGCGGGGAATGTCCACCAATAAGCACACAGTGGTTGGAGAAGGCGGGGAATGTCCACCAATGAGCACACAGTGGTTGGAGGAGAAGGCGGGAATGTCCACCAATGAGCACACAGTGGTTGGAGAAGGCGGGGAATGTCCACCAATGAGCACACAGTGGTTGGAGAGAAGGCGGGGAATGTCCACCAATGAGCACACAGTGGTTGGAGAAGGCGGGGAATGTCCACCAATGAGCACACAGTGGTTGGAGAAGGCGGGGAATGTCCACCAATGAGCACACAGTGGTTGGAGGAGAAAGCAGGGAATGTCCACCAATGTGCACACAGTGGTTGGCGGAGAATGTCCACCAATGAGCACACAGTGGTTGGAGAAGGCAGGGAATGTCAACCAATGAGCACACAGTGGTTGGAGGAGAAGGCCGGGAATGTCCACCAATGAGCACACAGTGGTTGGAGGAGAAGGCAGGGAATGTCCACCAATGAGCACACAGTGGTTGGAGAGAAGGCGGGGAATGTCCACCAATGAGCACACAGTGGTTGGAGAAGGCGGGGAATGTCCACCAATGAGCACACAGTGTTTGGAGGAGAAGGCGGGGAATGTCCACCAATGAGCACACAGTGTTTGGAGGAGAAGGCGGGGAATGTCCACCAATGAGCACACAGTGGTTGGAGAAGGCGGGGAATGTCCACCAATGAGCACACAGTGGTTGGAGAAGGCGGGGAATGTCCACCAATGAGCACACAGTGGTTGGAGGAAAAGGTGGGGAATGTCCACCAATGAGCACACAGTGGTTGGAGGAGAAGGCGGGGAATGTCCACCAATGAGCACACAGTGGTTGGAGGAGAAGGCAGGGAATGTCCACCAATGAGCACACAGTGGTTGGAGAAGGCGGGTATGCCCACCAATGAGCACACAGTGGTTGGAGAAGGCGGGGAATGCCCACCAATGAGCACACAGTGGTTGGAGAAGGCGGGGAATGTCCACCAATGAGCAAACAGTGGTTGAAGAAGGCAGGGAATGTTCACCAATGAGCACACAGTGGTTGGCGGAGAATGTCCACCAATGAGCACACAGTGGTTGGCGGAGAATGTCCACCAATGAGCACACAGTGGTTGGAGAAGGTGGGGAATGTCCACCAATGAGCACACAGTGGTTGGAGGAGAAGGCGGGGAATGTCCACCAATGAGCACACAGTGGTTGGAGGAGAAGGCGGGGAATGTCCACCAATGAGCACACAGTGGTTGGAGGAGAAGGCGGGGAATGGCCACCAATGAGCACACAGTGGTTGGAGGAGAAGGCGGGGAATGTCCACCAATGAGCACACAGTGGTTGGAGAAGGCGGGGAATGTCCACCAATGAGCACACAGTGGTTGGAGAAGGCGGGGAATGCCCACCAATGAGCACACAGTGGTTGGAGAAGGCGGGGAATGCCCACCAATGAGCACACAGTGGTTGGAGAAGGCGGGGAATGCCCACCAATGAGCACACAGTGGTTGAAGAAGGCGGGAATGTCCACCAATGTGCACACAGTGGTTGGAGGAGAAGGCGGGGAATGTCCACCAATGAGCACACAGTGGTTGGAGGAGAAGGCGGGGAATGTCCACCAATGAGCACACAGTGGTTGGAGGAGAAGGCGGGGAATGTCCACCAATGAGCACACAGTGTTTGGAGGAGAAGGCGGGGAATGTCCACCAATGAGCACACAGTGGTTGGAGAAGGCGGGGAATGTCCACCAATGAGCACACAGTGGTTGGAGAAGGCGGGGAATGTCCACCAATGAGCACACAGTGGTTGGAGAAGGCGGGGAATGCCCACCAATGAGCACAGTGGTTGGAGAAGGCGGGGAATGTCCACCAATGAGCACACAGTGGTTGGCGGAGAATGTCCACCAATGAGCACACAGTGGTTGGAGAAGGCAGGGAATGTCAACCAATGAGCACACAGTGGTTGGAGGAGAAGGCGGGGAATGTCCACCAATGAGCACAGTGGTTGGAGAAGGCGGGGAATGTCCACCAATGAGCACACAGTGGTTGGCGGAGAATGTCCACCAATGAGCACACAGTGGTTGGAGAAGGCAGGGAATGTCCACCAATGAGCACACAGTGGTTGGAGAGAAGGCCGGGAATGTCCACCAATGAGCACACAGTGATTGAAGGAGAAGGCGGGGAATGTCAACCAATGAGCACACAGTGGTTGGAGGAGAAGGCCGGGAATGTCCACCAATGAGCACACAGTGGTTGGAGAGAAGGCCGGGAATGTCCACCAATGAGCACACAGTGATTGAAGGAGAAGGCGGGGAATGTCCACCAATGAGCACACAGTGATTGAAGGAGAAGGTGTGGAATGTCCAATGAGCACACAGTGATTGAAGGAGAAGGTGGGGAATGTGGAATGAGCACACAGTGGTTGGAGGAGAAGGCGGGGAATGTCCACCAATAAGCACACAGTGGTTGGAGAAGGCGGGGAATGTCCACCAATGAGCACACAGTGGTTGGAGGAGAAGGCGGGAATGTCCACCAATGAGCACACAGTGGTTGGAGGAGAAGGGGAATGTCCACCAATGAGCACACAGTGGTTGGAGAATGCGGGGAATGTCCACCAATGAGCACACAGTGGTTGGAGAATGCGGGGAATGTCCACCAATGAGCACACAGTGGTTGGAGAAGGCGGGGAATGTCCACCAATGAGCACACAGTGGTTGGAGAAGGCGGGGAATGTCCACCAATGAGCACACAGTGGTTGGAGAAGGCGGGGAATGTCCACCAATGAGCACACAGTGGTTGGAGAAGGCGGGGAATGTCCACCAATGAGCACACAGTGGTTGGAGAAGGCGGGTATGTCCACCAATGAGCACACAGTGGTTGGAGAAGGCGGGAAATGTCCACCAATGAGCACACAGTGGTTGGAGAAGGCGGGGAATGCCCACCAATGAGCACAGTGGTTGGAGAAGGCGGGGAATGTCCACCAATGAGCACACAGTGGTTGAAGAAGGCGGAAATGTCCACCAATGAGCACACAGTGGTTGGAGGAGAAAGCAGGGAATGTCCACCAATGTGCACACAGTGGTTGGCGGAGAATGTCCACCAATGAGCACACAGTGGTTGGAGAAGGCAGGGAATGTCAACCAATGAGCACACAGTGGTTGGAGGAGAAGGCCGGGAATGTCCACCAATGAGCACACAGTGGTTGGAGAGAAGGCGGGGAATGTCCACCAATGAGCACACAGTGGTTGGAGAAGGCGGGGAATGTCCACCAATGAGCACACAGTGTTTGGAGAAGGCGGGGAATGTCCACCAATGAGCACACAGTGGTTGGAGAAGGCGGGGAATGTCCACCAATGAGCACACAGTGGTTGGAGGAGAAGGTGGGGAATGTCCACCAATGAGCACACAGTGGTTGGAGGAGAAGGCGGGGAATGTCCACCAATGAGCACACAGTGGTTGGAGGAGAAGGCAGGGAATGTCCACCAATGAGCACACAGTGGTTGGAGAAGGCGGGTATGCCCACCAATGAGCACACAGTGGTTGGAGAAGGCGGGGAATGCCCACCAATGAGCACACAGTGGTTGGAGAAGGCTGGAATGTCCACCAATGAGCAAACAGTGGTTGAAGAAGGCAGGGAATGTTCACCAATGAGCACACAGTGGTTGGCGGAGAATGTCCACCAATGAGCACACAGTGGTTGGCGGAGAATGTCCACCAATGAGCACACAGTGGTTGGAGAAGGTGGGGAATGGCCACCAATGAGCACACAGTGGTTGGAGGAGAAGGCGGGGAATGTCCACCAATGAGCACACAGTGGTTGGAGAAGGCGGGGAATGTCCACCAATGAGCACACAGTGGTTGGAGAAGGCGGGGAATGCCCACCAATGAGCACACAGTGGTTGGAGAAGGCGGGGAATGCCCACCAATGAGCACACAGTGGTTGGAGAAGGCGGGGAATGCCCACCAATGAGCACACAGTGGTTGAAGAAGGCGGGAATTTCCACCAATGTGCACACAGTGGTTGGAGGAGAAGGCGGGGAATGTCCACCAATGAGCACACAGTGGTTGGAGGAGAAGGCGGGGAATGTCCACCAATGAGCACACAGTGGTTGGAGGAGAAGGCGGGGAATGTCCACCAATGAGCACACAGTGTTTGGAGGAGAAGGCGGGGAATGTCCACCAATGAGCACACAGTGGTTGGAGAAGGCGGGGAATGCCCACCAATGAGCACACAGTGGTTGGAGAAGGCGGGGAATGCCCACCAATGAGCACACAGTGGTTGAAGAAGGCGGGAATGTCCACCAATGAGCACATAGTGGTTGGCGGAGAATGTCCACCAATGAGCACACAGTGGTTGGAGAAGGCAGGGAATGTCAACCAATGAGCACACAGTGGTTGGAGGAGAAGGCCGGGAATGTCCACCAATGAGCACACAGTGGTTGGAGAGAAGGCGGGGAATGTCCACCAATGAGCACACAGTGATTGAAGGAGAAGGTGGGGAATGTCCAATGAGCACACAGTGATTGAAGGAGAAGGTGGGGAATGTGGAATGAGCACACAGTGATTGAAGGAGAAGGTGGGGAATGTGGAATGAACACACAGTGGTTGGAGGAGAAGGCGGGGAATGTCCACCAATAAGCACACAGTGGTTGGAGAAGGCAGGGAATGTCCACCAATGAGCACACAGTGGTTGGAGGAGAAGGCGGGAATGTCCACCAATGAGCACACAGTGGTTGGAGAAGGCGGGGAATGTCCACCAATGAGCACACAGTGGTTGGAGAAGGCGGGGAATGTCCACCAATGAGCACACAGTGTTTGGAGGAGAAGGCGGGGAATGTCCACCAATGAGCACACAGTGGTTGGAGAAGGCGGGGAATGCCCACCAATGAGCACAGTGGTTGGAGAAGGCAGGGAATGTCAACCAATGAGCACACAGTGGTTGGAGGAGAAGGCCGGGAATGTCCACCAATGAGCACACAGTGGTTGGAGGAGAAGGCAGGGAATGTCCACCAATGAGCACACAGTGGTTGGAGAGAAGGCGGGGAATGTCCACCAATGAGCACACAGTGATTGAAGGAGAAGGTGGGGAATGTCCACCAATGAGCACACAGTGATTGAAGGAGAAGGTGGGGAATGTCCAATGAGCACACAGTGATTGAAGGAGAAGGTGGGGAATGTGGAATGAGCACACAGTGGTTGGAGGAGAAGGCGGGGAATGTCCACCAATAAGCACACAGTGGTTGGAGAAGGCGGGGAATGTCCACCAATGAGCACACAGTGGTTGGAGAAGGCGGGAATGTCCACCAATGAGCACACAGTGTTTTGAGGAGAAGGCGGGGAATGTCCACCAATGAGCACACAGTGGTTGGAGAGAAGGCGGGGAATGTCCACCAATGAGCACACAGTGATTGAAGGAGAAGTTGGGGAATGTCCAATGAGCACAGTGATTGAAGGAGAAGGTGGGGAATGTCCAATGAGCACACAGTGATTGAAGGAGAAGGTGGGGAATGTCCAATGAGCACACAGTGATTGAAGGAGAAGGTGGGGAATGTCCAATGAGCACACAGTGATTGAAGGAGAAGGTGGGGAATGTGGAATGAGCACACAGTGGTTGGAGGAGAAGGCGGGGAATGTCCACCAATAAGCACACAGTGGTTGGAGAAGGCGGGGAATGTCCACCAATGAGCACACAGTGGTTGGAGGAGAAGGCGGGAATGTCCACCAATGAGCACACAGTGGTTGGAGGAGAAGGCGGGGAATGTCCACCAATGAGCACTCAGTGGTTGGAGAAGGCGGGGAATGTCCACCAATGAGCACACAGTGTTTGGAGGAGAAGGCGGGGAATGTCCACCAATGAGCACACAGTGTTTGGAGGAGAAGGCGGGGAATGTCCACCAATGAGCACACAGTGGTTGGAGAAGGCAGGTATGTCCACCAATGAGCACACAGTGGTTGGAGAAGGCGGGGAATGTCCACCAATGAGCACACAGTGGTTGGAGGAGAAAGCAGGGAATGTCCACCAATGAGCACACAGTGGTTGGAGAAGGCAGGGAATGTCAACCAATGAGCACACAGTGTTTGGAGGAGAAGGCCGGGAATGTCCACCAATGAGCACACAGTGGTTGGAGGAGAAGGCAGGGAATGTCCACCAATGAGCACACAGTGATTGAAGGAGAAGGCGGGGAATGTCCACCAATGAGCACACAGTGATTGAAGGAGAAGGCGGGGAATGTCCACCAATGAGCACACAGTGATTGAAGGAGAAGGTGGGGAATGTCCACCAATGAGCACACAGTGATTGAAGGAGAAGGTGGGGAATGTCCAATGAGCACACAGTGATTGAAGGAGAAGGTGGGGAATGTCCAATGAGCACACAGTGATTGAAGGAGAAGGTGGGGAATGTGGAATGAGCACATAGTGGTTGGAGGAGAAGGCGGGGAATGTCCACCAATAAGCACACAGTGGTTGGAGAAGGCAGGGAATGTCCACCAATGAGCACACAGTGTTTGGAGGAGAAGGCGGGGAATGTCCACCAATGAGCACACAGTGGTTGGAGGAGAAGGCGGGGAATGTCCACCAATGAGAACACAGTGGTTGGAGAAGGCGGGAATGTCCACCAATGAGCACACAGTGGTTGGAGAAGGCGGGAATGTCCACCAATGAGCACACAGTGGTTGGAGAAGGCGGGAATGTCCACCAATGAGCACACAGTGTTTGGAGGAGAAGGCGGGGAATGTCCACCAATGAGCACAGTGGTTGGAGGAGAAGGCGGGGAATGTCCACCAATGAGCACAGTGGTTGGAGGAGAAGGCGGGGAATGTCCACCAATGAGCACACGGTGGATGGAGAAGGCGGGGAATGTCCACCAATGAGCACACAGTGGTTGGAGGAGAAGGCGGGGAATGTCCACCAATGGGCACACAGTGGTTGGAGAAGGCGGGGAATGTCCACCAATGAGCACACAGTGGTTGGAGGAGAAGGCGGGGAATGTCCACCAATGAGCACACAGTGGTTGGAGGAGAAGGCGGGGAATGTCCACCAATGAGCACACAGTGTTTGGAGGAGAAGGCGGGGAATGTCCACCAATGAGCACACAGTGGTTGGAGAAGGCGGGGAATGCCCACCAATGAGCACACAGTGGTTGGAGAAGGCGGGGAATGCCCACCAATGAGCACACAGTGGTTGAAGAAGGCGGGAATGTCCACCAATGTGCACACAGTGGTTGGAGGAGAAGGCGGGGAATGTCCACCAATGAGCACATAGTGGTTGGCGGAGAATGTCCACCAATGAGCACACAGTGGTTGGAGAAGGCAGGGAATGTCAACCAATGAGCACACAGTGGTTGGAGGAGAAGGCCGGGAATGTCCACCAATGAGCACACAGTGGTTGGAGAGAAGGCGGGGAATGTCCACCAATGAGCACACAGTGATTGAAGGAGAAGGTGGGGAATGTCCAATGAGCACACAGTGATTGAAGGAGAAGGTGGGGAATGTGGAATGAGCACACAGTGATTGAAGGAGAAGGTGGGGAATGTGGAATGAACACACAGTGGTTGGAGGAGAAGGCGGGGAATGTCCACCAATAAGCACACAGTGGTTGGAGAAGGCAGGGAATGTCCACCAATGAGCACACAGTGGTTGGAGGAGAAGGCGGGAATGTCCACCAATGAGCACACAGTGGTTGGAGAAGGCGGGGAATGTCCACCAATGAGCACACAGTGGTTGGAGAAGGCGGGGAATGTCCACCAATGAGCACACAGTGTTTGGAGGAGAAGGCGGGGAATGTCCACCAATGAGCACACAGTGGTTGGAGAAGGCGGGGAATGCCCACCAATGAGCACAGTGGTTGGAGAAGGCAGGGAATGTCAACCAATGAGCACACAGTGGTTGGAGGAGAAGGCCGGGAATGTCCACCAATGAGCACACAGTGGTTGGAGGAGAAGGCAGGGAATGTCCACCAATGAGCACACAGTGGTTGGAGAGAAGGCGGGGAATGTCCACCAATGAGCACACAGTGATTGAAGGAGAAGGTGGGGAATGTCCACCAATGAGCACACAGTGATTGAAGGAGAAGGTGGGGAATGTCCAATGAGCACACAGTGATTGAAGGAGAAGGTGGGGAATGTGGAATGAGCACACAGTGGTTGGAGGAGAAGGCGGGGAATGTCCAATGAGCACACAGTGATTGAAGGAGAAGGTGGGGAATGTCCAATGAGCACACAGTGATTGAAGGAGAAGGTGGGGAATGTCCAATGAGCACACAGTGATTGAAGGAGAAGGTGGGGAATGTGGAATGAGCACACAGTGGTTGGAGGAGAAGGCGGGGAATGTCCACCAATAAGCACACAGTGGTTGGAGAAGGCGGGGAATGTCCACCAATGAGCACACAGTGGTTGGAGGAGAAGGCGGGAATGTCCACCAATGAGCACACAGTGATTGAAGGAGAAGGTGGGGAATGTCCACCAATGAGCACACAGTGATTGAAGGAGAAGGTGGGGAATGTCCAATGAGCACACAGTGATTGAAGGAGAAGGTGGGGAATGTGGAATGAGCACACAGTGGTTGGAGGAGAAGGTGGGGAATGTCCAATGAGCACACAGTGATTGAAGGAGAAGGTGGGGAATGTCCAATGAGCACACAGTGATTGAAGGAGAAGGTGGGGAATGTCCAATGAGCACACAGTGATTGAAGGAGAAGGTGGGGAATGTGGAATGAGCACACAGTGGTTGGAGGAGAAGGCGGGGAATGTCCACCAATAAGCACACAGTGGTTGGAGAAGGCGGGGAATGTCCACCAATGAGCACACAGTGGTTGGAGGAGAAGGCGGGAATGTCCACCAATGAGCACACAGTGGTTGGAGGAGAAGGCGGGGAATGTCCACCAATGAGCACTCAGTGGTTGGAGAAGGCGGGGAATGTCCACCAATGAGCACACAGTGTTTGGAGGAGAAGGCGGGGAATGTCCACCAATGAGCACACAGTGTTTGGAGGAGAAGGCGGGGAATGTCCACCAATGAGCACACAGTGGTTGGAGAAGGCAGGTATGTCCACCAATGAGCACACAGTGGTTGGAGAAGGCGGGGAATGTCCACCAATGAGCACACAGTGGTTGGAGGAGAAAGCAGGGAATGTCCACCAATGAGCACACAGTGGTTGGAGAAGGCAGGGAATGTCAACCAATGAGCACACAGTGTTTGGAGGAGAAGGCCGGGAATGTCCACCAATGAGCACACAGTGGTTGGAGGAGAAGGCAGGGAATGTCCACCAATGAGCACACAGTGATTGAAGGAGAAGGCGGGGAATGTCCACCAATGAGCACACAGTGATTGAAGGAGAAGGCGGGGAATGTCCACCAATGAGCACACAGTGATTGAAGGAGAAGGTGGGGAATGTCCACCAATGAGCACACAGTGATTGAAGGAGAAGGTGGGGAATGTCCAATGAGCACACAGTGATTGAAGGAGAAGGTGGGGAATGTCCAATGAGCACACAGTGATTGAAGGAGAAGGTGGGGAATGTGGAATGAGCACATAGTGGTTGGAGGAGAAGGCGGGGAATGTCCACCAATAAGCACACAGTGGTTGGAGAAGGCGGGGAATGTCCACCAATGAGCACACAGTGTTTGGAGGAGAAGGCGGGGAATGTCCACCAATGAGCACACAGTGGTTGGAGGAGAAGGCGGGGAATGTCCACCAATGAGAACACAGTGGTTGGAGAAGGCGGGAATGTCCACCAATGAGCACACAGTGGTTGGAGAAGGCGGGAATGTCCACCAATGAGCACACAGTGGTTGGAGAAGGCGGGAATGTCCACCAATGAGCACACAGTGTTTGGAGGAGAAGGCGGGGAATGTCCACCAATGAGCACAGTGGTTGGAGGAGAAGGCGGGGAATGTCCACCAATGAGCACACGGTGGATGGAGAAGGCGGGGAATGTCCACCAATGAGCACACAGTGGTTGGAGGAGAAGGCGGGGAATGTCCACCAATGGGCACACAGTGGTTGGAGAAGGCGGGGAATGTCCACCAATGAGCACACAGTGGTTGGAGGAGAAGGCGGGGAATGTCCACCAATGAGCACACGGTGGATGGAGAAGGCGGGGAATGTCCACCAATGAGCACACAGTGGTTGGAGGAGAAGGCGGGGAATGTCCACCAATGGGCACACAGTGGTTGGAGAAGGCGGGAATGTCCACCAATGAGCACACAGTGGTTGGAGAAGGCGGGAATGTCCACCAATGAGCACACAGTGGTTGGAGAAGGCGGGAATGTCCACCAATGGGCACACAATGGTTGGAGGAGAAAGCAGGGAATGTCCACCAACGAGCACACAGTGGTTGGCGGAGAATGTCCACCAATGAGCACCCAGTGGTTGGAGGAGAAGGCAGGGAATGTCCACCAATGAGCACACAGTGGTTGGAGAGGAAGGCGGAGAATGTCCACCAATGAGCACACAGTGGTTGGAGGAGAAGGTGGAGAATGTCCTTACATGGCCTAGTCAAAGCCCAGACTTGAACCCCATCGAAAATCTGTGGAATGATTGAAGACTGCAATCCACAAACGGTCACCATCAAATGTAACTGAACCCGAGCCGTTCTGCTGCAAAGAAGAGTGAGCAAATTATTGCAAAGTCTAGATGTGCAAAGTTACCAGAGACAAATCCCAACAGACTAAAAGCTCGAATTACAGCAAAATGGGGGTCCAACAAAATACTAACACAAGGGGGCGATCCTTTTTCCAACTCAGTGATTCACTTTAGAATTTTGTTTTTATTTTTTCCCACTAGTAGATACAGCTGGATAAAACAAACTGTGCCTGTCTTCATTTCAGGCTGCAAAGCATCAAAATTTGATTTTAAAGGAGGGGAGGGGGGGATTCTTTACTATACACTTCCTGTTTGGTATAATACGGCCCCTAGAACAGGAAGTGAGGGAAAGATCCAATGGTGCCCCAAACAGCAGTAAAACCAGACAGGGTTTCTGATCCTTCCAAAACAAAAAAAGGTCTCCAGAGGCACTTTACCCCCCAGACAGAGGCACTTTACCCCCCAGACAGAGGCACTTTACCCCCCAGACAGAGGCACTTTACCCCCCAGACAGAGGCACTTTACCCCCCAGACAGAGGCACTTTACCCCCCAGACAGAGGCACTTTACCCCCCAGACAGAGGCACTTTACCCCCCAGACAGAGGCACTTTACCCCCCAGACAGAGGCACTTTACCCCCCAGACAGAGGCACTTTACCCCCCAGACAGAGGCACTTTACCCCCCAGACAGAGGCACTTTACCCCCCAGACAGAGGCACTTTACCCCCCAGACAGAGGCACTTTACCCCCCAGACAGAGGCACTTTACCCCCCAGACAGAGGCACTTTACCCCCCAGACAGAGGCACTTTACCCCCCAGACAGAGGCACTTTACCCCCCAGACAGAGGCACTTTACCCCCCAGACAGAGGCACTTTACCCCCCAGACAGAGGCACTTTACCCCCCGGACAGAGGCACTTTACCCCCCCGGACAGAGGCACTTTACCCCCCCGGACAGAGGCACTTTACCCCCCCGGACAGAGGCACTTTACCCCCCCGGACAGAGGCACTTTACCCCCCCGGACAGAGGCACTTTACCCCCCGGACAGAGGCACTTTACCCCCCGGACAGAGGCACTTTATCCCCCGGACAGAGGCACTTTACCCCCCGGACAGAGGCACTTTACCCCCCGGACAGAGGCACTTTACCCCCCGTACAGAGGCACTTTATCCCCCGTACAGAGGCACTTTATCCCCCCTACAGAGGCACTTTATCCCCCCTACAGAGGCACTTTATCCCCCCTACAGAGGCACTTTATCCCCCCTACAGAGGCACTTTATCCCCCCTACAGAGGCACTTTATCCCCCCTACAGAGGCACTTTATCCCCCGTACAGAGGCACTGTACTTGCCATGAAATGCAGCACGGCGTCCCTTATAACTCATTCTGGGTGTAAATCTCAGCTGCATGGCTCAGTAGTAGGCCCGTCTCTGTACTTAACACTTCCACAGATCATCGCTCAGCCTTGTTTCCATGAACATATGTTTCCTGTATGAAGCATCCCACCATCAGGACTGCAGAGAGAGACAAACGCTGCGATAACAAGCTGCGGAAACATGGAGCGCTGACCCGCAAAGCGCAGCCGCCGCTGTACTCGCCCTCCTCTCTCGGCAGATCAGAGCCCGGCCACTAAAGATAATTAGACACAGCTGGCGCTTCGCAGCATCGCGCTTTCCAATAACCAGACGCAGCACAGGTGTAAGTTCAGGCGTGTCGCCGCTCTCCAAGACGTGAATCCAACCAATCAAAGGCAGAAAAAGGAGGCGAGGTGCCGACACAGCAAACCTTCCACCAGAGTGACACCAAGGCAGGGAGGACATCACTACCGGAATATATCTATTCCATCCACAATCTACAAACATGAGACCAAAATCATCTCCTGTATACCTGAGCAGTTCTGATTTCACCCTGGTACACACACACACAGACACACACACACAGACACACACACACACACAGACACACAGACACACAGACACACACACACACCCATGGACCAGAGGGGCTCTTTATTCAGCAATTACATATTCATTACTTAAAGCGGAGGTCCACCCAGATTATTATTTATTTTTTTAAGTCAGCAACTACTAACAGTGTAGCTGCTGACTTTAAAATAAGGACACCTACCTGTCCTACTCGCCCGCGATGTCAGTCCTGCCATGGCGATCGATCACTGCTGGCAGGTCCCGGCTCCTCCATCCTGACTAAGGGAAAAAGGCAGTGAAGCCTTACACGGCTTCACTGCCCGTTTCCTACTGCGCATGCGCCACTCGCATGGCGCTTTGTGAATTGGCGGCTTGCCTCCTGGGATTACACACAATTCCCAGAAGGCAGCGCGCCCCATTCACAAGAAGAGGAAATGGAAGTTCTCAATCCGAGGATAAGGAAGAGGCACGTTAGAGGCAGATTACGGGACTTCCACATAGCAACGGGCATTTCGGGTGAGTATAAAATGAGTATAAAATGCGTTTATTTTTCTATATTTTTTTTTTCTTTTTTTTTTAAGGAATTTTAGTGTAAAAAAAATTTCAGGGTGGACCTCCGCTTTAAAGATAAACAAAACATACATTTGTTATATCATTTCCCCATAGCAGTGTACAGACTCAACGGCCGCAGCGATCCAATTACAGCAACAGGAATCACATTCCAGCCACTGGATTCTCACTGTATCTAAAACACCAATATAGCATTACTTTGTATCTCTCCATCTCCTGTCTGATCAATGTTTATAAACAATGTTACTTTGTATCTCTCCACCTCCCGTCTGATCAATGTTTATAAACAATGTTACTTTGTATCTCTCTATCTCCTGTCTGATCAATGTTTATAATGCATTCTATGCATTAAGGAAAAAAAAAAACTCCCCCCCCCCCCCCATTATAGTTATCTGAGCACGATCTCAAATCAGTGATGTGCACAAAAGCAGATGCTCTCTCGGCTCCCTCTACTCATTGGCTGAAACACAGCCAGCGAAAAGGGAGCGGGGGGGGGGGGGCAGGGCTAAGCCACGATCTGTATCTTATGGACACATGGGGGAAGCTCGGGGGGGGGGGGGCTCATACTACTACTGCAACATGTTTTGCATTAAGGTAAGAAAAATGCCATTACAATCACTTTAAGCCCTGGTTCACACTGGTGCGTTTTGACATGTGATTTGGCATGTCAAATCTGCGATATTTGTCGCAAATTGCCGGTAATGGCACCGTCCTAATCGGTGCTATGCCGCATCTACGGCGCTGCACCGATTTTAAAAAGTAGTTTCTGTACTACTTTTTGCGATTTCGGCCGCGATTTACATTGACATCTGTGTCAGATGTCTTTGTAATCGTGGCTGAAATCGGGACTGCCAGCGGGAGTGAAATCGTGCGAGTTCAGCTAAACTCAGGGCTTCACTCCCGCAGCCCCAGTGTGAACCTGGGCTAAATGTTAAGAGTGACTGTTGATGAAAAGATGGCGGCGTGGATGGGACTGGCCCCCCCCCCCCCATTTAATATGCCGATGTGTTATTTGTAAGAGGAAGCTGTACTATCAATCGGCATGAAGATCAGGCGAGGAATATAATGTACCTTCATGTAAATTCCTAAAATCCCATCCCCCATGAGAACACTCCATGTACGGATAACAGGAAGAACGGCCTTGATTTAAGAATACTAAAATCTTTAGAACGGGAAAGTCAGATAAAAGAAAAAAGTGGTTTGCAAATTTGTGTTTTCCGGCACTAGATGGCAGCACCACCAAGATAAACAATACTGATTACAAAACCACAATTAGCCGACATAACATCACTGAACGAAACCCCCGCCGGGGTGCACAATGACCCCCAGACACAGCGCTGGGTGTATATACTCATCATATCCCCCCCTCCCCCCATATACACAACACCAGCCCCTGCTACACGGTGCCATAATGCTGGTCTAAAACTATATATATATATATATATATATATATATACACATACAGGTCCTTCTCAAAAAATTAGCATATTGTGATAAAGTTCATTATTTTCTGTAATGTACTGATAATCATTAGACTTTCATATATTTTAGATTCATTACACACAACTGAAGTAGTTCAAGCCTTTTCTTGTTTTAATATTGATGATTTTGGCATACAGCTTATGACAACCCAAAATTCCTATCTCAAAAAATTAGCATATCATGAAAAGGTTCTCTAAACAAGCTATTAACCTAATCATCTGAATCAACTAATTAACTCTAAACACCTGCACAAGATTCCTGAGGCTTTTAAAAACTCCCAGCCTGGTTCATTACTCAAAACCGCAATCATGGGTAAGACTGCCGACCTGACTGCTGTCCAGAAGGCCATCATTGACACCCTCAAGCAAGAGGGTAAGACACAGAAAGAAATTTCTGAACGAATAGGCTGTTCCCAGAGTGCTGCATCAAGGCACCTCAGTGGGAAGTCTGTGGGAAGGAAAAAGTGTGACAGAAAACGCTGCACAATGAGAAGAGGTGACCGGACCCTGAAGAAGATTGTGGAGAAGGACCGATTCCAGACCTTGGAGGACCTGCGGAAGCAGTGGACTGAGTCTGGAGTAGAAACATCCAGAGCCACCGTGAACAGGCGTGTGCAGGAAATGGGCTACAGGTGCCGCATTCCCCAGGTCAAGCCACTTTTGAACCAGAAACAGCGGCAGAAGCGCCTGACCTGGGCTACAGAGAAGCAGCACTGGACTGTTGCTCAGTGGTCCAAAGTACTTTTTTCGGATGAAAGCAAATTTTGCATGTCATTCGGAAATCAAGGTGCCAGAGTCTGGGAGGAAGACTGGGGAGAGGGAAATGCCAAAATGCCTGAAGTCCAGTGTCAAGTACCCACAGTCAGTGATGGTCTGGGGTGCCATGTCAGCTGCTGGTGTTGGTCCACTGTGTTTTATCAAGGGCAGGGTCAATGCAGCTAGCTATCAGGAGATTTTGGAGCACTTCATGCTTCCATCTGCTGAAAAGCTTTATGGAGATGAAGATTTCATTTTTCAGCACGACCTGGCACCTGCTCACAGTGCCAAAACCACTGGTAAATGGTTTACTGACCATGGTATTACTGTGCTCAATTGGCCTGCCAACTCTCCTGACCTGAACCCCATAGAGAATCTGTGGGATATTGGGAAGAGAAAGTTGAGAGACGCAAGACCCAACACTCTGGATGAGCTTAAGGCCGCTATCGAAGCATCCTGGGCCTCCATAACACTTCAGCAGTGCCACAGGCTGGTTGCCTCCATGCCACACCGCATTGAAGCAGTCATTTCTGCAAAAGGATTCCCGACCAAGTATTGAGTGCATAACTGAACAGAATTATTTGAAGGTTGACTTTTTTTGTATTAAAAACACTTTTCTTTTATTGGTCGGATGAAATATGCTAATTTTTTGAGATAGGATTTTGGGGTTTTCATGAGCTGTATGCCAAAATCATCAATATTAAAACAAGAAAAGGCTTGAACTACTTCAGTTGTGTGTAATGAATCTAAAATATATGAAAGTCTAATGTGTATCAGTACATTACAGAAAATAATGAACTTTATCACAATATGCTCATTTTTTGAGAAGGACCTGTATATATATATATATATACATATACACACACACACATATATGTGTATCTTAGTTTCACCAAAGAAAAAGTTAAAAATTTTAAAAAAATACAATTCAACTGCTGGTTCCAGATTACTAAATCCATACAAAATCTTAAATCAACCCCCTCCCCCTTCAGTCTTGCACAGATGTACCGGCTCCTCTTCTGGACTGAAATGTCTTCCTCTAATTTTCCTGCACACTGAGCTTCTCATAATGTGCATTAGAACCTGCAGCAAGTCAGATAGAGCTCCGCCTCATTTCTTGGCCCTTTAAATCCCAGTCTAACCCTGGCCCCGCCCCTTTCCTCCCCAGCCTGACTGTCCCTGGTCCACTCCTTTCATGCAATAGGTTTCAGGGGATGGAGAAAAAAAATGTCAGCATTACCCATTTCAGTACCACACTATAGCTAAAGGCGGCTACAGAGTGGTACTATAGTCCCGGGAGGGTGTCCTTAGACGTCCTCCAAAAACCCTGCAGCACGCATGGGGCGTGCTCTGTGACCGCTGTGTCCTTCCTGTGTGCCGCCTCAGCAGCCGCCCCACCAGCACTGCCTCAGCAGCCGCCCCACCAGCGCCGCAAGGAAGTGTCCAGTATTGAAGGGGTTAACCTTTCTCCCGACACCATCATCACCTCCAACACACACTGATGAACAGACACTGCGAGGTGGTATATGGAGAAAATAAAATATGGATAAAGCCAAACAGAACACCGATCTGCAGGTGAGCAGGCAGCATATTTAACCTGCGATGTGTATACATACAGTGGTTACGGAAAGTATTCAGACCCCCTAAATTTGTCACTCTTTGTTATATTGCAGCCATTTGCTAAAATCATTTAAGTTCATATTTTTTCCTCATTAATGTACACACAGCACCCCATAATGTACACACAGCCCCCCATATTGTACACACAGCCCCCATATTGTACACACAGCCCCCCATAGTGTACACACAGCCCCCCATATTGACAGAAAAACACAGAATTGGTGACATTTTTGCAGATTTATTAAAAAAGAAAAACCGAAATCTCACATGCTCCTAAGTATTCAGACCCTTTGCTCAGTATTTAGTATTTGCACCCTTTTGATGAGTCTTTTTGGAAAAGATGAAACAAGTTTTTCACACCTGGATTTGGGGATCCTCTGCCATTCCTCCTTGCAGATCCTCTCCAGTTCTGTCGGGTTGGATGGTAAACGTTGGTGGACGGCCATTTTTAGGTCTCTCCAGAGATGCTCAATTGGGTTTAAGTCAGGGCTCTGGCTGGGCCATTCAAGAACAGTCATGGAGTTGTTGTGAAGCCCCTCCCCTTGTTATTTTAGCTGTGTGCTTAGGGTCATTGTCTTGTTGGAAGGTAAACCTTCGGCCCAGTCTGAGGTCCTGAGCACTCTGAAGGTTTTCCTCCATGATATCCCTGTACTTGGCCGCATTCATCTTTCCCTCGATGGCAACCAGTCGCCCTGTCCCTGCAGCTGGAAAACACCCCCACAGCATGGTGCTGCCACCACCATGCTTCACTGTTGGGACTGTATTGGACAGGTGATGAGCAGTGCCTGGTTTTCTCCACACATACCGCTTAGAATTAAGGCCAAAAAGTTCTATCTTGGTCTCATCAGACCAGAGAATCCTATTTCTCACCATCTTGGAGTCCTTCAGGTGTTTTTTAGCAAACTCCATGCAGCTTTCATGTGTCTTGTACTGAGGAGAGGCTTCCGTCGGGCCACTCTGCCATAAAGCCCCGACAGGTGGAGGGCTACAGTGATGGTTGACTTTCTACAACTCTCTCCCATCTCCCGACTGCATCTCTGGAGCTCAGCCACAGTGATCTTTGGGTTCTTCTTTACCTCTCTCACCAAGGCTCTCCTCCCCCGATAGCTCAGTTTGGCTGGACGGCCAGCTCTAGGAAGGGTTTTGGTCGTCCCAAACGTCTTCCATTTAACGATTATGGAGGCCACTGTGCTCTTAGGAACCTTAAGGGCAGCAGAAATTTTTTTGTAACCCTGGCTAGATCTGTGCCTCGCCACAATTCTGTCTCTGAGCTCTTCAGGCAGATCCTTTGACCTCATGATTCTCATTTTCTCTGACATGCACTGTGAGCTGTAAGGTCTTATATAGACAGGTGTGTGGCTTTCCTAATAAAGTCCAATCAGTATAATCAAACACAGCTGGACTCAAATGAAGGTGTAGAACCATCTCGAGGACGATCAGAAGAAATGGACAGCACCTGAGTTCTATATATGAGTGTCACAGCAAAGGGTCTGAATACTTAGGACCATGTGATATTTCACTTTTTCTTTTTTAATAAATCTGCAAAAATGTCAAAATTCAGTTTTTTTCTGTCAATATGGGGTGCTGTGTGTACATTAATGAGGGGAAAAAATGAACTTAAATGATTTCAGCAAATGGCTGTAATATAACAAAGAGTGAAAAATGTAAGGGGGTCTGAAGACTTTCCGCACCCACTATGTATGTATGTATGTATGTATGTATGTATATATATATATATATATATATATATATATATATATATATATATATATATATATATATATATATATATATATACACACACACACACACACACACACACACACACACACACTGCCTGACACTTCAGTGTTGGGGTGTACACTGACTTTTTGGGTCTCACCCACCATCTGCTCCTCTATTGGCTCCAGAGACATTCGGAATCTCGGTTGTACCTGGGGCTGTCATTTTTATTATATTTTTTTTTTTTATGAAGCTCCAAAGACGGGGGAGGAGGTGGATGAAGGGCGTGAAGCTCATTAATTCCCCCACATTAAGCTCCATGCTGAGACGGATGCGGCAGGTTGAAGTTGCTGCGTTCCTGGCAGGTGTGATGATGCACCGTGACAACAGGGCGAACAGCGACTGATAGGACACATTGCATGCTGGGGGATAACATGACATTACGGCTTCTGAGCTCCAGGAGACATTGCAAAGATTTCTCCCACAAATTTCAATCCATGTATGGCCAGCCTGAGAACACCTCCCCCCCCCCTCCCCCCTTCTTCATACCATAGGGGTGGGGGGCATCCTGTAGATTCCTCTGGCAGGGCTTATATATAGGCGGAGATCTCAGGTTATCATTGTCAGCTCAGGGACAGATATACCAAACAGACGCTCCTGATAGGGGCAAGTGCCCCCCCCCCCACACCAATAACATGACGCTGAGTGTATTTTTATGACTATCAGTAAATATTGGATCCTATATACCAGGTCTTACCCACTTATACCAGGCACCCCTCCCCCCCACATTGAAAATAGATCAAAGGACAGCGGCTACCAAGCCGTGTTCTATACATCACTATGGGTACGATGGAGGTACAGTACAGGGAATGGTAGCACTGCGAGCTGAATGATAGGACTGCGAGCTGAATGATAGGACTGCGAGCTGAATGATAGGACTGCGAGCTGAATGATAGGACTGCGAGCTGAATGATAGGACTGCGAGCTGAATGATAGGACTGCGAGCTGAATGATAGGACTGCAAGCTGAATGATAGGACTGCGAGCTGAATGATAGGACTGTGAGATGTATACACAGAGCAAAGGAGAAGTTCACTCTAAGGCCCCATGCACACAGGGCGTTTTTACAGCTGCTTACAGCAGCGTTAGACGTTTTTTTTTACAGCTGCAAAAACGCCCATCCATGTTATTCAATTGTGTCATGCACACATAGAGCTTTTATGAGCTCCAAGTGGCATAGGCGTTTTCCAGCTGCAAAAAAAAAAAAAAATTCCAGTGCGTTCTGGAGCTCCAGGTTTGAGCTGTAAAAACGCCCGACGCTATTAAACCCGCATAAACGCCGCAAAAACGCCGCGATTTGCGTTTTTGAGCTCCGGGATTTTTTTTTTTTTTTTAAAGATCAAAAAATGTTTACAAAACATGGACAGGCGTTTTTAAGCTGTAAAAAACGTGGCTGTAAAAATGCCCTGTGTGCATGGGGCCTTAGGGCTCATTTACACATTAAATCATCTAACACTTTGTTCCAATATATATTTTATTCGTTTTCAAAATTTACTCACAAGACAATAACATCAACAGCAAACAACAAAACAAAAACTAACTAAAATGCCCAACACTTCAACACGCTTTTCTGAAGCACTCCCCTCCCCCTTCCTGCCCAGGACAATTTTTACACAAATAGAGCTTTCTTTTGGTGGTATTTAATCACCACTGGGCGTTATTTTATTTTATTTTTTTTCAAAAAAAAAAAAAAAAATTCTTAGTTTTGCAAATACGTAATTTTTCTCCTTCACTGGTGGGCATGAATGAGACGGCCCTGATGCAGGTGGGCACTGCCGGGCCCCAATGAGGCGGGCACTGATTATCTGTGTGCATGTCCCGTCAGGATTGCAGGTTAGCAGCTCTCTTCTCCTCACGCTGTAACAGCGCACAAAGAAAGGAGAGCCGATAACTGGCAACTCTGTTTACACGGATTGGCCCTTTACCCTGATCTGTGACCGGCTGTATCCGAAGGACAACAGATCTGCGCTGAAGCCGTCTTTTCAGCTATAGTGCGATAAGAAAGTGGTTAATGAAGCTTGGCAAATACACTCTGTGTGTCGATTTTCTATTCAGTAGAACCCCCGCTCAGTAGTGCCCCTGTTCAGCAGATCCCCAGCGCAGGAGTAACCTCCCCAAGCTCTGCTGATCCCCCGCACAGGAGTAACCCTTGAGTTCTGCCAATTCTGCCCCTTACCCCCACATAGTAGTAACCCCGGAATAAAATATTCTATTGTCTGTGTATGTAGCACCCTGATGATCAGGCAGGGTTGCTATTAAATTTATTTGCCAAGTGATAGTTGCCTTGGCCAATTGATAGGTCATCAACTGATTTCACCCAAATCCTGGAATGGCTGCACTTCTCTCCTCAGTCACTAGATGGCCGGGTATCTGATGACATTAGATAAAACAAGAGCATTGCAAGGACAGATTAGGAATGAATGGGGTGTCCCAGTTAATGGGCAGGGATTTTCTAGGGTCCCTTGGCCTGCTGGGAGAACCTATTTATTTGGGTGGAGTCGGGTGATCGAGGTTCTGTGCCACCTGGACGGCTGTCTGGGTGGACGTGTGTCGTAATGCCCCGGGCTGCTAGGCCAAAAACCTAAGGCCTATTCCGGGGACATCTGGCTGCTAAGCTATTTGACAGCCTATCCAGAAGTAGTGCAGGGTTGGGACTGCGGGCTTATAAGTCCAACCAGAAGTGACCGTACCGCCGGACGGGGAACCCTGTCGTGGTCAGAGTTAGACGGGAAGCTGTCGCCACTAAGGGACCATCCACCTTGCTACTGGAGACCACAGTGAGTGAGCGGAGGCCAGTACCAAAGCAGACTTCTCGCCAGCCGGGGACGGAGAAGGAAAGGGCCAAGTCAGGGAACAGCGGGACAGCAGAGGTGACGCTTGTGGAGTGCCAAGCCAGGGACCTAACGTGTCTAGAGGTCGACCGATATATCGGCTGGCCGATATATCGGCCGATATTTAGGCATTTTTGATAAATCGGCTTTGGCCGATTAATATCAAAACTGGCCGATATTATTCACTGGCTGCACTTCCTCCCCCCTCCTCCTCCCTCCTCCACACTTCTCCACACTCAGCAGCATCAAGCGCCATGCTGTGTGTGTGTGTGTGTGAAACTGAAAGTAAGAGGAGAGAGAGAGGATGTGTCAGCTTGATGTCGGGGGTGGGCTGGACCCAGCAGATATTACACCAGCCAATGGGATGGTATCTGGGCGGGCCACTACGTCTAAAGCAGCCCAATCATTGGCTGGTGTAATTTAGCTGCTGGCCCGCCCACCCCCACATCGAGCTCAATTCTAACAGCTCTCTCTCTCCTCTCTGTCAGTTTCACACATTACACTCGGCTTAGTGTGAAACCTGCCAGTGCCCCCAGCCAGTGCCATCTGTCAGTGCCCCCAGCCAGTGCCATCTGTCAGTGCCCCCAGCCAGTGCCATCTGTCAGTGCCCCCAGCCAGTGCCATCTGTCAGTGCCCCCAGCCAGTGCCATCTGTCAGTGCCCCCAGCCAGTGCCATCTGTCAGTGCCCCCAGCCAGTGCCATCTGTCAGTGCCCCCAGCCAGTGCCATCTGTCAGTGCCCCCAGCCAGTGCCATCTGTCAGTGCCCAAGCCAGTGCCCCAGCCAGTGCCCCAGCCAGTGCCCCCAGCCAGTGCCCCCGCCAGTGCCCCCGCCAGTGCCCCCGCCAGTGCCCCCAGCCAGTGCCATCTGTCAGTGCCCCCAGCCAGTGCCATCTGTCAGTGCCCCCAGCCAGTGCCATCTGTCAGTGCCCAAGCCAGTGCCATCTGTCAGTGCCCAAGCCAGTGCCCCCGCCAGTGCCCCCAGCCAGTGCCCCCGCCAGTGCCCCCAGCCAGTGCCATCTGTCAGTGCCCCCAGCCAGTGCCATCTGTCAGTGCCCCCAGCCAGTGCCATCTGTCAGTGCCCCCAGCCAGTGCCATCTGTCAGTGCCCCCAGCCAGTGCCATCTGTCAGTGCCCCCAGCCAGTGCCATCTGTCAGTGCCCCCAGCCAGTGCCATCTGTCAGTGCCCCCAGCCAGTGCCATCTGTCAGTGCCACAAGCCAGTGCCATCTGTCAGTGCCACAAGCCAGTGCCAATCAGTGCCACAAGCCAGTGCCAATCAGTGCCACCGCCAATCGGTGCCATCTGTTAGTGCCACCAGCCAGTGCCAATCAGTGTCACCCAAATCAGTGCCCCCAGCCAGTGCCATCTGTCAGTGCCCCCAGCCAGTGCCCCCAGCCAGTGCCCCCAGCCAGTGCCATCTGTCAGTGCCCCCAGCCAGTGCCATCTGTCAGTGCCCCCAGCCAGTGCCATCTGTCAGTGCCCCCAGCCAGTGTCAATCAGTGCCACCAGCCAGTGTCAGTGTCACCGCCAATCGGTGCCATCTGTCAGTGCCACCAGCCAGTGTCAATCAGGGCCATCTGTCAGTGCCACCCAAATCAGTGCCACCGCCAATCGGTGCCATCTATCAGTGCCACAGCCAGTGCCATCTGTCAGTGCCCCCAGCCAGTGCCACCAGCCAGTGCCATCTGTCAGTGCCACAAGCCAGTGCCAATCTGTGCCATCTGTCAGTGCCACCGCCAATCAGTGCCATCTGTCAGTGCCACCGCCAATCAGTGCCATCTGTCAGTGCCACCAGCCAGTGCCAACCAGTGTCACACGCCAGTGCCACCCAGTTCCAATTGCAAGTGCCACTGCCAATCAGTGCCATCTGTCCCAAACTAGTGCCATCTGTCCGTTCCAAACCAGTGCCCCCTGCTGCCAATCGGTGCCATCTGTCAGTTCCGAACCAGTACCACCTGCCAGTGCCATCTGTCAGTTCCAAACCAGTGCCATCTGTCAGTTCCAAACCAGTGCCACCTGCCAGTGCCAATAGAGCCATCTGTCAGTTCCAAACCAGTACCGCCAGCCAGTGCCACATGCCAGTGCCATCTGTCAGTTCCAAACCAGTGCCATCTGTCAGTTCCAATAGTGCCACCTGCCAGTGCCATCTGTCAGTTCCAAACCAGTGCCACCTGCCAGTTCCAAACCAGTGCCATCTGTACTGAGGACATCAAGTGTGTGCTAGAGTGACAGGAGTAAGCAGGAAGGAATAGAGTGGGTGAGGGTTTTTTTTTTTTTTTTAATCGGCCTAAAATATCGGCCACAAAAATCGGCATCATATATCGGCCATCGGCCGCCCCAATTTCAAAATATCGGCATCGGCCAGAGAAAAACCCATATCGGTCGACCTCTAAACGTGTCAGTAGGGGTGAAGCTTGAGGAGTATCTGAGTGCCAAGCCAGGGACCCAGCAGTAAAGCGGGGGTGACGTTTGAGGAAGATACTGAGTGCTACAGTGAAAGAGCTCAGAGGATCTAGTGGCTAGTGGATCTGCAGTCTAGTGAGAGAGACTGGGAGCTCGTTGAGTGAAGACCCACAGTGAGTGAGCGTGGGGTAAAGAGAACTGTTCTTGTTGCAGAAAGTTCAATACCTTTATTGTTAGAAACGGCTACAAGATTGTTGCCATAGGAGACAGCGGTCCTACCTATACAGAAGTGGTGTCCGGCTGGAGGCCTTCACCTGTATAGCTGTCTACCTATAGAAGTCTCGGAGTCTGCCAATTAACATTGCATCTACCCAAGGGTGTCCTGGCCCTAACCCTCTCTCTCCCACAGTTCTATTTAAGAGACAATAAATCTCTTTGCATTCAAAAAGTGACAGACGCCCATCAGTTCATCTTGCATTACACCCACCATGCCTCGTAACCCATTCTACACTGTAGGGATGTCAGCTGTCCTTAACTCTGGAGGTCACTATTGGGCTTCAGGGCACCCAGAACTTGGCTACAAAAACATTACACTACTTCAGCTTTAATACATGTGAAATCTAAATCTTGGCTCGCCTCGGGTCCACAATCCCGCCACGGAGAACGTGCAATAAATTGTGAGGAAGCGCTGGCCGGGTTCCGGATTCTATAAGCACACCATGGCAGTGCTGCCTGCGCACAGACTCAGGAAAGCACGAAGAGAGAACACAAAGTAAATGAAGTTAATTTGCCTCAGTGAACGCTCAATGATGTGAGTAAGCACAATATGAAAACATGCCTGAACCCTCAAAATCAGACAGAAATTAGAGAGATCTCGTGGAAGGAGCGGAAACGAGCAAATAAGCTGTGAAATTGTATTTCTGTCTCCTGCGTGTTCCACAAGATGAGTAGGGGAGACTGCCGCTGCATACTATGTCTTTATTTATTATCGTACAATATTCCGGTGAGAGGGAGAACGGGGGAAGAGAGATAAATGGATGTATAGAGGAACGAGGCCGGGAAGAGGCTTCGCTTCTAGGAGCGCAATGAGGCGAAGGCGAGAGCGTTTGTACCAGGCACACAACCGATTGGAAGAGAACACGTCAGCCATGTAAACTTTTACTTTGCTAAATGCGCTTTCCTTTAGAGGCCATTAAATTGGCTTTTCCTTTTTTTCCTGACTTTACTTCTACCCTCCCCCTTGAACCTGCCCACCTACCACCCCATCTGACAGCATCGCCTCCATGCCCACCAAACATCCCTGTGAAAGGGCCTCCGTGCCCACCAACACTGCTGTCAAAACGTTCATGCCCACCAACCATCCCCTGACAGAAGAGACTCCATGCCCACCAACCATCCCGTCTGACAAAAGAACCCCAGTGCCCAACCACCATCCCCTGTCCAATAAAAGGGCTTCCTTGCCCACCAACCATCCAGTCTGAAAAAAGAACCTCAGTGCCCACCAACCACACCCTGTCTGACTAAAAGGCATTCTTGCCCACCAATCATCTCAACAATAGGGCCTCTGTGCCCACCAACCATCACATCTGACCAAAGGACCGTGCCCACCAACCATCCAGTCTAATGAAAAAGGGTCTCCGTACCCACCAACCATCCCATCTGATGAAAGATCCCCCATGCCCACCAACCATCCCATCTGATGAAATATCCCCCATGCCCACCAACCCCATCCCATCTGATGAAAGACCCCCATGCCCACCAACCATCATTTTACAGAAGAGCCTCTTTTCCCACCAACCATCACGTCTGATAAATGGGCCTCAGCGCCCACCAAACATTCCGTCTGATGAATGGGCCTCAGTGCCCACCAAACATCCAGTCTGATGAAAGGGCCCCAATGCCCAGCAACTATCTCATCTGAGGAAAGGGCCTCCGTGCCCACAAGCCATCCCCTATCAGACAGAAGAGTGTTCGCTCTGGACAGGACATTGTTGGGAATGAAGCTCTAAAAAGCAGAACTTTAGCACTTGGCTACTCAATGAGGTCCTTCCTCTTCTCCCCAATGGATGTTCCTTCTTCCGGGCTGGATTGGCCCTTACGTGACGATAAAGATGTATGAGACTATTCTGAGACCAGGCTGAGTGATGATGTCACACCAAGGGGCAGGAATGAAGCTAGGTGTCACTGGATGTAAAATAAGCTATGTAATGAAAAAACAGAAACGTTTTATTCCAAACTTTCATATGTTGATGAGGGAGAAGGGATGAAGCAGGAGAGGTAAATCACAACCAGATTAAATTTCTGCTTTAAAATCTTTGCGCCAATTTACCACACATATACGCACTTACACTGCATATACGTGTCTATGGATGACAAAGGTTTCTGTACCGAGAGCGTGCTCAATGTACCCTCCCAGCACAATGGCCAAATTGTCAGACAGCTGCGGGTCTCTAGTAATAATCGGGAGCCAGCGGGCGGGGCTTCCAGACATGTGATCAGTATGAAAACCAATCACTGGTCACGTGAGAAAACAGTCTGCCTTGCCCCGGGAGCACAGACCCACCTAAAGGGACGCCATAGCTGGACAGCAAGGGAGTAAACATTTTTAAAATCTTTAACGTGTCAACCTTCTATTAGATTTTATACATAAGTTTCACGTATAATTGTACAATAGGCACATCAAATGAGTGATTTGGGCCCACACGTAGGCCCCGCCACGGCCCCTGCTCACCCCGCTTTCGCCACGGCTCCTGTTCCCCCCCCTCCCCCACGGCTCCTGTTCGGCCCCCCTCCCTCCATGGCTCCTGCTTGCCCCGCCACAGCTCTTGCTCGCCACCCCCCTCCAAGCATCCTGCTCGGGCCCATCCCTCCTCCAGGGCTCCTGCTCGGGCCCCCCTCCCTCCGCCAAGGCTCCTGCTCAGGCCCCCCTCCCTCCGCCATGGCTCCTGCTCGCCCCCCTCCCCCACGGCTCCTGTTCGGCCCCCCTCCCTCCATGGCTCCTGCTTGCCCCGCCACAGCTCTTGCTCGCCACCCCCCTCCAAGCATCCTGCTCGGGCCCATCCCTCCTCCAGGGCTCCTGCTCGGGCCCCCCTCCCTCCGCCATGGCTCCTGCTCGGGCCCCCCTCCCTCCGCCATGGCTCCTGCTCGCCCCCCTCCCCCACGGCTCCTGTTCAGCCCCCCTCCCTCCATGGCTCCTGCTTGCCCCGCCACAGCTCTTGCTCGCCACCCCCCTCCAAGCATCCTGCTCGGGCCCATCCCTCCTCCAGGGCTCCTGCTCGGGCCCCCCTCCCTCCGCCATGGCTCCTGCTCGGGCCCCCCTCCCTCCGCCATGGCTCCTGCTCGCCCCCCTCCGCCACGGCTCCTGCCCGGGGGCCCCCCCTTCTCCAAGGCCCCCCTCCACCACTGCTGCTCAGGCGCGCCCCCCCTCTGGCCCCACCCCCGCCATGACTTCCCTCTCTCCCCCCCCTGCCACGGCTCCTGCTCGGGTCCTCCACCACCACGGCTCCTGCTCGCCCCCCCGCAAAACTTTCACTAAAACAAATGTGAGTGGCTACAAGTTACCTCTCCTGTTGCAATGTTTGATTGGTCATGTAAGCTCTAAGGAGCAAGGCCCTCTGATTCCTACTGTATTAAAGTGTATTGTATTATCTACCCTCAAGTTATAAAGTGCTGCGTAAACTGTTGGCGCTATATAAATCCTGTATAATAAGTTAGAAGAGCTCCCATATATGGACATCATCTGTATGCCGAGCCGTATTTCTGCCGTTCAACTTTAAAATTTAAAGTAAATGAGGCTCCCGGGCTGTTCTATATCTCGCCCGGACTGCAATTCCTCACATCTCAGCAGCGGAGCTCCAAATAAAACACGTCTTCTGGTCGTCTTTCCATTTTTTATGTTGCAGTTATTATCTTAGTTACCAAAGTCGGCAAATCTCCTGCGACCCCCCTTCCCCAACTTCTCCTAACCCAGTCCCACCATCTGTTTCCTTGTAACGCTGGCACACCTGCTCTACGCCGAGACGTTTCCGCACTTCTGAACGGATACATTGAGTTTCTATTTTAGGAAGATGATCGTTGGAAAGCTGGGGGGAGGGGGGGCGGGGGTTGGAGGTACAATACCTGAGGGCCATCCCCGCCTCGCACGGGCCTATGAAAACCAACCAATGTCTATCCAGCAGGTTGGGGGGGACAAAGAATGAAAATAAATTTGGCCGTCCTTTAACTCTTTCTAAACTTTTTGCACACGTTAAAAAAACAAAACAATAATAATAATTTTAGGCCTGAAGATTTGATAGAACCCCCAAACATTCTCTGAAAGCAGACCCCCTAAGAATACAATAGTGGAAGTTCCACATTTTTTATGTCACATACAAGTGCAATGCTTTATGAAATGCAAAAATACACTAGGCCAGGGCTTGACAAATTTGCTTGGAATCTAGGAGTCAGCTAAAAAAGTTAGGAGCCACGACCAATGCGTGCAGAAGCGAACGCATACGTGAGTAGCGCCCGCATATGAAAGCAGTGTTTAAATCACACATGTGAGGTATCGCCGCGATCGGTAGAGTGAGAGCAAAAATTCTAGCCCTAGACATGCTCTGTAACTCAAAGCATGCAACCTGTAGAATTTTTTAAATGTCGCCTATGGAGATTTTAAAGGGTAAAAGTTTGTCGCCATTCCACGAGCGGACGCAATTTTGAAGTGTGACATGTTGGGTATCAAATTTACTCAGCATAACATTATCTTTCACAATATAAAAAAAAATTCGGCTAACTTTACCGTTGTCTTATTTTTTTATTTAAAAAAGTGTATTTTTTTCCTCAAAAAAGTGCGCTTGTAAGACCGCTGCGCAAATACGGTGTGACAAAAAGTATTGCAACGACCGCCATTTTATTCTCTAGGGTGTTAGAATAAAAAATATATATAATGTTTGGGGGTTAACTTCTAAGTAAAGGGAAGGAGATGGGCGGGCAGTGAAACAGGCAAGCATTGCTGGTTGTCTTGTCATACCAACGGCCACCACAAGATGGCGCCAGAGTACAGAATGAAGCCTAGGCCTTCAGAAGGCCGCGGCCTAAATTACCGGCCCGACGAGATCACGCGATCGCGGGGGGGGGTGCACGGAGATGCAGGTAACCTCCGCTGTGCTGCCCCAGGCGCCAGGTCGCTAATTCTAGTCGCATTTGCGACCTGGCGCTCGGGGATTGTCGAGCCATGCACTAGTTAATTTTAATGCAAACACACAATATATTACCCATAAAATATAAAAAGGATGAGGTAGTGCCGAGTAAATGGATACCAAACATGTCAAACTTATAAAGGAGCCAAGAAACAGCAACTTCAGTGCCCTATATTTTCCATAGGGGATGCTTTAAAGTTCCTCTACAGGTCATCAGTTTAAAGTTTAAGTAAAGGCAAAACTTTTTTTTAGTGTTGGTCAGAGTGCAGAGGGTTAGAACCCCTGTCAGTTTTTATTGCTGTCTGTGCCCCCATTAGGGAGATTCACCTTCTCTTTTGGGTTTTCCCCAGAAAAGTAATAGAGGGGAAATCTTCCAATTGTGGCACTAGTTCTGGTGACCTGGGGGGGTCCCCAAATGATTCCCTTAATTTGCAGGGATTTCCTCTCATTTCCTGTTTCGCTGTGGGACAGGAAGTAAAAGGGAAATCTCCCAAATGGGACACAGATAGTGAAAAAAATATATAACAACAGGAGTTATAACCCACACTTACTCTATCCAAAATGGAAAACAAAAATGCGCCTATTAGTTGACCCATGGACCACTCTTCTATCACCGATCCAATACACCAAAGCCAACCACATCCTTCATCCAATAGCATCAGGAGAGTATTCTCAAGCACCAGTCAGAGCAATACCAAAGACCATTCCCGGAAAATGGTCCTCACCTCTCTGAGCGGTGTGAGGTTCAGCAGATCTGTACGGCTAATCTCCACCAAACCACCCATTACAATTAAAGAGTAAAGATGAACATGGCTGCTTCATAAAGCATTGATGGCCATCAAACTGAACACTATTCTAGGCAGGACTCCATTCCACAGACTAACTTCTATACAGAGCCGAGGAATCACCACCATCATTAGTTAAGAAGTCTCTTTTAGTAGTAAATCCGACTCGCACGTGTTTCGGCCAAAAGTTTAGATCAGGGTTTCTCAACCAGTTCCATGGAAGCCGAGGGGTTCCTTAACTATGGGCAATTTCTGCCTCTCAGATAAGTTCCCACTGACACCATTCATCTTCTTAGCTCTCTGTAAGGAACATTCTTCCCACTGATCACCAATGTAAGGAACATTCTTCTCACTGATCACCAATGTAAGGAACATTCTTCTCACTGATCACCAATGTAAGGAACATTCTTCCCACTGATCACCAATGTAAGGGACATTCTTCTCACTGACCACCAATGTAAGGAACATTCTTCTCACTGATCACCAATGTTAGGAACATTCTTCTCACTGATCACCAATGTAAGGAACATTCTTCTCACTGATCACCAATGTAAGGAACATTCTTCTCACTGACCACCAATGTAAGGAACATTCTTCTCACTGATCACCAATGTTAGGAACATTCTTCTCACTGATCACCAATGTAAGGAACATTCTTCTCACTGATCACCAATGTAAGGAACATTCTTCTCACTGATCACCAATGTAAGGAACATTCTTCCCACTGATCACCAATGTAAGGAACATTCTTCCCACTGATCACCAATGTAAGGAACATTCTTCCCACTGATCACCAATGTAAGGAACATTCTTCTCACTGATCACCAATGTAAAGAACATTCTTCCCACTGATCACCAATGTAAGGGACATTCTTCTCACTGATCACCAATGTAAAGAACATTCTTCCCACTGATCACCAATGTAAGGAACATTCTTCTCACTGATCACCAATGTAAGGAACATTCTTCTCACTGATCACCAATGTAAGGAACGTTCTTCCCTCTGATCACCAATGTAAGGAACATTCTTCTCACTGATCACCAATGTAAGGAACGTTCTTCCCTCTGATCACCAATGTAAGAGACATTCTTCTCACTGATCACCAATGTAAGGAACATTCTTCCCACTGATCACCAATGTAAGGAACATTCTTCTCACTGATCACCAATGTAAGGAACATTCTTCCCACTGATCACCAATGTAAGGAACATTCTTCCCACTGATCACCAATGTAAGGAACATTCTTCCCACTGATCACCAATGTAAGGAACATTCTTCCCACTGATCACCAATGTAAGGAACATTCTTCCCACTGATCACCAATGTAAGGAACATTCTTCTCACTGATCACCAATGTAAGGAACATTCTTCCCACTGATCACCAATGTAAGGAACATTCTTCCCACTGATCACCAATGTAAGGAACATTCTTCCCTCTGATCACCAATGTAAGGAACATTCTTCCCTCTGATCACCAATGTAAGGAACATTCTTCTCACTGATCACCAATGTAAGGAACATTCTTCCCACTGATCACCAATGTAAGGAACATTCTTCCCACTGATCACCAATGTAAGGAACATTCTTCCCACTGATCACCAATGTAAGGAACATTCTTCCCTCTGATCACCAATGTAAGGAACATTCTTCTCACTGATCACCAATGTAAGGAACATTCTTCTCACTGATCACCAATGTAAGGAACATTCTTCTCACTGATCACCAATGTAAGGAACATTCTTCTCACTGATCACCAATGTAAGGAACATTCTTCCCACTGATCACCAATGTAAGGAACATTCTTCCCTCTGATCACCAATGTAAGGAACATTCTTCTCACTGATCACCAATGTAAGGAACATTCTTCTCACTGATCACCAATGTAAGGAACATTCTTCCCACTGATCACCAATGTAAGGAACATTCTTCTCACTGATCACCAATGTAAGGAACATTCTTCCCTCTGATCACCAATGTAAGGAACATTCTTCTCACTGATCACCAATGTAAGGGACATTCTTCTCACTGATCACCAATGTAAGGAACATTCTTCCCACTGATCACCAATATAAGGAACATTCTTCCCTCTGATCACCAATGTAAGGAACATTCTTCTCACTGATCACCAATGTAAGGAACATTCTTCTCACTGATCACCAATGTAAGGAACATTCTTCCCTCTGACCACCAATGTAAGTGACATTCTTCCCACTGATCACCAATGTAAGGGACATTCTTCTCACTGATCACCAATGTAAGGAACATTCTTCCCACTGATCACCAATGTAAGGAACATTCTTCCCACTGACCACCAATGTAAGGAACATTCTTCCCACTGATCACCAATGTAAGGAACATTCTTCCCACTGATCACCAATGTAAGGAACATTCTTCCCACTGATCACCAATGTAAGGAACATTCTTCTCACTGACCTCCAATGTAAGGAGCATTCTTCCCACTGATCACCAATGTAAGGAACATTCTTCTCACTGATCACCAATGTAAGGAACATTCTTCTCACTGATCACCAATGTAAGGAACATTCTTCCCACTGATCACCAATGTAAGGAACATTCTTCTCACTGATCACCAATGTAAGGAACATTCTTCCCACTGATCACCAATGTAAGGAACATTCTTCCCACTGATCACCAATGTAAGGAACATTCTTCCCACTGATCACCAATGTAAGGAACATTCTATCCACTGATCACCAATGTAAGGAACATTCTTCCCACTGATCACCAATGTAAGGAACATTCTTCCCACTGATCACCAATGTAAGGAACATTCTTCTCACTGACCTCCAATGTAAGGAACATTCTTCCCACTGATCACCAATGTAAGGAACATTCTTCCCACTGATCACCAATGTAAGGGGCATTCTTCCCACTGATCACCAATGTAAGGAACATTCTTCCCACTGACCTCCAATGTAAGGAACATTCTTCCCACTGATCACCAATGTAAGGGGCATTCTTCCCACTGATCACCAATGTAAGGAACATTCTTCCCACTGATCACCAATATAAGGAACATTCTTCCCACTGATCACCAATATAAGGAACATTCTTCCCACTGATCACCAATGTAAGGAACATTCTTCCCACTGATCACCAATGTAAGGAACATTCTTCCCACTGATCACCAATGTAAGGAACATTCTTCCCACTGACCTCCAATGTAAGGAACATTCTTCTCACTGATCACCAATGTAAGGGACATTCTTCCCACTGATCACCAATGTAAGGAACATTCTTCCCACTGATCACCAATGTAAGGAACATTCTTCTCACTGACCTCCAATGTAAGGAACATTCTTCCCACTGATCACCAATGTAAGGAACATTCTTCCCACTGATCACCAATGTAAGGGGCATTCTTCCCACTGATCACCAATGTAAGGAACATTCTTCCCACTGACCTCCAATGTAAGGAACATTCTTCCCACTGATCACCAATGTAAGGGGCATTCTTCCCACTGATCACCAATGTAAGGAACATTCTTCCCACTGATCACCAATATAAGGAACATTCTTCCCACTGATCACCAATATAAGGAACATTCTTCCCACTGATCACCAATGTAAGGAACATTCTTCCTACTGATCACCAATGTAAGGAACATTCTTCTCACTGATCACCAATGTAAGGAACATTCTTCTCACTGACCACCAATGTAAGGAACATTCTTCCCACTGATCACCAATGTAAGGAACATTCTTCCCACTGATCACCAATGTAAGGAACATTCTTCCCACTGATCACCAATATAAGGAACATTCTTCCCACTGATCACCAATGTAAGGAACATTCTTCCTACTGATCACCAATGTAAGGAACATTCTTCTCACTGATCACCAATGTAAGGAACATTCTTCTCACTGACCACCAATGTAAGGAACATTCTTCCCACTGATCACCAATGTAAGGAACATTCTTCCCACTGATCACCAATGTAAGGAACATTCTTCCCACTGATCACCAATATAAGGAACATTCTTCCCACTGATCACCAATGTAAGGAACATTCTTCCCACTGATCACCAATGTAAGGAACATTCTTCCCACTGATCACTAATGTAAGGAACATTCTTCTCACTGATCACCAATGTAAGGAACATTCTTCCCACTGATCACCAATGTAAGGAACATTCTTCCTACTGATCACCAATGTAAGGAACATTCTTCTCACTGATCACCAATGTAAGGAGCATTCTTCCCACTGATCACCAATGTAAGGAACATTCTTCTCACTGATCACCAATGTAAGGAACATTCTTCTCACTGATCACCAATGTAAGGAGCATTCTTCCCAACACCAGCAAGGGGGAGGGGGAGATCACAGGAAATGACAAGTGGGGGGCAGCAATGGCTGGGTGATGGGTATATTCTTGGGCACGTGTTAGAAGATGCGCAATGGTCTGCAAAATGTATATTCCAAATTACCGACCACATCTGACAATTTCTAATGCTCAAGGCGAGCCTAAAAACTGAAATCCGAAGAAACATTGTTTGCCTTTGACGGGTGAATACTATCATTTCCAAATTCTGAGACACCACTCTCAACTAGTATGCACCAAGTGTAGTCCGATCTCTGGATTTCAATACCTGCTTTGGGTCAGTGACTCAAAGTTTTAAAGGCAGAGGAGAAGTATGAAGGTCACTCCAAGGTCCACTCACTCCAAGGTCCACTCACTCCAAGGTCCACTCACTCCAAGGTCCACTCACTCCAAGGTCCACTCACTCCAAGGTCCACTCACTCCAAGGTCCACTCACTCCAAGGTCCACTCACTCCCGCTTCAGATGATGTTGAGCTTACCCAAGTAATGAAGTCACTGCCCTCCCCACATGACAATGTTAGGGTCTGGTGACTGGCTGCTCAGTCCTAAGCACCTTCATATGTAGGGGGGTCACATGTTCCCCCATACCTGGAAGAACGGTATGAGAACTTGAATGGAGCAGGGAGGCGGAGGAGGGCAAAAGGTGAGCATATGTTGCTGTGAGGTGGCCCATCAGCCCGACTTCCCACTTGTGTACCCCTCTGATAGAGTTTCATTTTAGCTACCAAGGTCCAGACACACCCATCCGTCTAACAAAACACCCTTTATTTGGGGAGGATACATTATTTTTCAAACTTTATAAAAGCGAAGAAAAAAAACAAAAAAAAAAACACAAATCGACATAAAAATGGAAGCACAGCCGTGTGACGCACAGAAGTTTGGCACACACTGTACCCTAAATGTAACGAGGCCAATTATTGCTGCTAAGAACTTCTGCATTAAAGGGCCATTAACCCTAAAATGTAAGCCATTAAGATCTCTGCTGGAAACTGCTGACGCAGGCATGAAATGATAGATAATACCTTGCAATGTGCAGGGCTAGAGAATTGTTATTCATCGCATATCCTTGGTGGACGTCTTCCAGGCTACGAAGAATGGAAGGAAAATGGTTTTCACACTCAGGATGTACACATACCAGCATTAATGTACATGTAAATTATATATACACACCGGTATATATATATATATATATATATATATATATACACACGTTTGGATAGAGGGTAGTAACGAACCCTTCTAATCTAAAGATAGACTGATCTGTGGAGCCACAATGAGAGGCCTCTCCATCAGGGAGCTCCAATCAGTTATCAGCACTGTGATCATGACGTGGATACATCTTGATGCTATGGAATCCCAATAAAAGGATCCTCCCTAGGGGAGCTCCAGCTTTCAGTGCCGAGATCCTGACACCGATCTTTGATGCAAGAGAGGATTCATGGAGGCCCAATGAAATGCCCATCCACAAGAAGAGCTCCAATCAGTTTCCAGCACTGATCCTGGTGCCGATAGAGTCCATCTGCAATGAGAGGCCTTAACACCAGAAGAGCTCCAATCCATTTTAGACACAGAGATCCTGACGCTGATAGATCTTTATGCAGGAGAGATCCATGAACCCCAATGAGATGCCTATCCACCAGGAGAGCTCCAATCAGTTTCCAGCACTGATAGATCTGGATACAGGAAAGATTTGTGGTGTGGCAAAGAGAGGCCCCTTCTCCAGTAGACCTCCAATCAACTTTCAGCACTGCAATCCGGAAGCCGATACAACTTGAGGCAGAAGGGATCTGTGGAGCTCCAATAAAGATGACTCTCCCTAGGGGATCTCCAATCATCCTTCAGGAGCGGAGATCCTGGCACTGATAGATCATAATATGGGGGGGGCTGCGGCATGTAGAGAAGCACCACTAGGCACGGCTGCGCTGGTGGCTCCCAGCGCTTCCTTGTCCACGGGTACACTCAGTAGCAGTGGGCTGACGTCACATCCGGATGTCAGCGGGGCGGTGCGCACGTTTGGAGCATGGGTGCTCCTACATCAGGCCTAATGCACTGACTATTCATTATCTTGTGAGTCTAAAGCCTCGTACACACGGTCGGACTTCCATCTGACTTTTCCGTGGTTTTTTGTCCGAACGGAGTTGGTCGGGAACACCCATAGCATACACACGCTCGGACTTTTCTGCAAACTTTCCCAAAACTTTTTGCAACATCACGTGTTTTTTCTGCTCTTTTCTGCTCTTTACTGCCACCCTTTGGTCAACTTCTGCTATTGTTGGTTGATTTTAACATTAGTTGTTTTGTCCATCGGACAAAAGTCCGATGGTTTTCTGTACACACGGTCGGACTTTGCTTTATCGGACTTTTGTTGGGCAAAAGTTTGTCCATTTGCAGACCCAACTTTTGTCCGATGAAAACAAGAAAAAAGCAAAAAAAGTTTGTCCGATGGAGCGTACACACGGTCGGATTGTTGGTCCAACTTGCTCAAAATGAAGTTTGTTGGCCAAAAGTCTGACCGTGTGTACGGGGCTTTACTCTATTTGCTTGGAATTATAAAGTTTTATATTGCTGCACTTAGATGGTGTTGCTCTTCTCCCTGTTCTTGTTCCTGCAGAGTTCCTTCTAGCTCTTAATTGAGCGGGCAGCCGTCCACAGCCAGAAATTCACGTCAGACTTTGTTTTTATATTGACTTTTTATGCCCATAACCCACATTTTTAACTCCTCACCAAGCAGAACAAATGTGCATCCTTAAAGGGGTTGTAAACCCTCCTGTTTTTTCACCTTAATGCATCCTATGCATTAAGGTGAAAAAACTTCTGACAGTCACCAGCCCCCCGTTTTACTTACCTGAGCCCTGAAATGTTCCATGGCGAGGACGCGCCGTCTAACTGCCGGGGTTCTCGGCTCTTGATTGGATAGATTTTTTGCAGCCATTGGCTCCTGCTGCTGTCAATCAAATCCAATGACGCAGGGGGCGGGGCCGAGTCCTGCATTCGGCGGCAATGGACGCCGAATGCTGGACACAGGAGCGCGCCCGCAAGGTAACCCCCCTGGGAGAGCGCTTCTCTTAGGGGGTTATCTGATGCGGGGAGGAGCCGCGAGAGCCACCGGGGGACCCCAGAAGAGAATGTTCGGGGTCACTCTGTGCAAAACGAGCTGCACAGTGGAGGTAAGTATGACATTTCTTTCTCGTACATCACGGAACACAGAGCGACATAGTCATTACTAATGGGTTATATAGATACCTTCAGGTGCTGGCACTGGCAACTTCCAAAACCGGAAGTACCCTCCCCTATATAAGCCCCTCCCATCCGGGAGTACCTCAGTTTTTTGCCAGTGTCTAAGGTGTTGGCCAAGAAGTAACATGTGTTTCACTGAGCTTGCGTACAGGTTCTTTTGGGGCCTCAGTAAGCTATTCCGGATCCGACCAAAAAAGCTTCATAGCTAAACGGTCGGTACCCGGGCCTTGCAGAGAAGAGCAAGGTT
Source organism: Rana muscosa (assembly GCA_029206835.1). Taxonomy (NCBI): domain Eukaryota; kingdom Metazoa; phylum Chordata; class Amphibia; order Anura; family Ranidae; genus Rana; species Rana muscosa. The sequence goes on from CM055122.1 coordinate 337,904,073, forward strand.
TTGCCTGTAATGCCTCTCTTAGGAGGGCTGGACCCTGGGATCCAGAGCTCTGGTCATACCCACGACCAAGATGTTGTCTGTGCAGGGTGCTATACAGGTCCAGGGGAGTGGAATCCTTGGGAACCCGGTCCCTGAAGGTTTGATTACAATGCCTGCCGTGATAGGTGAAGTTTGGGCTTCTGTGGACCAAACAGAGTCCTGCGGCGATGAAAAGGTAAGTGGGGGCCCCCAGGAACTTGGTTCTATTGGGGGACCCCCAAGCCTATTTTGTCTTTCTGCCTGTTACCTAAGGTATTCCCGCTAAATATTCTGTGTATGCCTGTTACTACTGAGAAAATGTAAAAAATTTTTTATAGTAGGCAAGAAAAAAAAAAAAATGTGTAAGACCGCGGTACCTGTGTTAAACACTAGAGGCCGCTATGGTTCTTTTTTTCTTGTAATGTGGATTTTTTTCTTCCGAAGTCAAATCCAGGCAGTTGGTATGTTCTCTGCTGGGAAGCTGTCTCCTCTGCCCTGTTGCTGCGCTCATCCATCCCCGGGCCCTGCGGCAAAGGGACCCTGGCTCCCATCTAGCTCCTTGTTTTTTCAAAAAAGGCGCCGAAGGCGCGCGTGCACGCGCCTCTCTATATAGCGGCAATCTGGAAAAGGGGCGGAGCGGATGGATGACGCTCGGTGTGCGCCGCAGCGCTACTGTGCATGTGCGGGCGTCCAGCATGTTTTAAAAGCAATCAAGCTGGCTATTGAAGTGCACAAACAGAGCTAGCAACAGTAAAAAGGCACACAGAGGCGGTTGATGCAGGCATCCCCTAGAAAGGCACTGTAGTAGACACCAACTGATATATAGCAGCAATTGTGCTAGACTATTCTCAGTAAAAAGGGTGTATTACGGCTGGAATACCTCAGCTTTGGGCTTAGGAATATGCCGTCCAGAAGCTCCGGAACTAAATCTTCCAGGAAGCGAAGGGGGTCTCATCGGGCTCTGAGGATCTTGGGCATGCTTCTGCTGCACCAGTCTCCCCTGAAGTTCAGAGGTAAGTGACCGTAGAGACCCCGCAGGAGTGCCTGGTACTGTGGCTGTCCTCAGTTCACCTGCTCCTGTGTATGTAACAGAGGAGGTTTTTTTCCTCAGCTCTGGGAGGATTAGAGGAGAGATTGTCAACATTGATCGCTGCATCCCTGTCAGGGAAAGCACGCCCGATCTCCATCTCCTCCTTCAGAGTACCTGTTAGCGGAGCAACAGTCCCATACAGGGATCGACCTGCCTGAAGGGGATCAGGATGAGGTTGATTCTGTTATAGTCGAATCAACAGTGGAGGAACCTTTCTCAGCATCTCAAGCTGAAAGATTATGAGTTCAGTCTCTGACTAACATGGTCCGATCAGCATTTAAAATGCACCTTGCGGAACCATCAACCACTACTGTCTCCTCGCTGGGGTCGCTAAAAGCTCCCCAGACTGTCTGTTCCTTTCCAGTTCACCCTTTATTGGAAGGGCTCATGTACCAGGATTGGGAACATCCTGATAAAATATTTACTCCCCCCAAGAGATTTCCGGTGGTCTATCCCATGGAGGATAAGTTCATCAGAAAATGGAAGGTCCCTACAGTGGACGCAGCCATCTCTTGTGTGAATAAATCACTGACATGTCCGGTGGATAATGTCCAAATGTTCAAGGACCCAATAGATAAAAAAATTGGAGTCCTTATTAAAATCTGCTTTTTCTACAGCAGGCTTGGTGACACAACCAGCAGTGGCAGCTATTGGGGTCTGCCAAGCAGTGAAGGATCAGTTGAAACAGGTCTTAAGGGACTTGCCAGATCAGCAGGCTTTGCCCTAGCTGATCTACCTAGAGCCTTATGCTTTGCGGTGGACGCTATAAAGGATTCAATCCATCAGGCCTCCCGCCTTACGCTGTCTGTAGTACATATGCGCAGGCTTCTATGGCTCAAAAACTGGTCTGCTGAAGCTCCCTGTAAAAAATTGCTGGTTAGCTTCCCATTTCATGGTGAACGCTTATTCGGGGAAGACCTGGACAAATATATCCAGAAAATTTCCAATGGTAAAAGTACACTCTTGCCGGTTAAAAACAGAGTTAGAGGTCCCTCTTTTAAGAGGCCTGCTTCTCCAGTCCCTGGGGCATCGGCTGTGAAACAGTTCCGACGGCCTCCTGGGTCAAAACCCGGGGGTAAAAATCAGGGACAATCGCAGGGTAATAAAAAACCCTGGGTCAGGAGAGGTACAAAACCTCCCCCAAAGTCAAATTCATGAAGGGTTGCCCCCACTCAATCGGGTGGGGGGAAGACTCCAGTTGTTCACAGAGACCTGGCGGGACACGATCAGAGACAGATAGGTGCTCTCCGCAGTAAGTCTGGGATACAGATTGGAGTTAAAAGACTCTCCTCCTTCCCATTTTATGAGGTCAAACGTGCCAAGGGATCCCCGGAAGAGAGCGTCCCTCCTGTTGGCACTAGAACAACTATTGCTCCAAGGAGTAATTATGGAGGTTCCCCTGGAAGAATGGGGGTTCGGGTTTTACTCAAACCTCTTTACAGTCCCGAAGCCAAACGGGGACGTGAGGCCCATATTAAATCTAAAAGGGCTAAACAAATTCCACCAAAAATGTATACGCTTTGCAGTAGAAGGGCGCCATTTTCAGTTCAGAGCCTTACCCTTCGGTCTGGCCACAGCACCACGAGTGTTCACAAAAATTCTGGCCCCATTGTTGGCCAATCTAAGAACGCAAGGTGTAACGATAATGGCATATCTAGACGACTTGTTGCTGATAGACCACTCAGTGAAAAAACTAGAAGTGGTCGTTCACAAGACAATCAAGTATCTGGAATCTCACGGTTGGATTATCAACCGAGACAAGTCGGCCCTAAAACCAGTCAAAAGTCTGGAATACTTGGGGCTAAGGCTGGATTCAGGCCAGAGGAAAATATTCTTGCCTCGAAAAAAGGTGTTGTCTTTGAGAGATTTGATCCACTTAGTGGGTACAAAAAGACAGCCGTCCATACGCCTGTGCATGAGGCTGCTGGGAAAAATGGTGGCATCATTCAAAGCAGTACCCTACGGTCAATTCCATTCAAGGAATTTGCAAAGGGCCATGCTGTCAGCCTGGAACAAGAAAGTTCAGGCCCTAGGCTTACCAATGTCCTTGTCCCCTTCCGTTCGCAAGAGCCTCCGTTGGTGGTTGGTTCTCCAGAATCGGGAAAAAGGGAAATCCTTCAGTCCGATTTCTTGGAAGGTGGTCACTACAGATGCCAGCCTTATAGGCTGGGGAGCAGTACTGGAGCAATGGTCTCTCCAGGGCAGATGGTCGGATGCGGAAAAGGCCCTGCCCATCAATCTCTTAGAGATACGAGCAGCCCGGTATGCCCTAGTAGCATGGACATCCAAACTCCAAGGGTCCCCTGTCAGAATTCAATCAGACAATGCCACGGCAGTGGCATATATCAATCATCAGGGTGGCACCAGGAGTCGTGCAGCCCAGAGGGAAGTAAATTGCATCCTGAAATGGGCAGAAAGATATGTCCCAGCCATATCCGCGGTATTCATTCCAGGAGTGGAGAATTGGAAGGCGGACTTTCTAAGTCGCCAACAATTATGCCCAGGGGAATGGTCCCTTCACCCCGAGGTTTTTCGGACAATATGTCAGCGGTGGGGAACACCGGATGTAGATCTGCTAGCATCCAGATTCAACGCAAAGGTGGACAGGTTTGTCTCTTGGACAAGGGATCTCCTAGCTTTAGGCTCGGATGCCCTAGTGTTCCCTTGGGATCAGTTCAAGCTGATATATGCATTCCCACCGCCACAATTGTTACCTCGATTACTCCGCAGAATCAGGGTAGAAAAGAAACCAGTGATTCTGGTGGATCCAGCGTGGCCCCGAAGAGCATGGTACGCAGAGATTGTAAAAATGTCTGTGGGGAGTCCTTGGACTCTCCCACATCGTCCGGACCTGCTTTCGCAAGGACCGATATACCACCCTTCCTTACCAGCCCTAGGTTTGACGGCCTGGCTATTGAAGCCCACATTCTAAAAAAAGAGAGGGCTCTCTAATCCTGTGGTATCTACCATGATCAATGCCAGGAAGCCGGTATCCAGGCAGATCTACTATAGAATCTGGAAGGCGTACATCGTGTGGTCTGAGGCCAAGAAATGGCATCCACGTAAGTACGTAATAGGTAGGATTCTGGACTTCCTACAATGGGCTGTAGATAGGAAGCTTGCCTTGAGTACTATCAAGGGTCAGATTTCGGCCTTGTCAATATTTTTTCAAAGGCCCTTGGCTTCGCATTCACTAGTCAAAGCCTTTATACAAGGAGTGATGCGTATTAGTCCTCCGGTTAATATTCCCATATGTCCATGGGATCTAAACCTGGTTCTGTCGGTTCTACAGAAACAACCATTTGAACCATTACAGCATATTTCTTTGGTTCTTCTCACCAGGAAATTGATTTTCTTGGTAGCCATTTGTTCGGCTAAAAGAGTGTCGGAATTAGCAGCTATGTCCTGTAAAGAGCCATATCTGGTTATCCATAAGGACAGAGTAGTGTTACGTCCTCATCCAGCCTTTCTTCCTAAGGTGGTATCAAGGTTTCATTTGAACCAAGATGTGGTTCTTCCTTCTTTTTTCCCCAAACCTACTTCGGTAGAGGAAAAGTTATTGCATTCTTTGGATGTAGTAAGAGCAGTTAAAGCTTATCTAAAAGCCACTGCTCAGATTCGCAGAACGGATACTTTGTTTATTCTGCCGGAAGGCCCCAGAAAGGGTCAGGCAGCGTCAAAATCTACTTTAGCCAAGTGGATTCGACAGGTCATAATGCAAGCCTATGGCTTGAGAAGGAGACCGCCTCCGTTCAAAGTTAGAGCGCACTCCACGAGAGCAGTTGGAACTTCATGGGCAGCGCATCACCAGGCCTCCCTGGCTCAAATCTGTAAGGCCGCAACATGGTCTTCAGTGCACACGTTTACTAGGTTCTACCAGGTGGACGTTAGAAGTCAGGAGGATGTCGCCTTTGGGCGCAGTGTGTTGCAGGCCGCAAAAGATCCTCATGTCTGATAGCGCTCAGCTTATGTATGGTGTATCCCCCCCCCTCATTGGGCATTGCTTTAGGACATCCCATTAGTAATGACTATGTCACTCTGTGTCCCGTGATGTACGAGAAAGAAAATAGGATTTTTATAACAGCTTACCTGTAAAATCCTTTTCTTGGAGTACATCACGGGACACAGAGCTCCCACCCCTCTTTGGGGACACTTATTGCTTTGCTACAAAACTGAGGTACTCCCGGATGGGAGGGGCTTATATAGGGGAGGGTACTTCCGGTTTTGGAAGTTGCCAGTACCAGCACCTGAAGGTATCTATATAACCTATTAGTAATGACTATGTCGCTCTGTGTCCCGTGATGTACTCCAAGAAAAGGATTTTACAGGTAAGCTGTTATAAAAATCCTATTTTTTATTTTTTTTTATAAAATAACAAAGGAACCTTTAGTATCACTTTAAAGTGGAGTTCCACCCTGAATTTTTTTTTAACAAAAATGTAAGAAAAAAAAAAAAAAAAAAAAACAAAAAAAAATTGGCAAAAAATAAATAAATTTTACTTACCAGAAATAGCGGTTGCTATGCGGAAGTTCCTAATCTGCCTCTTCAACCACCGTGGCTGGTCTTCTTCCTCGTTCTACTCGTGCTTTCTTCTGGGGAATGGGGCGCGCTGCCTTCTGGGAACTGTGTGTATCCCAGAGAGCAGCCGCCCATTCACAAAGAGCCGCGAGACTCGCGCATGCGCAGTAGGAAACGGGCAGTGAAGCCGCAAGGCTCCACTGCCTGTTTCCCTTAGTGAGGATGGCGGCGCCGGGACCTGCCGAGATCGAGCGAATGGCCTCGGGGGGGGGGGGGGGGGGGGGGATTCTTTGCAGGCACCTAGGACAGGCAAGTGTCCTTATTAAAAGTCAGCAGCTACAAAAAAAAAAAATCCCAGGTGGAGCCCCACTTTAAAATGAATTGGCAATGTATTTTATTTTTTTATTTTCATTTACCCGATTTAAGCCTATATCGAATTTCACTTCCCCCTTTATCTGCCGTGGCGCCGTATGTCATTTCTGGTTTTGCATTGGCGGCTATGGAAATTCTTGGTCAGCTTGGCATGGCACGGCTCCCGTAACATTTAACATTGGCATCTATGGAAAATCTGGCATGGCAAGCTGACCAAGATCGCACCGCACATGCGTGAGATCGTCAGGTGCATGCTGGGTAGCCAGCATGCACAGAATCCAGGAACAAGGACACTGTGGCTTCAGATCCCCACACTGGAGATGGCCACGCTGCGCAGGAACTTCACAAAGTGTCAGGGACGTACTGGCCTTGAACCTGGGACCTCTTCTGTGTCTGGCATTGACTCTTCCCACTGAGCTATCTGGGATGCTGGACAGTTCCCTGCCTGATCTGCTGGATAACCTATCTAATCCATTAGACTACTCTGCTTGGTGTCTTGATTGCTGTTGAACCCTGAACCCTTTGCTCCTCCCATGAACTTCCTATAAAAAGACGTTCCAGAGATGTTGCCCCTTTGCGGTTTGATCTGCTTCTGTTCCCTGCGTCCCTGACTCTGTGCCTGTATCGTATTCCTGTGTTTGACCCGGCTTTCTGACCTCGCTCCTATTTCTAGTCCTGACTCTGGCTTGTTTGACCCTGCTCAGTTACCTGTCTGATCACCTGTTGCCAAGACCCAGCCTGGACTCTGACTACTCTCTGCCTGCCGTTTATGCTGTTTACCCTGATGTGAATGACCTGGTTTGTCTGACTCCGCTGCTCTGCATACCTACACCTGCTGACCTGCATCCGCGGTCCCCCATACCTGCACCTGCTGACCTGCATCCGCTCTGCATACCTGCACCTGCTGACCTGCATCCGCTGCTCCCAGTTCCAACTGTTCCAGCTTTCACTTGGCTTTACTACACCCAGCCAAGAGGACCAAGCAGGCACCCTTACCTCACCGCGCTCTTACCACCACTGTCCCCACTCCAGTGGTCTCCAAGCCGGGGTTGTACGGGGAGGTCTCCCTCTGCACGTCAGGCTCACACCAAAGGTACGTGACAGTAAGACAACGATGCTGCACAAATAGAAAACTGGGCATCGTTTACAGCATACCTTTGTTACATTGCATGAGGCATGACTATTCTAGGGGTATTTTTAATATTAAAAATCATATTTCGGCCGGAACTCTGCTTTAAAAGTGCACTTCTCCTTTATAATGGTTTGTCCCGTCAGTCAGGAGCTGAAACCACGAAACGCCATTTAAGAGCGGCAGTATTAAGTCCTCTCCGAGAGGCATTAGCGTATGCAAAGAGGCAGAATTGTGCGCATTACGGCACTTCAACTTGTCACGAATCTCGCAGAATAAATATTCTTCTTTCAGGTAAAAGATTGGCCCAGCAAGGAGTCCTGAAGCATGACAGGCATCTCTCACGTTTGTTTTTTTACCATTTAGGCCATCAGGAAATGTGTGCAAATGACAGGCTGTGCTCGTAGTCGGTGGAGAGGAGCGTCAGACACACGGCCCCGGAACGCGTCTCCCCCAGTCTCCCGCTCTAAGTGCTGTGTTAGCACACGGGGGAGGAGAGGGAAATGTCACCAGAGAAAAATGGAGTTTAAACTGCGATTTCATTGACCAGCGGGAGCCACAGACAATGCCAGTGTGTGGAGCTGAGTCACGCGGCACCCTGGATGACGGGATATTATAATCTGAAGCCTTGACGCTTTCCTGCGATGGCCGCCCGCAGAGCCCACAGCTGTACCCAGAGATCTCACATCACCCCTTCTACATTTACATATCTGAGAACCTGTCACACTCACTGACGGGGGAACAAAAACCATCTCCAGCCGGGTCACTTACACACATTGCAGGGTTTTCTGAAACAATGCTGCAGATTCTTACCTGCCTCTGTTCTGCAGATTCTGAGATCAGCCTTGCTAAAGTGCACGTAAAGCGGAGCGCCAGCTGAAATAGGACTTTTACGATAAAAATACCTCTAGAATAATCATGCCCCTTTCTTAAAGGTATGCTGTAAACTATGCCCAGTTTTCTATTTGTGCAGCATCGTTTTCTTACTTTGTGAAGTTTCTGCACAGCGCGGCCATCTCCAGTGTGGGCATCTGAAGCCACAGTGTCGTCCTTCCTGGATTCCGTGCATGCTGTCTACCCTGCATGCACCTGCCGATCTCGCGCATGTGCAGTGCAATCTTGGTCAGCTTGACATGGCACAGCCATGCCAAGCTGACTAAGATTTTCCACAGACGCCAATGTTAAATGTTACAGGAGCGGTGCCATGCCAGGCTGACCAAGATTTTCCATAGACACCAATGTTAAATGTTACGGGAGCAGTGCCATGCCAAGCTGACAAAGATCTCCCAGGAGCCAATGCAAAACCGGAAATGGCGCCGCGGCCCCTAGAGGAGGACGTGAAATTAGATATTGGCATAAATCAGGTAAGTGAACAGAAAAAATTAAATAAATAATTCATTGTAAGGATGCACATTAGTGCTGCATAGCGAGGAGTGAAAAATGTGGGTGGAACTCCGCTTTCAATTGGACCGCCAGGTGTACCGGCTCCTCTCCTGGACTGAAACTGCTTCCTCTAAACCAGGGGTCTCCAAACCCCGGCCCGCGGGCCACATCCGGCCCGCTAGTGTGTTTTCTCCGGCCCGCAGCTCAGACTCTGCCAACATAGCATTGCCGATCTGCTGCTTTTTAAAAGCAGCTGCTGTTATCGGCAGTATGTCTGGCAGGTCCCACAAACAAATCTGCCCCGCCCCCACACCTCACATCCTTCCACGATGTGCTGAGGATTGGCCGCTGGGAGCGCCGATGTCCTAGCAACCAGTGACGTCATCAGCACGGCACCTCCCGGCTTCCTGCCCGCTGTTTGTATTAGAAATCCTTCCGCGTGTGTAGCAGCGGGCGGGAGCCGGGAGGTGCAGGAGAGCTGAAGTCTGCATAAGGTAAGAGGCAAATGGGGACACTGCTGGGGACTTTGATGCTGGGGACACTACTGTGGAACTTGATGCTGGGGACACTACTGTGGAACTTGATGCTGGGGACACTACTGTGGAACTTGATGCTGGGGACACTGCTGTGGAAATTGATGCTTGGGGACACTACTGTGGAACTTGATGCTGGGGACACTACTGTGGAACTTGATGCTGGGGACACTACGATGGGGAACTTGATGCTGGGGACACTCTGATGGGGAACTTGATGCTTGGGGACACTGCTGGGGACTTTGATGCTGGGGACACTACTGTGGAACTTGATGCTGGGGACACTACTGTGGAACTTGATGCTGGGGACACTACGATGGGGAACTTGATGCTGGGGACACTACGATGGGGAACTTGATGCTGGGGACACTACGATGGGGAACTTGATGCTGGGGACACTCTGATGGGGAACTTGATGCTGGGGACACTCTGATGGGGAACTTGATGCTGGGGACACTCTGATGGGGAACTTGATGCTGGGGACACTCTGATGGGGAACTTGATGCTGGGGACACTGATGGGGAACTTGATGCTGGGGACACTCTGATGGGGAACTTGATGCTGGGGACACTGCTGTGGAAATTGATGCTGGGGACACTACTGTGGAACTTGATGCTGGGGACACTACTGTGGAACTTGATGCTGGGGACACTACTGTGGAACTTGATGCTGGGGACACTCTGATGGGGAACTTGATGTTGGGGACACTCTGATGGGGAACTTGATGTTGGGGACACTGCTGTGGAAATTGATGCTGGGGACACTCTGATGGGGAACTTGATGCTGGGGACACTGCTGGGGAACTTGATGCTGGGGACACTGCTGGGGAACTTGATGCTGGGGACACTCTGATGGGGAACTTGATGCTGGGGACACTGCTGGGGAACTTGATGCTGGGGACACTGCTGGGGAACTTGATGCTGGGGACACTACTGTGGAACTTGATGCTGGGGACACTACTGGGGAACTTGATGCTGGGGACACTCTGATGGGGAACTTGATGCTGGGGACACTGATGGGGAACTTGATGCTGGGGACACTCTGATGGGGAACTTGATGCTGGGGACACTCTGATGGGGAACTTGATGCTGGGGACACTCTGATGGGGAACTTGATGCTGGGGACACTGCTGTGGAAATTGATGCTGGGGACACTCTGATGGGGAACTTGATGCTGGGGACACTGCTGGGGAACTTGATGCTTGGGGACACTGCTGTGGAAATTGATGCTGGGGACACTCTGATGGGGAACTTGATGCTGGGGACACTGCTGGGGAACTTGATGTTGGGGACACTGCTGTGGAAATTGATGCTGGGGACACTCTGATGGGGAACTTGATGCTGGGGACTCTGATGGGGAACTTGATGCTGGGGACACTCTGATGGGGAACTTGATGCTGGGGACACTCTGATGGGGAACTTGATGCTGGGGACACTCTGATGGGGAACTTGATGCTGGGGACACTGCTGTGGAAATTGATGCTGGGGACACTCTGATGGGGAACTTGATGCTGGGGACACTGCTGGGGAACTTGATGTTGGGGACACTGCTGTGGAAATTGATGCTGGGGACACTCTGATGGGGAACTTGATGCTGGGGACACTGCTGGGGAACTTGATGTTGGGGACACTGCTGTGGAAATTGATGCTGGGGACACTCTGATGGGGAACTTGATGCTGGGGACACTCTGATGGGGAACTTGATGCTGGGGACACTCTGATGGGGAACTTGATGCTGGGGACACTCTGATGGGGAAATTGATGCTGGGGACACTGCTGTGGAAATTGATGCTGGGGACACTCTGATGGGGAACTTGATGCTGGGGACACTGCTGGGGAACTTGATGTTGGGGACACTGCTGTGGAAATTGATGCTGGGGACACTCTGATGGGGAACTTGATGCTGGGGACTCTGATGGGGAACTTGATGCTGGGGGGACACTCCGATGGGGAACTTGATTCTGGGGACACTCTGATGGGGAACTTGATGCTGGGGACACTGCTGTGGAAATTGATGCTGGGGACACTACTGTGGAACTTGATGCTGGGGACACTACTGTGGAACTTGATGCTGGGGACACTACTGTGGAACTTGATGCTGGGGACACTCTGATGGGGAACTTGATGTTGGGGACACTCTGATGGGGAACTTGATGTTGGGGACACTGCTGTGGAAATTGATGCTGGGGACACTCTGATGGGGAACTTGATGCTGGGGACACTGCTGGGGAACTTGATGCTGGGGACACTGCTGGGGAACTTGATGCTGGGGACACTCTGATGGGGAACTTGATGCTGGGGACACTGCTGGGGAACTTGATGCTGGGGACACTGCTGGGGAACTTGATGCTGGGGACACTACTGTGGAACTTGATGCTGGGGACACTACTGGGGAACTTGATGCTGGGGACACTCTGATGGGGAACTTGATGCTGGGGACACTGATGGGGAACTTGATGCTGGGGACACTGATGGGGAACTTGATGCTGGGGACACTCTGATGGGGAACTTGATGCTGGGGACACTCTGATGGGGAACTTGATGCTGGGGACACTGCTGTGGAAATTGATGCTGGGGACACTCTGATGGGGAACTTGATGCTGGGGACACTGCTGGGGAACTTGATGCTTGGGGACACTGCTGTGGAAATTGATGCTGGGGACACTCTGATGGGGAACTTGATGCTGGGGACACTGCTGGGGAACTTGATGTTGGGGACACTGCTGTGGAAATTGATGCTGGGGACACTCTGATGGGGAACTTGATGCTGGGGACTCTGATGGGGAACTTGATGCTGGGGACACTCTGATGGGGAACTTGATGCTGGGGACACTCTGATGGGGAAATTGATGCTGGGGACACTGCTGTGGAAATTGATGCTGGGGACACTCTGATGGGGAACTTGATGCTGGGGACACTGCTGGGGAACTTGATGTTGGGGACACTGCTGTGGAAATTGATGCTGGGGACACTCTGATGGGGAACTTGATGCTGGGGACACTGCTGGGGAACTTGATGTTGGGGACACTGCTGTGGAAATTGATGCTGGGGACACTCTGATGGGGAACTTGATGCTGGGGACACTCTGATGGGGAACTTGATGCTGGGGACACTCTGATGGGGAACTTGATGCTGGGGACACTCTGATGGGGAACTTGATGCTGGGGACACTGCTGTGGAAATTGATGCTGGGGACACTCTGATGGGGAACTTGATGCTGGGGACTCTGATGGGGAACTTGATGCTGGGGGGACACTCCGATGGGGAACTTGATTCTGGGGACACTCCGATGGGGAACTTGATGCTGGGGACACTCTGATGGGGAACTTGATGCTGGGGACACTCTGATGGGGAACTTGATGCTGGGGACACTCTGATGGGGAACTTGATGCTGGGGACACTCTGATGGGGAACTTGATGCTGGGGACACTCTGATGGGGAACTTGATGCTGGGGACACTCTGATGGGGAACTTGATGCTGGGGACACTCTGATGGGGAACTTGATGCTGGGGACACTCTGATGGGGAACTTGATGCTGGGGACACTCTGATGGGGAACTTGATGCTGGGGACACTGCTGGGGAACACTCTGATGGGGAACTTGATGCTGGGGACACTGCTGGGGAACTTGATGTTGGGGACACTGCTGTGGAAATTGATGCTGGGGACACTCTGATGGGGAACTTGATGCTGGGGACTCTGATGGGGAACTTGATGCTGGGGGGACACTCCGATGGGGAACTTGATTCTGGGGACACTCTGATGGGGAACTTGATGCTGGGGACACTGCTGTGGAAATTGATGCTGGGGACACTGCTGTGGAAATTGATGCTGGGGACACTCTGATGGGGAACTTGATGCTGGGGACACTGCTGGGGAACTTGATGCTTGGGGACACTGCTGTGGAAATTGATGCTGGGGACACTCTGATGGGGAACTTGATGCTGGGGACTCTGATGGGGAACTTGATGCTGGGGGGACACTCCGATGGGGAACTTGATTCTGGGGACACTCTGATGGGGAACTTGATGCTGGGGACACTGCTGTGGAAATTGATGCTGGGGACACTGCTGTGGAAATTGATGCTGGGGACACTCTGATGGGGAACTTGATGCTGGGGACACTGCTGGGGAACTTGATGCTTGGGGACACTGCTGTGGAAATTGATGCTGGGGACACTCTGATGGGGAACTTGATGCTGGGGACACTGCTGGGGAACTTGATGTTGGGGACACTGCTGTGGAAATTGATGCTGGGGACACTCTGATGGGGAACTTGATGCTGGGGACACTGCTGGGGAACTTGATGTTGGGGACACTGCTGTGGAACTTGATGCTGGGGACACTCTGATGGGGAACTTGATGCTGGGGACTCTGATGGGGAACTTGATGCTGGGGGGACACTCTGATTGGGAACTTGATTCTGGGGACACTCTGATGGGGAACTTGATGCTGGGGACACTGATGGGGAACTTGATGCTGGGGACACTGATGGGGACATTGATGCTGGGGACACTGCTGTTGAACTTGATGCTGGGGACACTGATGGGGAACTTGATGCTGAGGACACTGATGGGGAACTTGATGCTGGGGGGACACTGATGGGGAACTTGATGCTGGGGGGACACTGATGGGGAACTTGATGCTGGGGACACTGATGGGGAACTTGATGCTGGGGGGACACTGATGGGGAACTTGATGCTGGGGGGACACTGATGGGGAACTTGATGCTGGGGACATTGATGCTGGGGACACTGATGGGGACATTGATGCTGGGAACACTCTGATGGTAACATTGATGCTGGAGACACTCTGATGGGGAACTTGATGCTGGGGACATTGATGCTGGGGACACTCTGATGGGGAACTTGATGCTGGGGACACTGATCGGGACACTCTGCTGGGGACACTGATGATGAGGAGACTCTAATGGAGGACACAGATATGGGGGAGACTCTGATGGGGGACACAGAGGCACGGAACAGCTCTGATGGGGGACACAGATGTGTGGAAAGGCTCTGATGGGGACACAATGTGCAAGGAGACTCTGATGGGGACAAAGACATGCGGAAAGGCTATAATGAGATTATTTACATTTTATTCATTTATTTATAATGAATAAATTTTTTCGGCCCGCGAATATATGTAAAATCTACAATGTGGCCCTCGGGCTAAAAAGTTTGGAGACCCCTGCTCTAAACTCACCGCACACTGTGAGCTTCTCACCATGTGCATTAGAAGCTGCAGCAAGTCAGACATCCATCATCCATTTGAATGGCCTGAAATCGCACTGGACTGCACCAAAGGTATGGCAGGGCACTACTGTATAATGCAATCCTGTGCAGGCAAATGCACTGCATTGGTGGTGTCATTAAAGCAGGGCTCCACCCAAAAGGTTAAGTTTTGTTTGTTTGCATCCTACCTCCCCCATCTCCTCCACTGCCACATTTGGCACTTTATGAGGGGAGGGGGGGGAGCAAGTTATGACAGGTACCTGCTCCCACTTCTGGCCCAGATCGCTGTGGCCCCCCCTCCTCTCCTTCCCCTGCAGTCTTATGGAACACATCCCAGGTCCCAGAAGACTTTGGGACCAACCACAAGGTGCAGCACGACTCGTGCATGTGCAGTAGGAAACCGAGCGTGAAGTCGCAAGGCTTCACTTCCAATTCCCTTTACTTGAGATATCGGCCTCTCCACCTGGAATCTGGTTGAAGAATCGGCTCGGGTGAGGGCATTGTGGGATCCCTTGACAGGTAAGTGTCCTTATATTAAAAGTCAGCAGTTATACAGTATTTGTAGCTGTGGACATTGTGTTTTGGGGGGAGCTCGGAGCTCCTCTTTAAGTTAACACAAGACACCCACTGCAGATCCAAGAGCAGTGCATTTTGAACGCGGTACGGGAAGTGTGCATGGAACGCAGGTTTCCCCGCACTGAGTTCCGGTGTGAATCGGCCCCAACAATTAATTGTCTCAACAAGGATGAACCTCCTTCCTCCTCGGTGTGGCAACTATGAAGAAGAATGTGGAGGATACCGCACTGCACTCATCAGGCTGCCTACGACTTGACCCCAAGCTCTGTGCAGACTTCTATATAAGCCAGTCATCTAAATACAGGAAGTGGGGAGGCTGTGGAATTCTGGGAGATCCAAGTGTACTGTTGTCGTGGTAACAAGGAAGGGAAAAATGTAATATATCATTCAAATAATTTTTATATATATATATAGCGTGCTGTATGTGCTGGGGGTGGGGCAACGGTAAAGTTCTCAGATCGCCATTCCCTTTAGGAAGGGATTAATAAGAAACCCTCCCACTGCTTCCATAAGCCATCCAGCAGCTAATTAGTCGCTCGGAACGCTTTCATGAAAGAGCCAGTCGCCGGCTGAAAAAAAAAAGAAAATACCGGGGCTATGGCTTCAGCTATAACGCCGTCGCCGTGAAACCACTTACACTGCGGTTTGCGTGAACGTGTACATACACACACACACAAATATAATATAATATAATATATATATATCACACACACATACATACATACACACACATACATATATACATACACACAAACATACATATACACAGTTTCCCGGCGACGGCGTTATAGCTGAAGCCATAGCCCCAGTATTTATTTATTTTTTTCAGCCGGCGACCGGCTCTTTCACGAAAGCGTTCCCAGCGGGAGGGTTTCTTATTAATCCCTTCCTAAAAAGAATGGCGATCTGAGAACTTTACAGTTGCCCCACCCCCAGCACATACAAGCGCTCAGTATATATATGAGTACCCCCCAATATACAGCGCTCAGTATACATGAGTAACCCCCAATATACAGAGCTCATGAATAAAATGAGTACACCCCTTTTGAAAAGTAAGATTTTTTTCATCTTTCCATCTATTAAATCTTCTGCCCTTGTTGTTATTATAACTTCGGATAGTAAAACATTTTTTTCTGTCAGTAAATCCCTTATACAGCCCACTTCCTGTTTCCTGTCTGGTCATTGGCCTAGGCTTATGACATCATGCACAGCTCTCTCGCTCACTCTGGTGAGAGTTTGCCAGGAAGGGTGGGGCAATGAGTTATAAGAGGGCCAATGAGAGCTGCAGAGCTGGAGGTGTGGCTCAGTTTAAATCCAGGAAGTGAACAAGCAACAGCTTCAGCTGCCCACAGTTAAAATGGCTGCAGCCAGACTCAGTGGAGGGAGATTTCTGCAGCATATTTGGCAATTACAGAATCCCAGTATATATAAAATAATATGCAAAGTGGTTGGAGGGAAGCTTCAGAATGGCAAAGATGTTTTTATTACAAATGATGTGAGCAGACTGCAGTTCCTCTTTAAGTAGATAATACTACTAATAAATAAATTCAATAAATGAATACTAAGTACCATATATACTCGAGTATAAGCTGAGATTTTCAGCACATTTTTTGTGTGCTGAAAATGCCCCCCTCGGCTTATACTCGAGTCAGGGAGTACATAGTGTCAGGGGAGAGGCGCAGCGGCGGCGGAGGACTGGGTCTGTGTCCGACTGACGATGAATGGAGGAAACATGACATGCCCTGCCGCTGCCCGCCTCTGATTATCAGTGACCTGTCTATGTGTGTCTCACCACGTGGTCACGTCACCACCAGTCAGTGATTGAAGTTGAACATTGTTGCTCCGTCCGACCGTGACCGTCCTACAGCCAGCCAGCGCCTCTGCCTCTCTGCCCAGTGCCCGTGCCTGCATGATTCCTAATCCTGCCCCCCCTTGTCGTGGAGGCCGCTCTCCCTCTGGCCTGTCCTGAACAATGGCAGCGTCAGTCAGTGGAGTCACTTAAGTACAGTGCTGTAGCGCCTGCCGGCGGGGCCGGCTGCGTTCCGGGCTTGGTGACAGATGGAGTCTGCGTGGAGGAGACATCGAGGCAGCAGAATTTGAAAATTGTTCGTTCCTCGCAGAGCCCCAAACCGTCACCTGGTGAGTAAAACTAAACACTGTCACTGAGATTGCATTATGGCATGTAAATGTATATAGATATAGTGTGTGTATAAAGACTGATCTGCCAATCACACTGATGTGTGTGTGTGTACCAAGGGGTCTCCCCCCTCCCTGGTGAGGCTGCGTTTATGGGCGCTGGTGAGGCTGCGTTTATGGGCACAGCGCTGGTACATGAGGCACAGATCAGGTAGGGAGATGGGCACAGTGAGGCACGCAAATGGGCACAGTGAGGCACGCAAATGGGCACAGTGAGGCACGCAAATGGGCACAGTGAGGCACGCAAATGGGCACAGTGAGGCACGCAAATGGGCACAGTGAGGCACGCAAATGGGCACAGTGAGGCACGCAAATGGGCACAGTGAGGCACGCAAATGGGCACAGTGAGGCACGCAAATGGGCACAGCGAGGCTGAGGCATGTAGATGGGCACAGCGAGGCTGCAGATGGGCACAGCGAGGCTGCAGATGGGCACAGCGAGGCTGCAGATGGGCACAGCGAGGCTGCAGATGGGCACAGCGAGGCTGCAGATGGGCACAGCGAGGCTGCAGATGGGCACAGCGAGGCTGCAGATGGGCACAGCGAGGCTGAGGCATGCAGATGGGCACAGTGAGGCTGCAGATGGGCACAGTGAGGCTGAGGCAAGCAGATAGGCACAGTGAGGCTGCAAATGGGCACAGTAAGGCTGAGGCAAGCAGATAGGCACAGTGAGGCTGCAAATGGGCACAGTGGAGCTGCAAATGGGCATTGTTGACCCGCTTTTCCACTCACAGTAGCTGCTGCTTTCTCACCCTAGGCTTATACTCGAGACAATACGTTTTCCCAGTTTTTGGTGGTAAAATTAGGTGCCTCGGCTTATATTCGAATATATACGGTAATAGTAAATAATTAACCCCGAAACCTAACCTTAAATCTAACCCCTTACCTTAATGAACAAAATAAATAAAAATAAATGAATAAGAATTAAAAAAGAAATCAAACAGAGAAGCTAAAAAAGCTGAAATACCTAGCAGCAAATGATGCAAGAGATGATTTTTTTAATTTTTTTAGCCAATAGAGAAAACCAAGGCCAAAGCTTAAAACCATGCGCAAGTCGCGAATAATAACGTGCGAAAAACCGCTCAAAGACGCTATACTCAGGTGTGAACGCAGCCTCATGCGCAGCACTGTATGTCCCGGGAATGTTTATAAACCAGAGAGGAATGCCCCTTTAATTCTCTCCCCCCCCCCACTCTTGTACCCCTCCCCCTCCTTGTTGGGTCTGCTGGCACTAATTCCTGCTGGGGGAAGATAGAAAATCATTTTCTGCAGCAGATTCCACACGTGTTATTAAAACATGAAAGAAAAAAAATCGGATCTATTAGGAGCTTTGATTTTCTGCATTATGGAAAAAAATCACGAGCAAGTTTGTTTCCGCCTGAAAATTAAAACCCTCCGCATTCATTTAGATAATGCATTCCAAATGCAATCACGGTGTAATATTCTGCCGGCTCTCTCACTGGCCGAGCCGTAACGCAGCACAAAAAAAGGGCGACACGGGTTTCCGGACAGAAAACTCGGCTCTCCTCCGGTACAGAGGGGCACCTGCCTGTCCTATCGAGATGAAAAAAAAACAAAAAAAAAAAACGCTACCTTCGGATTGGTCCCGAGACGTATTTAATAATTCGGACGTCACAATGGCGCCTTAAAAGGTTACGCGGTTTAATTGGAACCCTTTATAAAATCGAGTCAATTAATGATAAAAATGACAGCAGAAGCAGCGACTCTCATCAGTAAATAGGCGACCTGCGAGAAAGCTGATGGGAGATTATATGCCAAGAAGCCGGGAAATTAAAAAGGAGATTTTATTCTTATCGCTCCTTCCTTGTGAAACGCAGAAACCACGCCGCCGCTCAAATCGCAGCGTCACGCCTGACCAACGCAGCAGAAGGCGAGGTTGCGCTTTTCTTCTCTACCGTACTGCAGATTTTCACACCCGTAACCGTGAGGCGTATCAACCAGCTTTCTTCATTGCACGTTAACCACTTCAGCCCCGGACCATTTGGCTGGCCAAAGACCAGGCCACTTTTTGTGATTCGGCACTGCGTCGCTTTAACTGACAATTGCGCAGTCATGCAACGTGGCTCCCAAACAAAATTGACGTCCTTTTTTTCCCACAAATAGAGCTTTCTTTTGGTGGTATTTGATCACCTCTGCCGTTTTTATTTTTTGCGCTATAAACAAAAAAAAAGCAACAATTTTGGGGGGAAAAAAGCTATATTTTTTTACTTTTTGCTATAATAAATATCCCCTAAAAATATATAAAAAAACACATTGTTTAAGTTTAGGCCGATACGTATTCTTCACATTTTTGGTAAAAAAAAAAAAAAAAAAAAAAAAAGAATCGCAATAAGCGTTTGATTGGTTTGCGCAAAAGCTATATTGTCTACAAAATAGGGACTAGTTTTATGGCATTTTTATATATTTTTTATTTACTAGTAATGGCAGCGATCTGCGATTTTTATCGTGACTGCGACATTGCAGCGGACAGATCGGAAACTTTTAACACTTTTTTTGGGACCATTGTCATTTATACAGCGATCAGAGCTAAAAAACAGCCACGGATTACTGTGTAAATGTCACTGGCAGTGAAGGGGTTAACACTAGGGGGGGCAGAGAAAAAGCGTGTCATAGGGAGTGATTCTAACTGTGTGGGGGATGGGCTACGAGTGACACAACACCGATCACCGCTCCCGATGAGAGGGAGCAGACGATCAGTGTCCTGTCACTAGGCAGAACAGGGAAATGCCAAGTTTAAATAGGATTCTCCCCGTTCTGCAGCTCAGGCCTCGTACACACGACTGATTTTCTCGGCAAGAACCAGCAAGAAACTTGCTGGCAGAGAGGTCTTGCCAAGTAAATCGGTCGTGTGTACGCGGCTATCGGGTTTCTCGTCGAGAAAACCGACAAGAAACCTCGACAAGAAAATAGAGAACCTGCTCTCGAGATTCTCCTCGGCATGTTTCTCGACGAGAAAAGTGAGTGTGTGTACACTTACCTGTCCGCCGGGAAGCCCGCGCATGTTCGAAATGAATTCGACGCATGCGCGGTAGCTTCCTAGGCATACGTAGGGTATACCAAGATGGCGGCGACGGCATCGAATGTGACGAGCGCATGCTCGACGTAGTCGATGACGTCACCGCGTACACTCCTTTCAAAGAACCGCGGGTTCTTTGAAACGAGCGTGTGTACACTCGGCCGGGACAAGTTTCTTGTCGAAAAAAACGACATGTTTTTTTCAACGAGAATCTCGGCCGTGTGTACGAGGCCTCAGTGACACGATCGCGGGCACCCGGTGGACAGAGTCCACGGGTCCGGTAACGGCGCTCGCGGCAGGGGCGTGCGTGCACCGCGCCAAATTCAAATTAACGTATATATACACACACACACACGTCACTTTGCCCAGCCGTGCCATTCTGCCGACATACATGTACAGGAAGCCGGTCCTTAAGTGGTTAATATCTCCATTGTTTCACAGAATTTACTCTACACGCCAAAAAGTATATACATTATGAAAGCAGAGAACCTGCAGAATAAAATGGTGGTAGTTGCAAAAAAAAAATTATGTCGCACAGTAGTTGCGCAGCTTTTCAAATGCATATTTTCAGGGGTAAAAAAATAAAATAAAAAATAATAATTTTTTAACCCCTACCCGAGTTCACCAGCGATGATCTGCAGCGCAGCGATGATCTGCAGCGCATCCATCAAACAAGGGACTGTCCAAAAGGAGTCAAAAGACACTCAAACTAGGATAAGGCCAGCTTCCCAGCAGAGCTCCAGCAAACGCGGCCGCTCAGAACACCATCTTGGACACGCCCCCCCCCCCCCCCCCCACCAAAATGAATTTTTACTACAAACGGACATTATTATACCCATTTTTTGGGGAATAATATAAACTATTGGGTTGTGTCGAGTAAATAGATACCAAACATGTCAGTATGTGTAGCTGCTGGCTTTTATCTTTATTTTTTTGGGGGCGGAACACCGCTAGACAAGACGTCCTCCTGAAAGCGGGCCACACTTTGGTCACCCACTGTGTCAGCTGATGACAGATCAGTGTACCGGGACGCTGCCGGTACCATATGATCGCTGTGATCAATCACAGCAGATCACATGACAATTGTACACAATGGGTGGCTTCCATTCATTGAGCGCATTTGTGTTGCTCACTGTGATTGGTCACAGTGATCACATGGTAGAAACAGGGCCAATCACAGCTAATCGCAATCGTAAAAACACCGGATGAATAGATTTCATTCATTACAAAAATAGCAATGCACCAAAATTTTGATGGCCAAAAATGGTGTTGTTATCGGCATTTTGCCGATAGAGAAAGGTGCTGATAATGGCGCCGGAAACGCACGCGATTTTGTTATGCACATCTAGAGAGGGACATTTTTGCAGATTCTTCTTTGTAAAATATCTCAAGCTCTGTCAGATTGGATGGAGAGCGTCTGTGATCAGCAATTTTCAAGTCTTGCCACAGATTCTCAATGTGATTTAGGTCTGGACTGTGACTGGGCCATTCTAACACATGAACATGCTTTGATCTCAACCATTCCATTGTAGCTCTGGCTGTACTTTAGGGTCGTTGTCCTGCTGGAAGGTGAACCTCCGCCCCAGTCTAAAATCTTCTGCAGACTCTAAAGCCCCGTACACACAAGCGGATTTCCGATGGAATAAAATCCGGTCGGATTTTTCCATCAGATTTCCGATGAAGCCGACTTCCATCAGTCTTGCCTACACACCATCAGTCTAAAATTCGACCGTCCCAAACGCTGTGACGCAAAACACTCCGACAAGCTGAGAAAAATTAAGTTAAATGCTTCTGAGCATGCGTCGACTTGATTCTGAGCATGCATGGGTTTTTTCTCAGATGGAGTTCCACATAGACGATCAGAATTTGCTATCTTTTTCCATCGGATAAATTTAAAACAGGTTCTATTTTTAATCACCGATGGAAAAGAGACCAATAGGGCCCATACACTATCGGTTCGTCCAATGAAAAAAGTCCATCGAAGTGTTTTCATCGGTAAAACCGATCGTGTGTACACGGCTTAAGTGGTTTTCTTCTAAGATTGTCCTGTATTTGTCTCCATCCATCTTCCCATCAACTCTGACCAGCTTCCCTGTCCCTGCTGAAGAAAAGCATCCCCGCCACATGATGCTGCCACCGCCATGTTTCACAGTGGGCATGGTGTGTTCAGGGTGATGTGCAGTGTTAGTTTTCCCCACACATAGCGTTTTGCTTTTAGGCCAAAAAGTTGAATTTTGGTCTCATGTGACCAGAGCACCTTCTTCCACATGATTGCTGTGTCCCCCACATGTTTGCTGTGTCCCCCACATGTTTGCTGCGTCCCCCACATGTTTGCTGCGTCCCCCACATGTTTGCTGCGTCCCCCACATGTTTGCTGCGTCCCCCACATGTTTGCTGTGTCCCCCACATGGCTTCTCACAAACAGGACTTCTTATGACTTTCTTTCACCAATGTCTTTCTTCTTGTCACTCTTCCATAAAGGGCAGATTTGTGGAGAAGCACGACTAATAGTTGTCCTGTGGACAGATTCTCCCCCCTGAGCTGTGAATCTCTGCAGCTCCTCCAGAGTTACCATGGGCCTCTTGGCTGCTTCTCTGATGAATGCTCTCCTTGCCCGGCCCGGTCAGTTTAGGTGGACGGCCATGTCTTGGTAGGTTTGCAGTTGTGCCATACTCTTTCCATTTTCCGATGATGGATTGAACAGAGCTCCGTGAGATGTTTAAAGCTTGGGAGATTTTTTTATAACCCAACCCTGCTTTATACTTCTCCACAACTTCATCCCTGACCTGTCTGGTGTGTTCCTTGGCCTTCATGATGCTGTTTGTTCACTAAGGTTCTCTAACAAACCTCTGAGGGCTTCACAGAACAGCTGTATTTATACTGAGATTAAATGACACACAGGTGGACTCTATTTACTAATTAGGTGACTTCTGAAGGCAATTGGTTCCACTAAGATTTTAGTTGGGAGTATCAGAGTAAAGGGGGCTGAATACAAATGCCCCCCCCCCCCCACACTTTTCACATATTTATTTGTATCATTTATCATTTTTCTTCCACTTCACAATTATGTGACACTTTGTGTTGGTCCATCACATAAAATACCAATAAAATACATTTACGTTTTTGGTTGTAACATGACAAAATGTGGAAAATTTCACGGGGTATGAATACTTTTCAAAAGCAAATTTACAGGAAAATAACAAAACACTAAAATGCATTTTAGGGAGCCCTTCATATTTTCGGTTTATTTTTGTGGGAACTAGATTTTCTTAATATAAGTTATCAGTTTATAAGATTACTTGATTATATACTTGACCAAGATGAGGATAGATATTATTACTTTTTGTTTAAACATTGTCAGTATTGGTTTTTACGATAATAATTTGTCTAAGTTTCTATGGTAATAATACCTGAGATTTTTGTTGAAGTCAATTGTAATCATCTTTAATATTTATGATTCTGTAATGATTTTTTTCTGATGAAAAATAAAAAACTTAAATGACAAAAAAAAAAGAAAGAGCTCAAAAATGCATTTTAGTGCAAACAAAACAATTAAACCCAATTTTCTTGGTAAAATATAAAAAAAAAAATATGAGGTTGTGTCAAGTAAATAGATACCAAACATCTCAAGTTCTCAATTTGCACACATACAGTAAAACACAAAAAAAAAAAAAAAAGGGGGGGGTACACAAAGTTCTCCATAGGTGACGTTTTAACCCTTTCACTGCCAGGTCCTTATGTTGTACGAGGGACAGCAGGAGGCATTACACACATTCACTGGGATTGTGTGTAAATCTGACAAGCAGACTGCAGTCTGTCAGATAAAAGCATTCGTCCAGCGGCTCGATTGCTTCCAATCACTTGCAGTTCGGTTAAATCAATAGAATAAAAAAAAATAAAAATAAAAAAAAGTATAAACCTGTATGGATATTTTTAACCCAGGGCAGGGTTACTTTAAAACACAGCTACTTAAAGGGCATAGGAAGTGGAGTCCTTTTCCTGAAGACATTGGTTTGGTACT
The DNA here is from genome assembly GCA_029206835.1 of Rana muscosa. Classification (NCBI taxonomy): domain Eukaryota; kingdom Metazoa; phylum Chordata; class Amphibia; order Anura; family Ranidae; genus Rana; species Rana muscosa. Next base: position 337,928,177 of record CM055122.1, read on the forward strand.
CAAAAAAGAGTAAAGAATAGGACTTGGCAGGCAACACACAAAAAATGGAATACAAAATAATTTTATTATCACAAAAAATGTTAAACAAAGATTAAAAGACCATACAGTGTATATAATGTATATGGCAGTGGAGAGTCCCTTGAACGTCGACGCGTTTCGCCGTGAGGCTTCGTCAGGACAGACAAAATGGGGGGGGGGGGGCGGTTACATACACACTTAGGACAGATCTCACTATCTTGGAAGAAAATCCAAATAATAGGACGTTGTTCAACAGGCTACCAATTTATATGTGTAGTATAGAACTGAGTATATATGTGATCTGCTGGTCAAAAAAGGGCAAAAGAGTTTCTCGCAGAGAAATAATCTGCAGAGATATGCTCCATAGATGGAAAAGCTTGATACTTGCAGCTACAAATAGCTTGATAGATCAGCTATATCCAATCAAGATTGCCAAAAACGGGGGTGGAGGACGTTATAGTGTGGAGGGATTATTAAGCCAACCAATCCAACCGTAAGCATTCACAATAGAAGTGCAGATAAACCAGCCATTTATCAGTTATGCTGAGCACGAGGCTGACTCCCGGGGGCTAGTGGTACGACGTTCATTAGCAAGACCTTGTACAGTGATAGAATCCCTACTGCAATGGCTGGTTTACCTGCACTTCTATTGTGAATGCTTACGGTTGGATTGGTTGGCTTAATAATCCCTCCACACTATAACGTCCTCCACCCCCGTTTTTGGCAATCTTGATTGGATATAGCTGATCTATCAAGCTATTTGTAGCTGCAAGTATCAAGCTTTTCCATCTATGGAGCATATCTCTGCAGATTATTTCTCTGCGAGAAACTCTTTTGCCCTTTTTTGACCAGCAGATCACATATATACTCAGTTCTATAATACACATATGAATTGGTAGCCTGTTGGAACAACATCCTATTATCTGGATTTTCTTCCAAGATAGTGAGATCTGTCCTAAGTGTGTATGTAACCGCCCCCCCATTTTGTCCGTCCTGACGAAGCCTCACGGCGAAACGCATCGACGTTCAAGGGATTCTCCACTGCCATATACATTATATACACTGTATGGCCTTAAAATCTTCGTTTAACATTTTTTGTGATAATAAAATTATTTTGTATTCCATTTTTTGTGTGTTGCCTGCAAAGTCCTATTCTTTACTCTTTTTTGAGTACCAAACCAATTTCCTTAAATACTTGGATGTGGCAATGTGAGTGCTTTTTCCCCCCTTTCCCCATTACTATGTTGCTATTCCTGAAGACATAGGACATGCCACCAGTATTGTCTGCCCTTTTTCCTGCAGATCCTCTTTCCCCATTACCGACTTACCATGCCTAGTTTTGCACTGTCCCTCTTTGGCAGCCATCTTGGTAGAGGCAGGGCTTTGCTTCCTTAAGTCAGAGCTGGCCACCCGAAGACTGTTCGGGTAATGATAGAAGTGGAGGAAGTACAGTTCCACAGAATGGATGAAGCAGGGGGATTCTTGCACTACAGGTCCTCAGGTACAGCTTCCTCTCCAGCAAGGAGAACAGCGAGCAGCACAGTACTGACATCACCAAATCTGGTGAGACTTGGGCTTCATGTACACATAGCCTACTTTTACGTGCCACGATTATAATGTGTTTTGTGGTCCGAGATCAAAACCATGTGTATATGGACAGACAGGTCTTTATGAAGTTGAGTTTAGGAGCTTTGGCAAAACAACACCAAAAGCTCCTAAACTAAAGTGTTAGTGTACATGGAGCCCAACAGTCAGGGGCATTATTGCCTTATATGATCTCACCCTGCAGACATACAGCTATGAGACTCCAGGCACAGGAAGTGAACCGCCATTTTCAAAGGAGAATTCAAAGCAAAAGGATACATTGTTCAGGGTATTACTTCTAAACTATTAACATTTCTGGATTAACATTACATAACAAAAATGCACATTTTGAATTCAGATCCTCTTTATAGCAGAACTAAACCTTCCTGTTCTATACAGCCGAGCAACATGCCACCCCTTCCTTCTATGTGGGTCTCAAGGTAAGTCACATATGATCAGCTATGACACCAGGACTGGAAAGTTCACTGAAGTGCTGGTAAAGGCACAACTGAGCGTTCTCACCAGAGCCATGCCTGGAATGTAACGCTTTGGGGAACCATTCAATGTGTTGATTTAGTTCAGCTTTATAGTGTTAGGTCATCATTTCAGAAAAGTTGAACCTCGAACCCCTTCCCCCTTCCTTACCTCTCAGCAGAAGAAACTCCCTCCTGGCGCAGTAGGTGGAGGCCACTGGCCGCTCGCTGTAACACCGGGATCACTTCCCCTACAAGAGAAGACAGAACGCTGTTAATGGAGGCATAGGCAAAGGCGACGCTGCATTGGTGGGCACGGGTCAGGCTGCATTGGTGGGCACGGGTCACGCTGCATTGGGGGGCACGGGTCACGCTGCATTGGGGGGCACGGGTCACGCTGCATTGGGGGGCACGGGTCACGCTGCATTGGGGGGCACGGGTCACGCTGCATTGGGGGGCACGGGTCACGCTGCATTGGGGGGCACGGGTCATGCTGCATTGATAAAGTTGTTCATATTCATTTTTGTAGCATAGAAAAACATTTGAAAGTGTAATTTCATAAAAATTTAGGAGGGCGAGTTTAGGGGTGGAATTAGGGGCAGGGCGGGGTAGGGGGTTGGGTGGGGCAACTGGTGGCGGGTAACTCTGAGAGCTGGCTAGTAGCTCAGGACTTGAATTTTGAGCTCTGGTGTAACACCTATATGGTTGTAGAAGTGGAAAAATAACAGATCTAACCGCCGAATTACCACGCAATAAAATGTTATAAAATGCGATTCAGAAGAACAAAACGCATTATGTTGATGCATAGGCGTCATCTTTTTCTGGTGGCCTAGTGACACAAGCAGCAAATTATTTCAGGTGCACCCACAGGGCCACGTTTGTCGCCAGGCCTGAAATCAGGTAACCATAAAAAAATGATCCACGTTTTGAGTTGGCCTGCGTGCAGAAAACCTGAAAGCGAGCTGGGCGCGGTGATTGACGGGCAGAAAGTAAATGGGCAGATAGGGGAAGACACTGCGAGGTGAGGGAGATTGCCAGATACCAGCTGCAAAACTCATGAATATAAAACGCTCTCCTGACAATCAAATTATTACCCAGAAAATCAGCCCAAATATATTCAGAATCATTCCTCACCGAAGATGACAACTGATTTCCCCGAGAAGTCGTTATTATTCTGCCGTGGTGCCGCACACGCGCTTTCTACATGAAGTCGCTCTACTCAGCTAATTCCAAATGCATTAAATACCGGAGGAAGAGCCGCCGGTTTTATGAACTGACTGTAAACTTCACTAAAGACATAAACAGCCTGCAGAGCGCCAGCTGCTGAGGAACTACAAGTTCCAGCTTGACAGCAGCAACAATCTGCAACCCTACAGTGATACCCGGGGGGCCTCGGTAAAGACCCACTACAGCTAATCCCCTTGAGTTCTATTATCTGTTTACCACTTATGGTCCAAAGCAATCTTCCTATGTCCACTACGGGCCGGTTTATTTTGCGATAAAAAATATTTGCCTCTGTTTTTTTGGGTGGTCGGATTAGGCTGTCCTCTGGCATTGTGATTTTCGCAAAAACAAGATGTCGGGGGGGCGCCTATGCACGCTTTGTTGAAAGGCAGTCTTCTGTGTTCCGGGCAGTACAGCATTCAGCCCAGTCCAGCCACAGACTTGGACAGACTAGGTTAGGATGGGGCACCTCCTGGGCACACTACAATGCTGGAATGCATGAACAGCAGCTAGACATCGCTATATCTATGCCTCCTCTCTTTCCCCCATCCCCCCTCCCCCCAGTTATCTGCATCTGCTCAGACCACCTAGGCCAGTAGATCTCATCCCTGTCTTCAAGTACCCCCAACAGGCCATGTTTGCAGGTTTTCCCTTTATCTTGCACAGGCGCTTTAAATCCAAGTCAATGGCTTGTTATTTTTAAGAGAAATTCCCAAAATATGGTCTACTGGGGGGTACTTGAGGACAGGGTTGAGAACCACTGGCCTAGGCGATTGGAGCAGTGTGCGGGACCATTCCTACAGTGCAGAATGGCTTGCACGTGGTGCAGTGGGAAACTGGCTGGAAAGCTACATTCTGAGACATGAGCTTCCAGGAGGCTGCGGGACACCTTTTGCACCATGTCACAGTTCCCAGGGGGCTGCAGGACCCTTCCTACAGTGCAGAGTGGTTTGCACATGGTGCAGTGGAAAACTGGCTGGGAAGCTGCATTCTGAGACATGAGTTTCCAGGAGGCTGCAAGACACCACCTGCACCACGTCACAGTTCCCAGGAGGCTGCGGGACACCTTTTGCACCATGAAGAAAAAAAGGAAATGGGTCGTGGGACTTTAAATGAGGCAAGGATGTGTGTCTGAAAAAGGTCTGGGATATCAAAAAATAGATTGACAGTCAATCTATTTTTTGATATCCCAGACCTTTTTCAGACACACATCCTTGCCTCATTTAAAGTCCCACGACCCATTTCCTTTTTTTCTTCATATTCAGGGATGGAGGCATGGATGTGTCATTAGAGGGTTCCATTAGGTCATCTTCTTTTAATCACCTTTTGCACCATGTCACAGCTCCCAGGAGGACACCTTTTGCACCATGTCACAGCTCGCAGGAGGACACCTTCTGCACCACGTCACAGTTCCCAGGAGGCTGCGGGACCCTTCCTACAGTGCAGAATGGCTTGCACATGGTGCAGTGGGAAACTGTCTGGGAAACTACATTCTGAGACATGAGTTTCCAGGAGGCTGCAAGACACCACCTGCACCACGTCACAGCTCCCAGGAGGCTGCGGGGCCCTTCCTACAGTGCAGAGTGGCTTGCACATGGTGCAGTGAAATGCTGTCTGGGAAGCTGCATTCTGAGACACGTCACAGTTCCCAGGAGGCTGCGGGACAATTCCTACGGTCCAGAGTGGCTTGCACATGGTGCAGTGGGAAACTGCCTGTGAAGCTGCAAGCAGTCACAGCCGGCTTCCCTTACTAAACATACCGACAACATGGACCTGAAGACCAGCGATTTGAGGAGAAATTCTTCTCCCCCCTCCCAGGCCACAACCTACTGGGACACGCCAAAGGTCCCAGAAAGGCTGCAGGACCATTCACACAGCGCAGGTACCCACTCTCACTTCTGCTGGAATCACCTCGGTCATTTCACCAGAAGTTCTCCGCGTCTCTGCCAGGGACCTCATCATTGGTCCCAGGAGGCTGCAGGACTATTCACAAGGTGAAGCGCGTCAAACAATGTACAATTTAATATCCATAAGCAACGATTAAAAAGGTTATACAGTTTACCACTTTCGATTTACAGGAGGAGGTTGGATACTAGAATTACTGCCCATTAAAAAACATTTGCAGTGACACCTCACACGTGTGGGACAATCGCTGTTTGCGTGCGGGAATGACGCGCACGTTCACCTTTGGTGGGGGGGATGGGGGCACTTTAAGTTATTTTTATTTATTTTTTATTGCCGTTACAAGGAATGTAAGCATCCCTGTGACAGCAATAGACATGTGACAGGTAGAGCTGGGCGATTTTCTCCCAAAAAAAAATTCACATCGAGTTTTTTTTTTTTTTTATGGACACCGCGCCGGTCCTGAGGAGCTGGATGCCATGGACTAGGCCGAAGCCGCGGCCTCACCTAAAAACGCCCGCCTGCAGCTCCTCAGGACAGGCGTAGTGTCCATCACATTCCTTGTGACAGCAATAAGAGTGATGGAAAAAAAAAAAAAAGTGCCCCCAGCTGAGGTGAACGTGCGCGTCATTCCCGCACGCAAACAGCGATTGTCCCACACATGTGAGGTGTCACTGCAAATGTTTTTTAATGGCCGGTCCTGGTGAAAAAAAAAATTAAATCTAAAAAAAAAAAATTTGCTGAAAATTTTAATCGATTTTTTTCCCAGCCCTAGTGACAGGTACTCTTTATGGAGAGATCTGGGGTTTAAGATCCCAAATCCCTCCTCTGTACTTAGTATTCAAGCAACCCAGATCGCTGTTTTTGTATGCTTACAATTTTTACAAAATGGCGCAGTTGACACCCTGGGAAACAGGAAATGTCAGGTCATCGCTTCCGGGTTACAATCGGGGAGACCCAATCAAAGCTGATCCGGGCTTTGTTTCGGCTGTCCAGCCAGACAACCAGCAGGCGCACCGGCCGGTCACTTGGGTCTCCCGGTGGGACGGGAGAGTGCGAGCAAGCCACGTGGAAACATCCCCTCCCACTGCTTGCCATAGAGATTAAGTGGCTAGTAAGCTGCTCTGATTTCTATTACAAGAGTGTCGACCCCTGGCTCTAAAAAACAGTGATGCCTGTAGCTGCATATCATCCTGCGACAACCACTTGAGGACCGCTGACGTACAGGTACGTGACTGGTGGGCAAGTGGTTAACTACTAATAACGGTTTTATAATAGCAGTAGGGCTTTGGCGATTTTCCCCCCCAAAAAAATGTGCGATTTTTTTATAAAAAACTCGATTTACGATTCGATTTTATTTATTTTTTTATTATATTAATTGAAGTGCATCAACAAACAAAATTGCAAAGGCAAACCCTTTCTCTAACTGCAAAGTCAGTGTGCAAAAAAGATTGTTAAACATCCAAATTATTAATACTGTATTTGGATTTAGCTAATAAAACAACAAAAAATCTTGAGGTTACTCTTAGTTGAATTGAACTGTGCCCGTGCCCCACTGTGCCCGTGCCTCACTGTGCCCGGAACCTGATGCAGATTTTCATGGGATATGGATTTTACTGCTACACCGGCGGCCATTCCAGTATTCAAAAGCCGCGCCTCCTCCTCGTCTGTGATAGGCGGAACACTCAATTTCCCAGCATTCAGTGTTCCACCTATCATGGACATCCGCTCATCCTCATAACACAGACGAGGATGTCCGTGATAGGCGGAACACTCAATTTCACAGCAGGCAGTGTTCAGCCTATCACAGACGACGAGGACTCGGGAGGCGCGGCTTTTGAACACTGCAATGGCCGCCGTCTGTCTGCATGATACGCTGATCAGGTAGGCAGACGGCGGCTTGCGGTTAGTTAGTGTTACATTACATCTACTCGTGGCGGTTGCGGCGAGTAGATGTAATTGGGGTAACGCCGCCCAGTGCCATTCCGGATACGCCCCCTGCAGCCCTGCTACGGAAACTTTGAGGGAATATATATATATATATATATATATATATTTTTTTTTTTTTTTTTTTTTTTAATCTAAAAAAAAATAGTTTTTTTTCAAATCTAAATCGATTTGAACTCAAAACTCGATTCAAGATTAAAATCGATTTTTTTTTCCCAGCCCTAAATAGCAGTACAAAAGGTGATGATGTTTCTAGGTCAGGTAGTCATCCCTTCTCCCCACCACCTCAAACTTCCAAGGCCCAGGAGTCCTCCTGAAAGCAAGCTGAACAAAATAACGAGGAAAATATAAATCTTTCATAGACCAACCTGCAAATTTATCATTTTTATCACCAGCTCTTCGTAAAAGCAAAAAAGGTGCACATTCAATGGTAACAAAATCGATAGAACAATTCTACGTTCACAGCAAAAAAAAAAAAAAAAGAAGTAGAACCACCCTCAAGAATGTGAACATAAGAGTTATCCATGACCCTCAATCCTTGGGGGCTTTCACACAACCAACTTCCACCTTCACCAGCACTACCTGCCCAATACTTTCTCTGGGGGCCCCCTACCAAAGTAGTTAGTGTGGTCATCCATCAGACTGATGACCCAAGAGCAAGGCTCAGGCGGACCAGAGATGGGCAATATCTGCACATTGAAGAGTAAAATTCATTTGAGAATTACTGGGAAGTTCTGCTGACAGAAAAGACGTTAGGGACCCGGAGGTGTCTCCAGTAAAGAGTAGTGAGCTTGCCGATTGGTGGAGCGTGCTGAAACTTCTAGTCCATCGCCATGTCAGATTCTAAACCATATAATTCCTAGCTGGGGACCACAGTGCGCTTTTTTGGTTTCTTAGTGAAAATAATTCAGTTTAATGTGATGGAGAATATTTCACTGCTGGACCCATGTGTCCTTCTCATAAAAATAAATCAGCGCTAAGGGGGTGGAAGTCATTCTTGCATGTCTGTATGTGTTCCAGAATATGGCCTGTGGTCAGACACGGAGCTCGGAGACAAGGGGCATCTGCTCCTAGATTCATCCACAGCACAGCTACGCCACTCTCTATATAGATCAGATACAGAGAGAGGGGGTAACCAGGCATGCTGGCGGGACACTTCTGGGGTCACTCTGCACGATAATATTCCTGTACCATTCAATTCTTTCTAATCCCGTCACAGTTTAAAAAGTGCAATTTTTAGGCCCAACAGTGGCCCTTAACAGGGTATTTAACCACTTGTGTCCCAGCCGTCACTTATACGCAGAGCTGGGACAGCGGCTAAGCAACTCATGCGGGCCCCTGACGCCACCAACACCAAAGCCGCCAGCTGCCAATGACAGCTGGCATCCAGCGCTACAGCCCAGGAGCTGAGGAGGTTCATCTCCTGGGCTTCTGATCTTCAATGATGGAATCTGTCGAAGTCACGCTGTAGAAGCAAAAAACACAATTCCATGTGGTGCCTACACTGGGGGAAGGGGGGGTATTGTGACATCATAAGTGGCATCACTTCACTTCCTGTCCGTACTGAGAATCAGGAAAAGCTGTGGTAGTTCTCTATATAATCTGCTCTTGAGAGAGATCTCTCCCACTAAACCTATTTCGTAGACTGGGAAAGGGAGCCTGATAATGATCAATGTTGGGAACAACAACTTTCCTTCACACCCGCCACGTATCGAATAGACTAGATCTTCCTCAGGGAAATCAAGTCCATTTAAAATGCATTGGGCGTAAAGAGAATTTAACCCAACATCTCTGATCATTACCATGGCCTGATGTATTGGGTTTTTTTTTTTTTTTTATCTGTTATTTTACCATGTTCCTAATAAATGACATTTTATAGATATACATGTGAGTGTATAAGCAGAATGCCTGAAAAGTCCCATCTAAGAAGGGAAGGTATAATTAAAGATTCAGGGACGTTGGAATTCATAATGGAGGAGCGACCACTTGGTTATTGTTTCTGCAAGTCTGCCTCCTCCAGGCCACACAACAACCCTTTCCTGAACACCTGTCCCTGTGTCCCGACCTCCTCCAGGCCACACAATGACCCTTTCCTGAATACACCTGTCCCTGTGTCCCGACCTCCTCCAGGCCACACAATGACCCTTTCCTGAATACACCTGTCCCTGTGTCCCGACCTCCTCCAGGCCACACAATGACCCTTTCCTGAATACACCTGTCCCTGTGTCCTGACCTCCTCCAGGCCACACAATGACCCTTTCCTGAACACACCTGTCCCTGTGTCCCAACCTCCTCCAGGCCACACAATGAACCTTTCCTGAACACCTCTGTCCCTGTGTCCCAACCTCCTCCAGGCCACACAACAACCCTTTCCTGAACACCTGTCCCTGTGTCCCGACCTCCTCCAGGCCACACAATGACCCTTTCCTGAATACACCTGTCCCTGTGTCCCGACCACCTCCAGGCCACACAATGACCCTTTCCTGAATACACCTGTCCCTGTGTCCCAACCTCCTCCAGGCCACACAATGACCCTTTCCTGAACACCTCTGTCCCTGTGTCCCAACCTCCTCCAGGCCACACAATGACCCTTTCCTGAACACCTCTGTCCCTGTGTCCCAACCTCCTCCAGGCCACACAACAACCCTTTCCTGAACACCTGTCCCTGTGTCCCGACCTCCTCCAGGCCACACAATGACCCTTTCCTGAATACACCTGTCCCTGTGTCCCGACCACCTCCAGGCCACACAATGACCCTTTCCTGAATACACCTGTCCCTGTGTCCCAAACTCCTCCAGGCCACACAATGACCCTTTCCTGAACACCTCTGTCCTTGTGTCCTGACCTCCTCCAGGCCACACAATGACCCTTTCCTGAATACACCTGTCCCTGTGTCCCAACCTCCTCCAGGCCACACAATGACCCTTTCCTGAACACCTCTGTCCTTGTGTCCTGACCTCCTCCAGGCCACACAATGACCCTTTCCTGAATACACCTGTCCCTGTGTCCCAACCTCCTCCGGGCCACACAATGACCCTTTCCTGAACACCTCTGTCCCTGTGTCCCAACCTCCTCCAGGCCACACAATGACCCTTTCCTGAACACCTCTGTCCTTGTGTCCTGACCTCCTCCAGGCCACACAATGACCCTTTCCTGAACACCTCTGTCCTTGTGTCCCAACCTCCTCCAGGCCACACAATGACCCTTTCCTGAATACACCTGTCCCTGTATCCTGACCTCCTCCAGGCCACACAACACCTCTGTCCTTGTGTCCTGACCTCCATCAGGCCACACAATGACCCTTTCCTGAACACCTCTGTCCTTGTGTCCCAACCTCCTCCAGGCCACACAATGACCCTTTCCTGAATACACCTGTCCCTATATCCTGACCTCCTCCAGGCCACACAACACCTCTGTCCTTGTGTCCTGACCTCCATCAGGCCACACAATGACCCTTTTCTGAACACCTCTGTCCCTGTGTCCCAACCTCCTCCAGGCCACACAATGACCCTTTCCTGAACACCTCTGTCCTTGTGTCCCAACCTCCTCCAGGCCACACAATGACCCTTTCCTGAATACACCTGTCCCTGTATCCTGACCTCCTCCAGGCCACACAACACCTCTGTCATTGTGTCCTGACCTCCATCAGGCCACACAATGACCCTTTTCTGAACACCTCTGTCCTTGTGTCCCGACCTCCTCCAGGCCACACAATGACCCTTTCCTGAACACCTCTGTCCCTGTGTCCCAACCTCCTCCAGGCCACACAATGACCCTTTCCTGAACACCTCTGTCCTTGTGTCCTGACCTCCTCCAGGCCACACAATGACCCTTTCCTGAATACACCTGTCCCTGTGTCCCAACCTCCTCCAGGCCACACAATGACCCTTTCCTGAACACCTCTGTCCTTGTGTCCTGACCTCCTCCAGGCCGCACAATGACCCTTTCCTGAATACACCTGTCCCTGTGTCCCAACCTCCTCCGGGCCACACAATGACCCTTTCCTGAACCCCTCTGTCCTTGTGTCCCAACCTCCTCCAGGCCACACAATGACCCTTTCCTGAACACCTCTGTCCCTGTGTCCCAACCTCCTCCAGGCCACACAATGACCCTTTCCTGAACACCTCTGTCCCTGTGTCCCAACCTCCTCCAGGCCACACAATGACCCTTTCCGGAACACCTCTGTCCCTGTGTCCCAACCTCCTCCAGGCCACACAATGACCCTTTCCTGAACACCTCTGTCCCTGTGTCCCAACCTCCTCCAGGCCACACAATGACCCTTTCCTGAACACCTCTGTCCTTGTGTCCCAACCTCCTCCAGGCCACACAATGACCCTTTCCTGAATACACCTGTCCCTATATCCTGACCTCCTCCAGGCCACACAACACCTCTGTCCTTGTGTCCTGACCTCCATCAGGCCACACAATGACCCTTTTCTGAACACCTCTGTCCCTGTGTCCCAACCTCCTCCAGGCCACACAATGACCCTTTCCTGAACACCTCTGTCCTTGTGTCCCAACCTCCTCCAGGCCACACAATGACCCTTTCCTGAATACACCTGTCCCTGTATCCTGACCTCCTCCAGGCCACACAACACCTCTGTCATTGTGTCCTGACCTCCATCAGGCCACACAATGACCCTTTTCTGAACACCTCTGTCCTTGTGTCCCGACCTCCTCCAGGCCACACAATGACCCTTTCCTGAACACCTATGTCCCTGTGTCCCAACCTCCTCCAGGCCACACAATGACCCTTTCCTGAACACCTCTGTCCCTGTGTCCCAACCTCCTCCAGGCCACACAATGACCCTTTCCTGAACACCTCTGTCCTTGTGTCCCAACCTCCTCCAGGCCACACAATGACCCTTTCCTGAACACCTCTGTCCCTGTGTCCCAACCTCCTCCAGGCCACACAATGACCCTTTCCTGAATACACCTGTCCCTGTATCCTGACCTCCTCCAGGCCACACAACACCTCTGTCCTTGTGTCCTGACCTCCTCCAGGCCACACAACACCTCTGTCCTTGTGTCCTGACCTCCATCAGGCCACACAATGACCCTTTCCTGAATACACCTGTCCCTGTATCCTGACCTCCTCCAGGCCACACAACACCTCTGTCCTTGTGTCCTGACCTCCTCCAGGCCACACAACACCTCTGTCCTTGTGTCCTGACCTCCTCCAGGCCACACAACACCTCTGTCCTTGTGTCCTGACCTCCATCAGGCCACACAATGACCCTTTCCTGAACACCTCTGTCCTTGTGTCCCAACCTCCTCCAGGCCACACAATGACCCTTTCCTGAACACCTCTGTCCTTGTGTCCTGACCTCCTCCAGGCCACACAATGACCCTTTCCTGAACACCTCTGTCCTTGTGTCCTGACCTCCTCCAGGCCACACAATGACCCTTTCCTGAACACCTCTGTCCTTGTGTCCCAACCTCCTTCAGGCCACACAATGACCCTTTCCTGAATACACCTGTCCCTGTGTCCCAACCTCCTCCAGGCCACACAATGACCCTTTCCTGAATACACCTGTCCCTGTATCCTGACCTCCTCCAGGCCACACAACACCTCTGTCCTTGTGTCCTGACCTCCTCCAGGCCACACAACACCTCTGTCCTTGTGTCCTGACCTCTTCCAGGCCACACAATGACCCTTTCCTGAACACCTCTGTCCTTGTGTCCTGACCTCCATCAGGCCACACAATGACCCTTTCCTGAACACCTCTGTCCCTGTGTCCCAACGTCCTCCAGGCCACACAATAACCCTTTCCTGAATACACCTGTCCCTGTATCCTGACCTCCTCCAGGCCACACAACACCTCTGTCCCTGTGTCCTGACCTCCTCGAGGCCACAATGACCCTTTCCTGAACACCTCTGTCTCTGTGTCCTTACCTCCATCAGGCCACACAATGACCCTTTCCTGAACACCTCTGTCCTTGTGTCCTGACCTCCTCCAGGCCACACAACACCTCTGTCCTTGTGTCCTGACCTCCATCAGGCCACACAATGACCCTTTCCTGAACACCTCTGTCCCTGTGTCCCAACCTCCTCCAGGCCACACAATGACCCTTTCCTGAACACCTCTGTCCCTGTGTCCTGACCTCCTCCAGGCCACACAATGACCCTTTCCTGAACACCTCTGTCCTTGTGTCCTGACCTCCTCCAGGCCACACAATGACCCTTTCCTGAATACACCTGTCCCTGTGTCCCAACCTCCTCCAGGCCACACAATGACCCTTTCCTGAATACACCTGTCCCTGTATCCTGACCTCCTCCAGGCCACACAACACCTGTCATTGTGTCCTGACCTCCTCCAGGCCACACAACACCTCTGTCCTTGTGTCCTGACCTCCATCAGGCCACACAATGACCCTTTCCTGAACACCTCTGTCCTTGTGTCCCAACCTCCTCCAGGCCACACAATGACCCTTTCCTGAACACCTCTGTCCTTGTGTCCTGACCTCCTCCAGGCCACACAATGACCCTTTCCTGAACACCTCTGTCCTTGTGTCCTGACCTCCTCCAGGCCACACAATGACCCTTTCCTGAACACCTCTGTCCTTGTGTCCCAACCTCCTCCAGGCCACACAATGACCCTTTCCTGAATACACCTGTCCCTGTGTCCCAACCTCCTCCAGGCCACACAATGACCCTTTCCTGAATACACCTGTCCCTGTATCCTGACCTCCTCCAGGCCACACAACACCTCTGTCCTTGTGTCCTGACCTCCTCCAGGCCACACAACACCTCTGTCCTTGTGTCCTGACCTCTTCCAGGCCACACAATGACCCTTTCCTGAACACCTCTGTCCTTGTGTCCTGACCTCCATCAGGCCACACAATGACCCTTTCCTGAACACCTCTGTCCCTGTGTCCCAACCTCCTCCAGGCCACACAATAACCCTTTCCTGAATACACCTGTCCCTGTATCCTGACCTCCTCCAGGCCACACAACACCTCTGTCCCTGTGTCCTGACCTCCTCGAGGCCACAATGACCCTTTCCTGAACACCTCTGTCTCTGTGTCCTGACCTCCATCAGGCCACACAATGACCCTTTCCTGAACACCTCTGTCCTTGTGTCCTGACCTCCATCAGGCCCCACAATGACCCTTTCCTGAACACCTCTGTCCCTGTGTCCTGACCGCCATCAGGCCACACAATGACCCTTTTCTGAACACAGCAGTCCTTGTGTCCTGACCTCCATCAGCCGTACATCACCACCCTGAACACAGCCAGTTTCTATGTCTAGCGGTCTTTGTATTTCGCTCACCATTTGTTTACACCATTGATTACACAAAATTCTGATGACAGATTGTCCCTAAAGTACCACTAATCTGACAAAATTGCTAATTACTCCAACAAATTAAGCCGGGGAAAATGGCTCAACGTAGCCGATAGGCTTCAGCAGAAATGTCACTCTTTATAAGAGCTGCAAATTTCAGGAATGGAAGGTGATGGGTTTAATTTTTCTGCCTTTTTCATCCATTTATAGACAAGACTTGGCCAATTGCTAAAGCCAAATAATGCCTAAAAAATATTGGCACCAATTGTCACCGACAGCCTAATATTGTCATCAGAGGCATAGAATCTTTAAAATGGACTATTGGCAGAGATTGCTAAAGAAATTTTTCTTTATTTTGTATACAATTCCTGAGAAAAGTTAAGGATGGCTCGACATTTTAACCACTTCAGCTCTGAAAGGTTTTCCCCCCTTCATGACCAGGTCATTCTTTTGCTATTCGGCGCTGCTTTAACAGCTTCAGGCCCGCCCTATAGCGGTTTTACTGATACAGGGTGGCACCTGTGCACCAGAACTTCCGGGTATGGGGTGCACATGCACGCCACCGGCGGCTTGCCTTCGCTGTGATTACACACAGCACAAGCCGATTGGTGGGTGCACGGTACCCAATGTCCGGCACCCGCAGATCATTAGGCAGGGAGACAGAACAGCAGTCTTCCTATGTAACCACTTGTCCCCCGCCCACTGTCAATAGACGGCGGGCGGAGGACACTCTCGTTCTGGGAGGACGTCATATGACGTCCTCCCTTTAAAACGAGCTAGGAGGCGCGCGCGCGCCCGCCACGTTCACAAGGAGCCGGTGCGCGTGCCCGGCGGCCGCGATTGCCGCCGGGCACCCGCGATTGCCCGGGAAACGAGCAGGAAAGTGGATCTCTGTGTGTAAGCACAGAGATCCACGTCCTGTGAGGGAGAGGGGACCGATGGTGTGTCCCTTGTACATAAGGACAACCATTGGTCACCTCCCCCAGTCAGTCCCCTCCCCCCACAGTTAGAACACATTGAGGGAACATATTTAACCCCTTCCCGCCCCCTAGTGGTTAACCCCTTCCCTGCCAATCACATTTATACAGTAATCAATGCATTTTTATAGCAGGGATCGCTGTATAAATGTGAATGGTCCCAAAAATGTGTCAAAAGTGTCCGATGTGTCCGCCGCAATATCGCAGTCACAATAAAAAATCGCAGATCGCCGCCATTACTAGTAAAAAAAATAAAAAAATAAAAATGCTATAAATCTATCCCCTATTTTGTAGACGCTATAACTTTTGCGCAAACCAATCAATACGCGCTTATTGCGTTGTGTTTTTTTACCAAAAATATGTAGAAGAATACGTATCGGACTAAACTGAGGAACATTTTAATTGAAAAAAAAAAAAATGGGTATTATAGCAAAAAGTAAAAAATTGTGTTTTTTTTCCAAACTGGACGCTCTTCTTTTGTTTATAGCGCAAAAAATAAAAACCGCAGAGGTGATCAAATACCACCAAAAGAAAGCTCTATTTGTGGGAAAAAAAGGACACAAATTTCGTTTGGGAGCCACGTCGCACGACCGCGCAATTGTCAAAGTGTGACAGCGCTGAAAGCTGAAAAATGGCTTGGGCAGGAAGGGGGTTTTCGTGCCCGGTAGCGAAGTGGGTAAACAAGGCAGATTCGCATTCTAACCGGGGGGAAGGGAGGGATTTGTGTCTCTGCAAAGCAGGGAATACATTTGATCTCTTCCCCTAGTAAAAGCTCCTCACACACTGTAGTAAAACACTGACTAGGTACACAGTTAACCCTTTGATCGCCCTTCCCAGTCAGTGTCATTAGTACAGTGACAGTGCATATTTTTTTAAGCACTGATCACTGTATTAGTGTCACTGGTTCCCACAAAGTGGCAGTTAGTGTCAGATTGTCTGCCACTATAACTCGCTGATCACCGCCATTACTAGTAAAAAAAAAAAAAAAGGATCCCGTAGTCTGTAGACGCTATCATTTTTGCCTAAACCAATCAATATACGCTTATTGGGATTTTTATATTTTACCAAATATATGTCGCAGAATACATAATGACTTAAAGCGGAGTTCCACCCAAAAGTGGAACTTCCGCTTTAAGCACTCCTCACCCCCTTACATGCCACATTTCGCATGTAATTTTTTTTTGGGGGGGGGGCTTCGGTAGCAGTGGGACTTCCTGTCCCACTTCCACCTAGGGTCCCACTCCTACCGAAGCCCCTCACCCCCCCCCAAAAAAAAAATTACATGCGAAATGTGGCATGTAAGGGGGTGAGGAGTGCTTAAAGCGGAAGTTCCACTTTTGGGTGGAACTCCGCTTTAAGTCATTATGTATTCTGCGACATATATTTGGTAAAATATAAAAATCCCAATAAGCGTATATTGATTGGTTTAGGCAAAAATTATAGCGTCTACAGACTACGGGATCCTTTTTTTTTTTTTTACTAGTAATGGCGGTGATCAACGAGTTATAGTGGCAGACAATCTGACACTAACTGCTACTTTGTGGGAACCAGTGACACTAATACAGTGACCGCCTAAGGCGAGAGGAGGAGTCGCCTAAGCGGTCCCTCCCTCTAGGCGACCTCCTGGGACACGTGACAGGTCCCAGGAGATCGCATGTCCACTCCTAGAGCGTGCCCGGCCGTGAAGCCGAAAGCTGTCACGGCCGGGTGCCCAGAGTGGCAATGGAGGAGCCGGCAGAGGGGGGGGGGAGGGGGAGCGACGCTCCGTGCGGCCGCATAGCTGGACAGTGGAGCAGGTAAGTGTCTGTTCATTAAAAGTCAGCAGCTACACTTTTTGTAGTTGTTGACTTTTAACATAAAAAGGCTGGAACTCCCCTTTAAAATTTATGAAGAAATTAGATTTTTTTTTTACTATTTTTATTGGTTTTGTTGTATAGCAGAAAGTAGAAATATTGGTGTGTTTTTTTTTGTTTATAGCACAAAAAAAAAAAAAACGCAGAGGTGATCAAATACCACCAAAAGAAAGCTCTATAATTGTGGGGGGAAGAAGACATTAAAATTGTATTTGAAAGCAAAATTGTCAGTTAAAATAACGCAGTGCCGTATCGCAAAAAATGGCCTGGTCATGAAAGGGGGGTAAATCTTCCGGAAGTCAAGTGGATAACTGACAGTTTAACTTGCGTAATAGAGCCAACCTGTCACAGGACAACAGCAGCGGCTGGTCTTCAAGTGGTTAAGATATATTAATAATAGAGTTTATTCAGCATGAATTGGAGCTTAGTTATGTAGCATGAGGCTGTATATTCTGCAATATTTACATTTTTGGTAAACTCATTCAATGAATCCAAGCTCCGCAGATAACATGCACTGCATTGATGCATTCACATGTCACAGTAACCATGAGATAAAACAAAGTTCAGGAATATTCCTTTATCCCATTGTTTTGCAAATCTATGTACACTACAAACTGTATGATTGAATCGGTTCTGATATCACCGTTTTACTAACCTGACAGCTTATTCTAAATAGGAAATCTTCATTTTGTTTGTAAATATTAAAGATTCTAACTACCAGCAAGAATAAGTCCTTCACATTTAAAGAGCACCTGTAATTTCGTATCCATCATGGCAGCGCCTGTTAGCGGGCGTCCAATCACCTGCTGCCGCCACGTCCCTCACCTTGTTGTGTCACTGCCGCATCACCAGCCGTCCCATTAAAGTGAATAGGACTGTCGGCAAGCCAACAGCGGGCCAGGAGGAGGCGCCAACAGCGGGCCAGGAGGAGGGGGGGAGCCGCCAACAGCGGGCCAGGAGGAGGGGGGGAGCCGCCAACAGCGGGCCAGGAGGAGGGGGGGAGCCGCCAACAGCGGGCCAGGAGGAGGGGGAGGGGGGGGAGCCGTCAACAGCAGGCCAGGAGGAGGAGCCGCCAACAACAGCGGGCCAGGAGGAAGAGGATCCGCCAACAACAGCGGGCCAGGAGGAAGAGGAGCCGCCAACAACAGCGGGCCAGGAGGAAGAGGAGCCGCCAACAACAGCGGGCCAGGAGGAAGAGGAGCCGCCAACAACAGCGGGCCAGGAGGAAGAGGAGCCGCCAACAACAGCGGGCCAGGAGGAAGAGGAGCCGCCAACAACAGCGGGCCAGGAGGAAGAGGAGCCGCCAACAACAGCGGGCCAGGAGGAAGAGGAGCCGCCAACAACAGCGGGCCAGGAGGAAGAGGAGCCGCCAACAACAGCGGGCCAGGAGGAAGAGGAGCCGCCAACAGCGGGCCAGGAGGAAGAGGAGCCGCCAACAGCGGGCCAGGAGGAAGAGGAGCCGCCAACAGCGGGCCAGGAGGAAGAGGAGCCGCCAACAGCGGGCCAGGAGGAAGAGGAGCCGCCAACAGCGGGCCAGGAGGAAGAGGAGCCGCCAACAGCGGGCCAGGAGGAAGAGGAGCCGCCAACAGCGGGCCAGGAGGAGGATCTGCTGCGAGACAGATGACAGTTGCTCTTTAAAAATGAGGATTTAAAATCAAGCCTTTTTACTAGTAATTTAAGGGGCAGTTCACACCAGATGCAGTTCCATGCAGTTCTGTTTTTTCTGCACCAATACAGTCAGTTCCGGTCAGTTTCCGCACCGGAAACTGACTGCACTAGTGTGTACTAGAGTTATTGGAATACATGGAAAACACTGTGCATTCATTTTTAGTGCAGAAAAAAAGCACACAGAACTGCGTCTGGTGTGAACTAGCACTAAATGAAATCCACTCCGATGTCTTGGCTCAGTTAGAGAGGAAGACCGACGAAAGCTTTACAGTGCTGAAGGGCACAGATCTGCTGACGAGGGAGAAATGAGATAAGGGAGAGAAGACACTTCTTGTAAATTAAAGTCATTTGTGTCTCCCTGGCAGCAGAGTTTGCCCTGTCACCTCTCCTGCTTCTCCTCTCCCTCCCTAATCTGTGTTCCCTCCACACAGTGCGTCATTCCTGTTGCTTCCCCCCCCCCCCCTCTTCAGCAACAGTAAATCTGAAAGCCGTCAGCTGATCGGCCTCTATTGGCTCAGATTTTAGGCACGGTGCTGAGAATAATAGAGAGCATGTGCAGAGCAAGGCGAGACAGAGCATTTGTGGATTTTTATATAGTATTGGCACTTATTTTACATAAATATACCTGCAAAAGGGGGCGGAATGAAGTCATCTATCAGAAATAAATTTTCTGAGTAAAGCTCCACTTTAAGCCTACACTGGTGCAAGGGCCACAATTGTCCATGGGGGTGTACAGGCGTTTTGTGCATTCCTGTACAGGCAGTCCCATTTATGTCAACTGGGATGCAACAGCTACTCAGACACAGTCGCTGCTCCCAAATTTGACAGCCGTGACGGTGCGGCTCCCCAAATGCATACTGTCTGTGTTCAGGGGCCCCGCTCTCACCCCCCACATGGCTGTAAAACTGGGAGCCACGGCTGCGTTCCAAATAAGGTGAATGCGTCTGTCTGTATAAGAACACATGTGCATCCCCCTGTGTGGACAGACACAGTCCCTCGCACAGGTTACCGTCCATGTGAACGAGGCCTTACACCACAATGACAGTGCGCTCTAACTTTACGCAGCAGTGCAAAATCAAAAACATTTTATTTATTTATGAATGAGCAGAGTGGACTGAAGTGTCACAAAGTGGTCACCGGGACTGAAGCGTGTCCCAAAGTGGTCACCGGGACTGAAGCGTGTCCCAAAGTGGTCACCGGGACTAAAGGGTGTCCCAAAGTGGTCACCGGGACTAAAGGGTGTCCCAAAGTGGTCACCGGGACTAAAGGGTGTCCCAAAGTGGTCACCGGGACTGAAGGGTGTCCCAAAGTGGTCACCGGGACTGAAGGGTGTCACAAAGTGGTCACCGGGACTGAAGGGTGTCACAAAGTGGTCACCGGGACTGAAGGGTGTCACAAAGTGGTCACCGGGACTGAAGGGTGTCACAAAGTGGTCACCGGGACTGAAGGGTGTCACAAAGTCCAGATTTTGAGTTGTGACAGGGACAGGAATAGAGAAGTGTTCTAATGGGGAGACCAGGGGTGGTGGCACCTGCGACTCCTCACTTTGGGGAGATTTCCTGTGTGGAGGTCGGCAACCGTACAAGAAATGTAATCCGCCGCCGCCCAGCAACAATACATTGAGAAAATCATCGCACATTTAGATAAAAATACATTTGTAGAGTTTATATTTGATCCGTGAACTCCTAGGAGTCCCATCTGCAGAGTCGATCGTCTGGAGGGCTCATTTAAGAGAGAAGTCTGAACAGATTAACAATTTTGTGCTGAACCCCCCGTCACATAAATACCATCATCATCAGTGTCTTCACTGTTGACCTAATGTGATGATTTTAGGTCTGTAAGGGTACTTTCACACTGGGGCGTTGGCGGTAAAGTGCCGCTATTTTTAGCGGCACTTTACCGTCGTTTTTGCAGTGATTTTCGGACGCTTTTACCCCCCCCGCTAGCTGCCAAAAAAGGGTTAAAATCGCCCGCAAAGCGCCGTTTTGCCGGCGGTACGGCCGCGCTGCCCATTGATTTCAAGACACCGCTCCTATAGCGCTGCAAAGATGCGGCTAGCAGGACTTTTTTTTACCGTCCTGCTAGTGAACCGCTCCAGTGAAAGCCCTCGGGGTCAGGGGTTGAAGCTCCCCTGACCACGGCGGCTCCTAAACTCTGCTAAAAGCCTGTGTACACATGGACAGACAGGTCTTTATGGAGTGGAGTTTAGGAGCTGCCAGTGTACATGGAGCCCAACAATGGCTTGTACAGCAGAACACCATCCTACATTAGATATCTCGTTCCCAAACCATGGCCATTAACCCCTTCAATACCGGGCACTGTCACCCCCTTCCTGCCCAGGCCAATTCTCAGCTTTCAGCGCTCTCACACTTTGAATGACAATTGTGCGGTCATGCTACACTGTACACATTCTTTATCATCACAAAATTTTGAAAATAAAATTCTAAAAAAACGGACATACATGTATTTCTATGGGATAGCGGACCCTAGCGGAAGATCACATGCGTCTCTGGCTAAGCTCTGTTTTTTATGACGGAAGAAAACCCTATTTTTTCTTCCGTAAAAAAATAAATAAAAATGGAACGGAGGAAAAAACGGATGTTAGCGGACAATCCGCTTACATACGTTTTAAAACCCTCCCCCCCCCTTCATTAAAAACACACTGTATATAGCTGGTTGCTAAGGAGGGGACCGGGAAGCCAGCCACTGCATCCTTAACAACCGATGAGTCATCATCACTGAGCATGCAACCCAGGAGGTCAGGAAAGGGAGGGGGACGAGGGACATGGGGACGAGGGACGGCCCTCCCCCGAACCAAACCAGGCCGCATGCCCTCAACATGGGGGAGTGTGCTTGCGGGCAGGGCTCTGCTTCCCCCCCCCCCCCAATGTTGATGGTGACAAGGGCCTCTTCCCAACAACCCTGGAAGGTGCTCGTCAGGGTCTGCAGGTGGGGGGGGCTTATCAGAATGCCAGTTATCGCATTCCTCGCCTCCTCCTGGAGGAGAGGAATGCCGATAACCGGCATTTGTTTACATGGGATCAGCTGTGATTGGACACAGCTGATCACAAGGTAAAGGGCCGCTGTCATTGGCCCTGGAGCTCAATCTGTGATCAGCTGTGTACAAAGGACACAACAATCACAGAGCTCGCATGGGGGGGGTTCTGGGAGGACATCAGTAGCCGCCTTCCCAGAATTGGACGCCCACGCTGTAGCCGTCTTTCGCAGTTTTAAGACCAGATAGGTTTATGCTGGATTTCTACTATAAGGAGCAGAGGGGGTTGTAGAGGGAGGGGAGGGGGGGGGCGGTAATAAGCATAGGTGTGTGCTTCTTTATTAATACAGATTATTGGAATGTAAATAGCAACACACAGCACACCAATAACAACGTATCAATTCAGAACTTTGAAAGGGATTTCAATGATCCATCTAAATCCGCATAGAGAAACAATCCAGATATCAGGACGATCGTCTCCTCGGCCAGAAATGATCACCTCCTCCCTGCCCTTTATCCGCAATCCACATCATGAATTTTATACAATCTTCTGGAATAAATTTAATACATAAAATGTCACAAAGCACATCTACTTAAAAAAAAACAAAAAAAAAAAAAAAACGAATAAAGTGGTTTTATGGGAAACGCTTAAAAATGATGGCAAGTTTTTTTGTGGGTTTTTTTTTTACGATAAGCAGCAGATTGTGGATGTAATTATATGAATCATCTTGTTGTTATAGTAACATCATTCGACCATAATAAAAATATAATAAAATGACACCGGAGACAATGCAGTTACAAATAAATTGCTGTAGCCGACTTCTCTGCTAAAAGGGAAGTAAAAAAAAAAAATCCTCCGCTAAAATAAAAGGCTAAAAATATCCGGAGAGATGAAAGAATGATTCCAGAAATTAGATCTCTGGTCTTCTCTGAACTTTCTGTCAAATGGGATTTACAGGAAACAGATATTCACCAATAATTTACTAAAACTGCGCGGAGTACTCATGAAAGATTGGCATTTCTACTGCCCCCGCCATCCCGTAACAGTGGTTACATGATCGCCAAATCTTTCCCACAACCCCGCCTCGGGTGCTCTAAAACAATTTGGGCACTTACCGCCAAGCGACGTACCGGTACGTCGCCGGACTTCCAAGTGGTTTTACCGAGATGATGCCTGCAGTTTCAGGTACCATTTTTTTTATGAGAGCCAGCGGTCGTCTCTCTTGTAAAAGCAATCTTAACGGCTAACTAGCTGCTGGATTGCTTTTACAAGCCGTGGGAGGGGACATCCCCCTCCAACTTTCCTTTCTGAGTCCTAATCGACCAGCTAGTGCTTCCGTCGGCTGATCACAGAACCAAACAAACACCGGGATCGGCTTTGTTCGGCTCTACGATAAAGTAACCCGGAAGCGGTGACCTGACATCGCTTCCAGTTTCCCCCCGCGCCATTTTTAAAAATTCAAAAGCATTCGATCAGTCCGATCTTGATGCGATCAAATGCATTTAAGGGCAGAAGAGGGATTTGGGGGTCTTATAGATCCCAGTTCCTTCGATAAAAAGGACCTGTCACATGCCAATTGCCGTCACAAGAGAGGTTTACATTCCTTGTGACAGCAATAAAAGTGTAACAAAAGAAATAAATCAAATGTAAAAGTGCTCCCATCCTCCCGTGCTCATACGCAAAGGTCCCACACATGTGGGGTATCAACACGAACGTCAGATCATGGGCCGTAATTCCAGCACCAGACCTCCTCTGTACATCTAAAGTGCTAACCTGTAAAGGCTTTTAAAGCGTCCCCTATGGATAGTAAAATTGACGTCATTTGTCCTCGTTGCATGAGCAATTTTAAAAGCGTGACATGTTTGGTATCCATTTACTCGGCATAAACATCTTTTATATTTTACCAAAAAATTGGTTTATGTATTGTATTTTTTTGGCATTCAAAATTTAAAAAACAAACATTGTGCAAACATCAGGTGACATAAAAAAAAAAAAAAAAAAAAAAAAAAAAACTTAATTTATTATCTAGGGCCTCTGCTTTAAAAAAAAATAATAAAAAAATACTGGATTGTTACACGTGAACAAAAAGTGCTAGAAAAAGGCCATGGCAGTCAAGGGGTTGAAGGGACGCTGGGCTGGGGACGGAAAGGGGGTTGAAGGGACGCTGGGCTGGGGACGGAAGGGGGTTAAAGGGATGCTGGGGTGGAGAGGGGGAAGGGAGATGATGGGACGCTGGGGCGGAGAGGGGGAAGGGAGTTGATGGGACGCTGGGGCGAGAAGGGGGTTAAAGAGACGCTGGGGCGGGAAGGGGGTTAAAGAGAGGCTGGGGCGGGAAGGGGGTTAAAGAGAGGCTGGGGCGGGAAGGGGGTTAAAGAGAGGCTGGGGCGGGAAGGGGGTTAAAGGGACGCTGGGGCGGGAAGGGGGTTAAAGGGACGCTGGGCTGGGGGGAGGGGGGGGAGGGGGGGGAAGGGGGTTGAAGGGATGCTGGGGCGGGAAGGGGGTTAAAGAGACGCTGGGGCGGGAAGGGGGTTAAAGAGACGCTGGGCTGGGGGGGGGGGAGGGGGTTGAAGGGACGCTGGGGTGGAGATGGGAAGGGGGTTGAAGGGACGCTGGGGTGGAGATGGGAGGGGGGTTGAAGGGACGCTGGGGCAGGAAGGGGGTCGAAGGGACGCTGGGGCGGGAAGGGGGTCGAAGGGACGCTGGGCTGGGGACGGAAGGGGGTTAAAGGGACGCTGGGCTGGGGACGGAAGGGGGTTAAAGGGACGCTGGGCTGGGGACGGAAGGGGGTTAAAGGGACGCTGGGCTGGGGACGGAAGGGGGTTAAAGGGACGCTGGGCTGGGGACGGAAGGGGGTTAAAGGGACGCTGGGCTGGGGACGGAAGGGGGTTAAAGGGACGCTGGGCTGGGGACGGAAGGGGGTTAAAGGGATGCTGGGGTGGAGAGGGGGAAGTGAGTTGATGGGACGCTGGGGCGAAAAGGGGGTTAAAGAGACGCTGGGGCGGGAAGGGGGTTAAAGAGACGCTGGGGCGGGAAGGGGGTTAAAAGGGACGCTGGGCTGGGGGGAGGGGGGGGAAGGGGGTTGAAGGGATGCTGGGGTGGAGAGGGGGAAGGGAGTTGATGGGACGCTGGGGCGGGAAGGGGGTTAAAGAGACGCTGGGGCGGGAAGGGGGTTAAAGAGACGCTGGGGTGGAGATGGGAAGGGGGTTGAAGGGACGCTGGGGTGGAGATGGGAGGGGGGTTGAAGGGACGCTGGGGCGGGAAGGGGGTCGAAGGGACGCTGGGGCGGGAAGGGGGTCGAAGGGACGCTGGGGCGGGAAGGGGGTCGAAGGGACGCTGGGGCGGGAAGGGGGTCGAAGGGACGCTGGGGCGGGAAGGGGGTCGAAGGGACGCTGGGCTGGGGACGGAAGGGGGTTAAAGGGACGCTGGGCTGGGGACGGAAGGGGGTTAAAGGGACGCTGGGGCGGGAAGGGGGTTAAAGAGACGCTGGGGCGGGAAGGGGGTTAAAGAGACGCTGGGGCGGGAAGGGGGTTAAAGAGACGCTGGGGCGGGAAGGGGGTTAAAGAGACGCTGGGGCGGGAAGGGGGTTAAAGAGACGCTGGGCTGGGGGGGGGAGGGGGTTGAAGGGATGCTGGGGTGGAGAGGGGGAAGGGAGTTGATGGGACGCTGGGGCGGGAAGGGGGTTAAAGGGACGCTGGGCTGGGGGGGGGGGGGGGGGAGGGGGTTGAAGGGATGCTGGGGTGGAGATGGGAAGGGGGTTGAAGGGACGCTGGGGTGGAGATGGGAAGGGGGTTGAAGGGACGCTGGGGTGGAGATGGGAAGGGGGTTGAAGGGACGCTGGGCTGGGGCGGAAGTTGTTAAAAAAAAGACAAAATCACAGGGGGAAGGGTTAAATGTACTGACTTTTTTTTTGTTTTGTTTTTGCCCAGACATACAGTAACATCTACGTAATTGTGGTCACCCAGATACGAGGGTCACACCTGAGCAGTGGCCTATAACCAGCAGCTGTGAACTTCCTGCTAACAACCACCATACCTTACACAGATGACCATCAAAGCGAGACCAACTTAGGGGACAATGTATTATTAGATATTATATAGAATTAAAAGGTCCAAAACCACAACGCAGACATTGTGTAAGAAATGAAGAGCTCCTCTGGCAAACCCTGTATTAGGTGGTCACCAGATGCTGAAGGAACAAGTCACCTTCACTGATAACTTCATTTCCAGTCCATAGACAAGGTGCAAAGCCTCACCGTGGGGCAATCTCACCACATTACGCCTCTAATGACTCCACTCATTGTCGCTTTCAAGGCGTTCTCAGATTTGATTTTGCAGTTATAAAGCACTTAGGCCTCAGTCTGTCCCGTCAGCAGCCCCCTTAATTAAATTATAGCGACTCCTCAGAGCGGCTGTAAGGCTGCGGGCAACACGTACGACGCGAACAGGAGACGGACAGGAAAGGTGACATCGCCCGAGGCGCCGGCTGTCATTTTCCCGGTGGAGTTTACTGTATAAATCTAATCTGCCGGAGACTCATATAGAGATGAATGTCCCATGTGTTTTCCTTCAACATACACATCTCATGGGGAAGGACGCCGATGTGTGTAGAATTATATAGAATATATTGTAGTTTATCATATACAAAACTTCTTTACAGTGCTGTGAGCAAAAGAATGTGTCCCCTTCCGGATTTCTTTTTTGAATACATTGCCTCGAAAAAGTATTCATACCCCTAGAAATTTCCCACATTTTGTCATGTTATAACCAAAAACATAAATGTATTTTATTGGGATTTTATGTGATGGGCCAACACAAAGTGTCACATAATTGTGAAGTGGAAGGAAAATGATAAATGATACAAATAAATGTGAAAAGTGTGGGGGAGGGGCATTTGTATGGCGCCCCCGGAGTCAATACTTTGTAGAACCCCCTTTCTCTACAATTACAGCTGCAAGTCTTTTTGGGGGTGTCTCTACCAGCTTTGCACATCTAGAGAGGGACATTTTTGCCCATTCTTCTTTGTAAAATATCTCAAGTTCTGTCAGATTGGATGGAGAGCGTCTGATCAGCAATTTTCGAATCTTACCACAGATTCTCAATGGGATTTAGGTCTGGACTGTGACTGGGCCATTCTAACACATGAATATGCTTTGATCTAAACCATTCCATTGTAGCTCTGGCTGTACTTTACGGTCATTGTCCTGCTGGAAGGTGAACCTCCCCCCCCGGTCTCAAGTCTTACAGGTTTTCTTCTAAGATTGTCCTGTATTTGTCTCCATCCATCTTCCCATCAACTCTGACCAGCTTCCCTGTCCCTGCTGAAGAAAAGCATCCCCACCACATGATGCTGCCACCACCATGTTTCACAGTGGGGATGGTGTGTTCAGGGTGACGTGCAGTGTTAGTTTTCCCGCCACACATAGCGTTTTGCTTTTAGGCCACAAATTTCAGTTTTGGTCTCATGTGACCAGAGCACCTTCTTCCACATGTTTGCCGTGTCCCCCACATGATTGCCGTGTCCCCCACATGATTGCCGTGTCCCCCACATGATTGCTGTGTCCCCCACATGGCTTCTCACAAACAGGACTTCTTATGACTTTCTTTCTCTAATGTCTTTCTTCTTGTCACTCCTCCATAAAGGGCAGATTTGTGGAGAAGCACGACTAATAGTTGTCCTGTGGACAGATTCTCCCCCGAGCTGTGGATCTCTGCAGCTCCTCCAGAGTTACCATGGACCTCTTGGCTGCTTCTCTGATGAATGCTCTCCTTGCCCGGCCCGGTCAGTTTAGGTGGACGGTCATGTCTTGGTAGGTTTGCAGTTGTGCCATACTCTTTCCATTTTCCGATGATGGATTGACCAGAGCTCCGTGAGATGTTCAAAGCTTGGGAGATTTTTTTATATCCTAACCCTGCTTTATACTTCTCCACAACTTTATCCCTGACCTGTCTGGTGTGTTCCTTGGCCTTCATGATGCTGTTTGTTCACTAAGGTTCTCTAACAAACCTCTGAGGGCTTCACAGAACAGCTGTATTTATACTGAGATTAAATGACACACAAGTGGACTCTATTTACTAACTAGGTGACTTCTGAAGGCAATTGGTTCCACTAGATTTTAGTTAGGGGTATCAGCGTAAAGGGGGCTGAATACAAATGCCGCCCCCCCCCCCCAACGTTTTTCACAGATTTATTTGCATCATTTATTATTTTCCCTCCACTTCACAATTATGAGTGTTGGTCTATCACATAAAATCCATTTACGTTTTTGGTTGTAACATGACAAAATGTGGAAAATTTTAAGGGGTGTGAATACATTTTCAAGGCACTGTATATAGGGGGTATGAATACTTTTTCAAGACACTGTGTATATGTCATTCTCGAATGATTCATATCAATATTTTAATCTCACACAAAGATAAGCAGAGAAAATACAAAATGCAGTTTATAACCACTTGACCCCCCCCCCCCCCCCCCCAGGCCTTTTCTGACACATTTTGATCACATGCAACAATCAGGATTTTTTGTTAGAAAATGACTTGGATCCCCCAAACATTTTATACTTTTTTAAAAGCAGAGTCACTGGAGAATAAAATGGTACGTTTTGCTTTTTTTGTTAGAAAAGATTTTAATGCACAGAATACAATCTATTTACTCGGTGTGGCATCATCTTTTATAGTTTACCCAAAACCTGTGTTATGTATTATAACCCAAATTTTAGGGTAAACTATAAAAGACGCTACGCTGAGTAAATAGATACCCAACACGTCACACTTTAAAATTGCGCACTCCCGTGAACCCGGGTTTGCAGCTAGCGGTTCTGTTGCTTTACCATAGAGATCGCAGAGGACCGGAACGTCCCCGATCATCTCTATGGTCTAAGAAACTGGAAGCGACAAGTATTTAGTCACGGAGGCCCCTTTCACACTGGGGCGGTGGGCGCGTCGGCGGTAAAGCGCCGCTATTTTTAACAGCACCTTAGCATCAATTTCGCAGCGCTATTCAGCCGCTAGCGGGGTGCTTTTACCCCCCTGCTAGCGGCCGAGAAAGGGTTAAAACCACCGCAAAGGGCCTCTGCAGAGGCACTTTGCCGGCGGTATAGCCACGGTGCCCCAATCATTTCAATGGGCAGGAGCGGTATACACACCGCTCCTTCACCGCTCCAAAACCCCCGGGGGCCCTCACACCGGAGAGACAGCTGCGGCTGTTTCAGGGCACTTTGCAGGCTCTATTTTTAGCGTTATAGCGCCTGCAAAGCGCCCCAGTGTGAAAGGGGTCTTACGGTTTCTCGGTTGTATTATAGACCCCAGATGTCTCAGTAAAGAGTACCTGTCACTGCCTATTGCTTTCATAATGGATGT
Source organism: Rana muscosa (assembly GCA_029206835.1). Lineage (NCBI taxonomy): Eukaryota > Metazoa > Chordata > Amphibia > Anura > Ranidae > Rana > Rana muscosa. The sequence goes on from CM055122.1 coordinate 337,957,460, forward strand.
TTACATTCCTTGTGATAGTAAAAGTAATAAAAAAAAAAAAAATAAAAAAAAAAATAAAAAATAAAAAAAAAAGGTACAGTGTTAAAAAAAAAAAAAAAAAAAAAAAAACAATACAATAAAAACAAAATTTGAAAGCGCCCCTGTGCCTGCATGCAAAAGGAGAAACGCACATGTCAGTCGCGTGTCGTATGTACACAGCGATCACGTGTGAGGTATCTCAGAACATGGGTGGCAATTCTAGCACCAGACCTTCTGTGTAAATCTAAAGTGGTCACCTGTAAAGGCCTTTAAAGCGTCCCCTATGGATAATATCATTTAAGTAGTTTGTCGCTGTTCCATGGGTGTGTGCAATTTTAATTGTAATTATTTATTTATTTTTATTACATGTTTGGTATCTATTTACTCAGCGTAATATCTTTTACCAAACAATTGGGTGTCATGTTTTTTAACGTCAAAATTCATTAAACTTTACTTTATTTTAATTTTTTTACATGTTTAGTAAAATGTAAAAGATGGCGTTACGTTGAGTAGATAGATAGCAAACAATTGGGTATTACATTATGTTTTTGTGCAATATTATTAATTGAAGTGCATTTTAATTGTAATTTGTTCGAACGTGTTTGGTATCTACTTACTCAGCATATTATCTTTTATATTTCATCAAATAATTGGGTTTTATATTGTGTTTTTTGTACATTAAAATTTATTCAAGTTAATTTTTTTTTTTTTTTTTTCACGTTTGCCATTTACTTGGTGTAACATCTTTTACCAAACAATTGGGTATGTAATCTTTTTGTGCATAAAATTCATTGAAATGTATTAATAATAATTAATTTTAATTTGTTCTTACATGTTTGGTGTCTATTTACTCAGCAGAATATCATCTTTTATATTTTGCCAAACAATTGGGTATTATATTGTGTTTTTGTGCATCAAAATTAATTTAAGTGTATTTTAAATTTGTTCCTACATGTTTGGTATCAATTTACTTGGCCTAAAAATTAATTAAAATGTATTAAATAATAACAATAATTATTAATAAATTAATTGTGATGCACAAAAACACATTAAGTGTATTTTAAATTTGTTCTTACATGTTTGGAGCATTTTAATTCTATAATTTTTATTTTTTACATGGTTGGTATCCATTTACTTGGTGTAACATCTTTTATATTTTAAACAATTGGGTATGTTATGTTTTTGTGCATTACAATTAAATTAAGTGTATTTTAATTTATTTTAAATTTGTTCTTACATGTTTGGAGCATTTTAATTCTATAATTTTTTCTTTTTTACATGGTTGGTATCCATTTACTTGGTGTAACATCTTTTATATTTTAAACAATTGGGTAGGTTATGTTTTTGTGCATCACAATTAATTTAAGTGTATTTTAATTTTAAATTTGTTCTTACATGTTTGGAGTAATTTAATTATAGATTTTTTCTTTTTTTTACATGGTTGGTAACATCTTTTATATTTCACCAAACAATTGGGTATGTTATGTTTTTGTGCATTAAAATTAATTGAAATGTAATAATTATTAAAAATAATTCATTTTAATTGGTTCTTACATGTTTGGTATCAATTTACTTGGCCTAACATCATCTTTTATATTTTACCAAATAATTGGGTATTATATTGTCTATCATTTTTATTTTTATTTTTTTTCTTTACATGGTTGGTATGTATTTACTTGGTGTAACATCTTTTATATTTCAAACAATTGGGTATGTAATGTTTTTATACATTAAAATTCATTGAAATGTATTAAATAATAACAATAATTATTAATAATTAATTTTAATTTGTTCTTACATGTTTGGTATTATCAATTTACTTGGCTCATCATCATCTTTTATATTTTACCCATCATATCATATTATATTGTGTTTTTGTGCCTTAAAATTCATTAAAGAGTATTTTAATCATATATATATTTTTTTCTTTTTTTACATGTTTGGTATCTATTTACTTGGTGAAAACATCTTTTATATTTTGCCAAATAATTGGGTATTATATTGTTTGGCAAAATATAAAAGTTGTCAGAAAAAGGCGGGGTCTTCCGGTGGTTATGAGGGGGACCTGCAGAACAAATTGCGGTATTCCTGACTTTGTGTCCGATAATTGTCACAAAGCTACAGAAATTCAATAACTAAAAATGACAAAAAGAAAAATAAAGAAAAGGGATAATGAAGTGAATGAAATGAATAATGGAGTGTTGGTGGTGTGCAGACAGATGAGCGGAGAGTGAGAACGGGTGAATTTCGGCGATCTGTCCCCCCCCCACCCCGTCAGTAATGATGGAATTCGCTCCTCTGGTGTGGAAATAACATTCGATGTAATAAAGCGTCGGGGGAAGGCAGGAAATTAAGAAATGAAAGGTGACCGGCTCTTCCCTCGGGGCAGATTGGGGGGGGGGGGGGGGGGGTCAGGAGGTCGCTCTTTTCCATTACATCAAGCTGAGCCGGACATAATATGAGGGCTCTCTGAGAAATCCAATATTAGCCGAACGTTCCCTTATCAATCACATGTCTACTAAACATCCGTCACCGGATCCCGGCATGGAAAGGAAGTCGCTGCACCACACTATGAATTCCCGCCCAACACTAACTGGCCCTATAAAATGTCCCCTCCCCCACACCTTCTACCTATACAGATAAATGTATATACTTCTCAGCTCACATGATCCCCGGGAGGTACAGGAATGGTGACGTCACCCCCTAGGCTCTCATGCCCCAGCCATAGTTGCTGCTGCCTCCTCTCCCCTGCAGCCAGCGCTGGCTGACACAGCAGGGATCACTGGACCAGAGCGGGCTCAAAATAGGTAAAAAAATTTTTTTACAGTGCAGGCAGAATAGGTAGGAGGGGGCATTTTTAAGACTGGTTAGTGTTAGGCAGGAATTGTCCGCTGACTATGCTGGGTGTAAAAAGATGTCCGCTTGCCGCTGTAGTGTCATATTTTGCTCCCCATCACAGATCGCTCCGGAAGTGACGTTCCCCCGCCGCCATCTTGCTACACCCCACACTCCTGCACAGTAATGATAGAGTGAGAAGGGGGCAAGCGGACATCTTGTTACACCCACCGGAGTTTTAGATTTCACGGTTGTTTTCAACACAAAACGGAGCTTAGCAGCTTAAATACAGTATTTGGAAATCCAACGGACTGTTTAGATGTTAAATTTTAAAAGCAGCAGCAAACCTGCTGACCTCACATGGTTGCTACTGTGACAGAACACCTCTGATTTTCACATTTAACATCTAAACAGTCCGTCCGATTTCCAAATACTGTATTTAAGCCTATAAGCTCCGCTTTGTGTTGAAAATAACTGTGAAATCTAAAACTCCGGTGGGTGTAACAAGATGTCCGCTTGCCCCCTTCTCACTCTATCATTACTGTGCAGGAGTGTGGGGTGTAGCAAGATGGCGGCGACGGAACGTCACTTCCGGAGCAATCTGTGATGGGGAGCAAAATATGACACTACACCGCCTCCTGACTGTAGCCTTACTGCAGACGGGTGTACCAAGATGGCCGCGACAGGCAGTCACTTCCGTTGCATTTTCTGATGAGTATCGGCTTTCTGATAAAACACCGGCATCTTCAACTCTCCCTCATGCCAGCTTTTAACTGCTGCAGGAGGAGAATACAATAGTTCCTGTAAACACCACACTCCTGTCCAGGCTCCCCTTCCTTCAACTGCCTGGCCCCCCGTGTCCCCCCATGTGCTCCTCTGGTTGTCTTTTTTTTCTACGTTTTGCTTACTATTATTATTAGTTAAGCCTTGCTAGTTAACCACTTGCCGCCCGCCCTATAGCGGATTGACGTCGGCAAAGTGGTTGCAAAATCCTGACAGGACGTCATATGACGTCCTCAGGATTTTGAGCCGCTGCGCGCCCCCGGGGGCGCGCATCGCGGCGATCGTTGCTGCGGGGTGTCAGTCTGACACCCCGCAACTCCGATCTAGGTAAAGAGTCTCCGACGGAGACTCTTTACCACGTGATCAGCCGTGTCCAATCAGGGCTGATCACAGTGTAAACAGGAAAAGCCGGTCATCGGCTTTTCCTCACTCGCGTCTATCAGACGCGAGTAGAGGAGAGCCGATCGGCTGCTCCTCTGACAGGGGGGGGGTTTGTGCTGATCGATTATCAGCACAGCCCCCCCCCCCCCCCGAGGATGCCCACTGGACCACCAGGGATGCCACTGGACCACCAGGGATGCCAGCACCAGGTATGCCACCCTAGACCACCAGGGATGCCAGTTAGTGCCCCCTAATGGATGCCAATCAGTGCCCACAATGGATGCCAATCAGTGCCCACAATGGGCATCACTGATTGGCATCCATTACAGTACATCAGTGCCCACCCGTGCCACCTATCAGTGCCCATCCGTGCCACCTATCGGTGCCCATCCGTGCCGCCTATCGGTGCCCATCCATGTCGCCTATCAGTGACCATCCGTGCCGCCTATCAGTGCCCATCCGTGCCCATCTGTGCCGCCTATCCGTGCCCATCTGTGCCGCCTATCCGTGCCACCTATCAGTGCCGCATATTAGTGCCCATCAATGCCACCTCATCAGTGCCACCTCATCGGTGCTCGTCAGTGCAGCCCCATCAGTGAAGGAGAAAACTTACTTATTTAAAAAGTTTTGTAACTGAAACAAAAAAAAAACTTTTTTTTTTCAAAATTTTTGGTCTTTTTTTATTTATTTTAGCAGAAAATAAAAATCCCAGAGGTGATCAAATACCACCAAAAGAAAGCTCTATTTGTGGGGAAAAAATTATAAAAATTTCGTTTGGGTACAGTGTAGCATGACCGCGCAATTGTCATTCAAATTGCAACAGCGCAGAAAGCTGAAAATTGGTCTGGGCAGGAAGGTGTTTAAGTGCCCAGTATGGAAGTGGTTAAAGTGGTTGTAAAGTCAGAGCAGAATCACGGCCAGCCCCTCTGTTATACCGAGCTATACTACGCAGTCTACGTTTGTTTAAAACTATGCCGCTAAATAACTTCTTTCACATCGCCTCTGTGCGGTCACATGACCTCCCTTCGCTCTCCTCCCCCGATTTAAGGGCTACAGTGGGAGGGGCCGAGATCCCTCTCTGACATCACCCGGAAGGTCATGTGACCATTGGGCTGTCCGCTCAGCCCCTCCCGCTGTAGCCCTTAGATCTGGGAAGGAGGGCGGTGGGAGGTCATGTGACCATTGGGTTGTCCACTCAGCCCCTCCCGTTGTAGCCTTAACTTCGGGGGAGGAGAGTGGTGGGAGGCTACGTAACCATTGGGCTGTCCGCTCAGCCCCTCCCGCTGTAGCCCTTAGATCTGGGAAGGAGGGCGGTGGGAGGTCATGTGACCATTGGGCTGTCCGATTAGCCCCTCCCGCTGTAGCCCTTAGATCTGGGAAGGAGGGTGGTGGGAGGTCATGTGACCATTGGGCTGTCCGATTAGCCCCTCCCGCTGTAGCCCTTAGATCTGGGAAGGAGGGTGGTGTGAGGTCATGTGACCATTGGGCTGTACGCTCAGCCCCTTCCGCTGTAGCCCTTAGATCTGGGAAGAAGGGCGGTCATGTGACCATTGGGCTTTTCCGCTCAGCCCCTCCCGCTGTAGTCCTTAGATCTGGGAAGGACAGCGGTGGGAGATCATGTGACCATTGGACTGTCCGCTCAGCTCCTCCTGCTGTAGCCCTTAGATCTGGGAAGGAGGGCGGTGGGAGGTCATGTGACCATTGGGCTGTCCTCTCAGCCTGTCCCGCAGTAGCCCTTAGATAGGGGGAGGAGAGTGGCGGGAAATCAAATCACATGAACGCACATGGGCGATGTTAAACAGTAAGGTGCCCCCCCAGACCATGTGTGTACAATGGGGGTGGGCTCAGGGCAGCCATAGAGGCTTTCATTAAACAGTCTCCTCCTCTTCCGGACCCCTTGTAATACATTATATATGTAGCACCTCATGTACTTCTATTGCTTCTCTCCTATTGGCTTTGCAACAAAATGTATGCCCTATTTCCACCCATAGGTGGATATGTATGTTTTCCCCTCTGAAGCCTGATCATAGCCACCCTGGACTTTGTGGGCACACATACGCATTATGAACTAGGTGCAAGGAATCATGGGGCATGTAGTCCCAAAGCAGGATGTCACTGATGCTATAAGCGTAGGCACACATACGTATTATGGGCTGGCTGTGAGGAACCATGGGACAAGTCGTCCTGACACAGAATCTTAGCTTCTGCTATTGGTGTAGGCTTGGGTTGAGGAACCATGGGACATGGAGTCCAGACACAGGAGATTGGTGCAGGCACACATACGCATTATCGGCTGGATGCGAGGAACCATTTGACCGGTAGTCCAGACACTGGTGCAGGCACGCATACGTATTATGGGCTGGGTGCGAGGAACCATGGAATATATAGTCCTGACACAGGACACTGGTGCAGGGACACATACGCATTATCGGCTGGATGTGAGGAACCATGGAGCATGTAGTCCAGACACAGGTGCAAAGTTACATACGCATTATGGGCTGGGTGCATGGAACCTTGGGACACATAGTCCAGACACAGGAGATTTCTGCATTATTGGCTGGGTATAAGGAACCACGAGACATGCAGTTCTGATGTATACCACCCGATGCAGCAGTAAGCACTTGCTAATCTGCAACTTTTGGGGAAATGTCACAAGATCAGAAAGTAGGTCATGAGTCTCTGGGGGGGCACAATACTGCTCAGTCCGGCAATAACAAAGCTATAGAGGAGAGAGTGAGAGATTCATAGCCGTGTGACCTCCACTCAGCTCCTGTAGATAGGATTAATGGTCACATGCTCAGTTGAGATTGTCACAACAACAACCACCACCAGCCCCCCCCCCCTTCCTCACAGCGGTGGCAAAGACAAGAACAGACTTCATATAAAAGATGTTTATGGCTCCAATGTCACTCAAAACAAACACTCCAACCAGCAGCCCCCCCAATTTCCCCATTGTCGGGGGATGAGACTCCCGTATGAAGTGTCACCTATGTGCCAATTATTCTGTACAGAACAGACATGCCCAGCAATACAGACATAGTTCTCTGATCCAATCTCACACCTCGCTCACAACACTTACCAATCAATGACCCCCGATCATTAGAGGCGTCTCCGACTCTCACACCTTCCACACTATACAAGAGAAGTCTCTTCATCTGCCTCCAGGAGGACCCCCGCCACGCCGGCATCTAGGAGGACCCCCGCCACGCTTGGACAAAACATTTACATTTCTTTTTTAGGACTTAAAGTCGAACTCTACCCATAACAACTTGATAAAAAAAAAAAAAAAATCTTAAGGAAGGAATATACTTTCCACATTAATAATTCTGCTACCAATATCAGTGTGTTCTGCAAATGGCCTCCAGCATTGCTTCTGTTTCCTCTTGCCAGGGACAGCCATTTTGCTGAAGCCCAGAGCCACTGAGCAGCAGGAGTTCAATAGGCTGTCAGCAAATCGGCCTCTACAAATTTGGCAGTGCCTAAAAATAGAGAGCAACTGAGCATGTGCAGAGCAGGGCTCCGACTCTCATCCAGGACTTAAAGTGGTTGTAAAACCTTACAAACCACTTTTTGCTACAGGTAAGCCTATAAAAAGGCTTACCTGTAGCTACCCTGGATATCTCCTAAACCTGCACGGTTTAGGAGATATCCCCCTGTATCTGCATGCGCCAAAGTCATCGGCACATGTGCACTAAAGAAATGGCACGTCGTGCCGTTGCTTCAGTTAGACTGTGCCGTTACCATGCACGCGGGAGTGACGTCACGCAGCTCCGGCCAATCACAGAGCCGGAGGCCCTGGAATGAAGAGGGCCGAGAAGATGGACGCAGCCTGCACAGGGGACAGCGCTGATTCGTTTGCAGACAAGTGACTGCATACTAGCTCATTATGCATTACTTACCTTAGATCGAAGCCGTCCTCGTCTCCCCCTCCGGCCGCAGACATTTCTCCCGGCGGTTACTTTCGGGTATCGCCGCTCCGGCGCTCTGATTGGCCGGAGCGGCGATGATGTCACTCCGTGCATGCGCGTGGGAGCCGTCAAAGCTGGCATTTTTCATTCAGAAAACCGGCATTCTCAGTGCACCTGCGCTGTAGACAACGGTGCATTATTTTTGGCAAATATCTCCTAAACCGTGTAGGTGATATTGCAAATACCTACAGGTAGGTCTTAATCTAGGCTTACCTGTAGGTAAAAAGTTGTAATGGAGGGTTTACTTTTAAATTTAACAATTTAAATAAGGACACTTACCTGTCCTAGGCGCCCGCGATGTTGGGGGGCCCCCGACCCCTCGATCCTAGCAGGGTCCCGGCACTGCCATACTCACTAAGGGAAACTTGCGGCTTCACAGCCCGTTTCCTACTGCGCATGCGCGAGTCTCGCAGCGCTTTGTGAATGGGCGGCTGCTCTCTGGGATACACATTTTCCAGAAGGCAACGCGCCCCATTCACCAGAAGACACCGCAAGGAGGAAGAGGAAGAAGACCCGCCGCAGACTAGGAAGAGCCAGATTATGAACATCCGCATAGCAACCGCCATTTCTTGTAAGTAAAAAATTTTATTAAATTTTTTCCATTTGTTTTTGTTTTTTGCAGGATTTTGGCGTTATTTTTTTTAGGGTGGAACTCCACTTTAAAACAAATGCATTCAAATTCAACTTGCAAATAACAAAACGATGACAAAACACAAAAATAAATAAATAATAGGGCCCAATACAACTATACGATCGATCATTCTATTGGATATACTCTGCTTTTTTTTATATGGACACCACATAATTTTCCATTATTCCCCCCCCCCCCCCACCTTACCTACCAATCATATAACTACACACGGAAAATAACACCCCTATAGTGATGGCGGAGCACATAGAAATCTGTAATAATAAAACATTCACACTACTAAATCTTCTTCCTCTACCCTTCTTCCCCCATTCTATAGTTTGAAATGTATTTTAATAAAATGCTTTTGGAGTAAAAAATAAAGATAGTTTTCTACAAGATACAATAATAATTTAGTTTATTCAGCATGAAATGGAGCTTAGTTATGTAGCATGAGGCTGTATATTCTGCAATATTTACATTTTTGGTAAAACTCATTCAATGAATCCAAGCGAAGATAACATGCACTGTATTGATGCATTCACACAATGTCACAGTAACCATGAGATAATCCATAGTTCAGGAATATTCCTTTATCCCAAATCTATGTACATTACAAACTGTATGGCTTCATGTACACGGGACGTTGTTCAACCTCCCCTAAACGATTTAACTTGACAGCTAGAAACCGGCGTCTAAAGACGCGTTTACATGCCGCAATTTAGCCGCGTTTGCGTCTAGAAGGGTTTAAAAAAAAAAAAAAAAGTCATGGCCGCTCCCCCTGGCATAATTGGAAGGAGTGCGCCCGGCTTACTGAAGCTGAACCTCCCGGAGGAACTACAATTCCCAGAATAACCAAATAACACAGTCACTGCTCTGCAACCCAACGTACAGATCATCCGCAGGTCCCACATGATGTATGAGAATTGCAGAAGGACTACAACTCCCACCATGCTGCTCCGCTCCCCACCCCCTGTGACACACAGTATCTCACAAAAGTAAGTACACCCCTCAGTCACATTTCTGTAAATCTTTTCATGTGACAACACTGAAGAAATGACACTTGGCTACAATGTAAAGTAGTGAGTGTACAGCTTGTATAACAGTGTAAATTTCCTGTCCCCTCAAAATAACTCAACACACAGCCATTAACCACTTCAGCCCTGGAAGAATTTACCCCCTTCCTGACCAGAGCACTTTTTGCGATGCAGCACTGCGTCGCTTTAACTGACAATTGCGCGGTCGTGCGACGTTGAACCTAACCAAAATTGACGTCCTTTTTCCCCCACAAATAGAGCTTTCTTTTGGTGGTATTTGATCACCTCTGCGGTTTTTATTTTTTGTGCTATAAACAAAAGAAGAGCGACATATTTGAAAAAAATGCAATATTTTTTACTTTTTGATTTAATAAATATCACAATTTTTTTTTTAAAACAATTTTTTTTCTAAGTTTAGACCGATACGTATTCTACATATTTTTGGTAATTTTTTTTTGCAATAAGCGTATATTGATTGGTTTGCGCAAAAGTTATAGCGTCTACATAATAGGGGATAGATTTATGGCATTTTTATTTTTTTTATTTTTTTTACTAGTAATGGCGGCGATCTGCGATTTTTATTGTGACCGTGACATTGCGGCAGACACATCGGACACTATTGGCGCGTTTTTGGGACCATTCACATTTATACAGCGATTAGTGCTATAAAACTGCACTAATTACTGTGTAAATGTGACTGGCAGGGAAAGGGTTAACACTAGGGGGCGATCAAGGGGTTAATATGTTCCCTATTGAGTGATTGTAACTGTAGGGGGAGGGGACTCACAAGGGGAGGAGACCGATCTGTGTTCCTCTGTACTGGGAACACACATCAGTCTCCTCACCTCTGACAGGAGGTGGATCTGTGTGTTTACACACACAGATCCACACTTCTGCCGTGATCGCGGGCAATCGCGGGTGCCCAGCGGACATCGCGGCCGCCGGGCACACTCACCGGGTCACGCGCGCGCGCCCCATAGACGGCCGGGAAAAAAGGACGTCATATGACGTCCGCCCGGAGGGAGGGAGGGTTCCTGCCGGCGTCATATGTCTATGACCCGGTAGGAAGTGGTTAATGTCTAAACTGCTGGTAACAAAAGTGAGTACACCCCTTAATGAAAATGTCCAAATTGGGCCCAATTGGCCATTTTATTTTCCTCCCCCGGTGTCATGTGACTCGTTAGTGTTAGAAGGTCTCAGGTGTGAATGGGGAGCAGGTGTGATAAATTTGGTGTTATCGCTCTCACTCTCTCATACTGGTCACTGGAAGTACAACATGGCACCTCATGGCAAAGAACTCTCTGAGGATCTGAAAGGAAGAATTGTTGCTCTACATAAAGATGGCCGAGGCTATAAGAAGATTGCCAAGACCCTGAAACTGAGCTGCAGCACGGTGGCCAAGACCACACAGCGGTATAACAGGACAGGTTCCCCTCAGAACAGGCCTCGCCATGGTCCACCAAAGAAGTTGAGGTCACGTGCTCAGCGTCATATCCAGAGGTTGTCTTTGGGAAATAGACGTATGAGTGCTGCCAGCATTGCTGCAGAGGGGGAAGGGGTGGGGGAGGGGTCAGCCTGTCAGTGTTCAAACCATACGCCGCACACTGCATAAAATTGGTCTGCATGGCTGTCGTCCCAGAAGGAAGCCTCTTCTAAAGATGATGCACAAGAAAGAGCCGCAAACAGTTTGCTGAAGACAAGCAGACTAAGGACATGGATTACTGGAACCATGTCCTGTGGTCTGATGAGACCAAGATAAACGTATTTGGTGTCAGATGGTGTCAGGCGTGTGCGGCGGCAACCAGGTGAGGAGTACAAAGACAAGTGTGTCTTCCCTACATCAAAAAGAAAAGAAAATCACTTCTGGAAGCAGCACTCCGATTAAAAAGCCTTTATTCCAAAAGGTTCAGGAAACAAAAAACACACTGCACGACACGGCAAACTGGTCACATCTAGCTGACGCGTTTCACACTATTATAGTGCTTACTCATAGCTTTTTAATCGGAGTGCTGCTTCCAGAAGTGATTTTCTTTTCTTTTTGATCATAATTGCATTTGCCTGCACCCTTGGCTGCTGGGAGGAGGCATTGTCAGGTATTCCCACACCTGAGCGGCTCCCTCTTTCCTGTGTCTTCCCTACAGTCAGGCATGGTGGGGGGAGGGTCATGGTCTGGGGCTGCATGAGTGCTGCCGGCACTGGGGGGCTACAGATCATTGAGGGAACCATGAATGCCAACATGTACTGTGACCTACTGAAGCAGAGCATGATCCCCTCCCTTCAGAGACTGGGCCGCAGGGTAGTATTCCAACATGATAACCACCCCAAACACACCTCCAAGACCACCACTGCCTTGCTAAAGAAGCTGAGGGTAAAGGTGATGGACTGGCCAAGCATGTCTCCAGACCTAAACCCTATTGATCATCTGTGGGACATCCTCAAACGGAAGGTGGAGGAGCACAAGGTCTCCAACATCCACCAGCTCCGTGATGTCGTCATGGGGGAGGGGAAGAGGACTCCAGTGACAACCTGTGAAGCTCTGGTGACCTACATGCCCAAGAGGGTTAAGGCAGTGCTGGAAAATAATGGCGGCCACACAAAATATTGAGACTTTGGGCCAATTTGGACATTTTCACTTAGGGGTGTCCTCACTTTTGTTGCCAGCGATTTAGACATTATGTGTGTTGAGTCATTTTGAGGGGAGAGGAAATTTACACCGTTATACAAGCTGCACACTCACTACTTTACATTGTAGCAAAGTGTCATTTCTTCAGTGTTGTCACATGAAAAGATTTACACAAATGTGAGGGGCGTACTTACTTTTGTGAGATACTGTATATAAGAGAACGCTTTGCCTGCCATGATGAGTACAATTCCCAGCATGTCTGTGCGCTGCAAGGAGGATGGAAAGCCCAGAATAAGTTACTGCAAAACCAGGAGCCCCAATTACAGCAAGCCCCGAAGGTTCTCCTAACAGCGGCCCACCCGCTGCTCTCCTCCCAACCGAGGCATGCCCTCATCTTAAACATAGCCCACCAGCTCCTCCTCCCAACTACGGCCCCGCCCTCTGCCCTCATCTTAAACATAGCCCACCAGCTCCTCCTCCCAACTACGGCCCCGCCCTCTGCCCTCATCTTAAACATAGCCCACCAGCTCCTCCTCCCAACTACGGCCCCGCCCTCTGCCCTCATCTTAAACATAGCCCACCAGCTCCTCCTCCCAACTACGGCCCCGCCCTCTGCCCTCATCTTAAACATAGCCCACCAGCTCTTACTCTCAACTACGGCATGCCCCCTGCCCTCATCTTAACCCGGACCACCAGCTCTTCTCCTCCCAACTACGGCCCCGCCCTCTGCCCTCATCTTAACCCGGCCCACCAGCTCTTCTCCTCCCAACTACGGCCCCGCCCTCTGCCCTCATCTTAACCCGGCCCACCAGCTCTTCTCCTCCCAACTACGGCCCTGCCCTCTGCCCTCATCTTAACCCGGCCCACCAGCTCTTCTCCTCCCAACTACGGCCCCGCCCTCTGCCCTCATCTTAACCCGGCCCACCAGCTCTTCTCCTCCCAACTACGGTCCCGCCCTCTGCCCTCATCTTAACCCGGCCCACCAGCTCTTCTCCTCCCAACTACGGCCCCGCCCTCTGCCCTCATCTTAACCCGGCCCACCAGCTCTTCTCCTCCCAACTACGGCCCCACCCTCTGCCCTCATCTTAACCCGGCCCACCAGCTCCTCCTCCCAACTACAGCCCCGCCCTCTACCCTAATCTTAACCCGGCCCACCAGCTCCTCCTCCCAACTACGGTACGCCCGCCGCCCTCATCTTAACCCGGCATACCAGCTCTTCTCCTCCCAACTACGGCCCAGCCCTCATCTGAACCCGGCCCACCAGCTCCTCCTCCCAACTACGGCCTGCCCCCTGCCCTCATCTTAACCCGGCCCACCAGCTCTTCTCCTTCCAACTACGGCCCCGCCCTCTGCCCTCATCTTAACCCGGCCCACCAGCTCTTCTCCTCCCAACTACGCCCCCCCCTCTGCCCTCATCTTAACCCGGCCCACCAGCTCTTCTCCTCCCAACTACGGTCCCGCCCTCTGCCCTCATCTTAACCCGGCCCACCAGCTCTTCTCCCAACCACGGCCTGCCCCCTGCCCTCATCTTAACCCAGCCCACCAGCTCTTCTCCTCCCAACTACAGCCCCACCCCCTGCCCTCATCTTAACCCGGCCCACCAGCTCTTTCTCCTCCCAACTACAGCCCCGCCCTCTGCCCTCATCTTAACCCGGCCCACCAGCTCTTCTCCTCCCAACTACGGCCTGCCCCCTGCCCTCATCTCAACCCGGCCCACCAGCTCTTCTCCCAACTACGGCCCCGCCCCTGCCCTCATCTTAACCCGGCCCACCAGCTCTTCTCCTCCCAACTACGGTCCCCCCCCCCCTCTGCCCTCATCTTAACCCGGCCCACCAGCTCTTCGCCTCCCAACTACGGACCCGCCCTCTGCCCTCATCTTAACCCAGCCCACCAGCTCTTCTCCCAACTATGCCCCCCCTCTTCCCTCATCTTAACCCAGCCCACCAGCTCTTCTCCTCCCAACTACGGCCTGCCCTCATCTTAACCCGGCCCACCAGCTCTTCTCCTCCCAACTATGGCCCCGCCCTCTGCCCTCATCTTAACCCGGCCCACCAGCTCTTCTCCTCCCAACTATGGCCCCGCCCTCTGCCCTCATCTTAACCCGGACCACCAGCTCTTCTCCTCCCATCTGCCGGGTGCAGATCAGATAGATGTCCCGTGTGCTGTACAGTGATTGTAATCCTCAGATAGAGAACAAAGCGTATCCCTCTATAGTGTGTACTTGTCTCAGTCCAGAGCACTGTCATTTCTCTCTACTGCCTCCTTCCTCTATCCGCATGAGTCACTTCTAACAAGTTTTCCTGACACAGAGATAAAAGGTGACAGGGGAGGGAGCTCCAGCACACAGCCTGTGATTGACAGCCTTAGCTCTGTTTGTGTGAAGGGGGCGTGTCCCTTTCCTCCAATCATCTCTCACTGAGCTCTGCAGAGTGTAACTGCAGCTCTCCGCCCCCCTTTTTTCTGAACTCAGACAAGCTGTATAAATTCTGACGTGTTGTAGAGGGGAAGACTGCAGATAAACAGGTACAACTTATGTAGGAGGATCTGTATCACCTGAGTTCGGTCACCACACTGGGTGTATTGAGGGATTACAACCACTTTAATACACGATGGGGGATAGGTGTACGGGACGTTCTACAGCACTCCGTACAATACAGAAGACAGGGATTCCCAACCCCCACCTACATTTTATACCCCCCTCCACACTGACCTGCATGCTGGGAATTTTCCCTCCCCAGGCTCTCCCCCCCCCCCGGCTGCACTGCATGATGGGAGTTCTCCCTCCACTACCGCTGTATCCATGGAGTTGCAATCATTCCTTCCTGAATGCTGAGAGTAGTAGTCCCCTCCCCCTTCTGTAATGCTGGGAGTTGTATTCCTCCATACATACAATGTGATGAGCTGTAGGCATGGCTGGACTCTGGGGGTTGTAGTCCCCCATGGAGGGGGAATGGAGGGGGGTTGTAGTCCCCCATGGAGGGGGGAATGACGGGGGTTGTAGTCCCCCATGGAGGGGGAATGGAGGGGGGTTGTAGTCCCCCATGGAGGGGGGAATGACGGGGGTTGTAGTCCCCCATGGAGGGGGAATGGCGGGGGGTTGTAGTCCCCCATGGAGGGGGAAGGGCGGGGGGTTGTAGTCCCCCATGGAGGGGGAAGGGCGGGGGGTTGTAGTCCCCCATGGAGGGGGAAGGGCGGGGGGTTGTAGTCCCCCATGGAGGGGGAAGGGCGGGGGGTTGTAGTCCCCCATGGAGGGGGAATGACGGGGGTTGTAGTCCCCCATGGAGGGGCAATGGTGGGGGTTGTAGTCCCCCATGGAGGGGCAATGGTGGGGGTTGTAGTCCCCCATGGAGGGGCAATGGTGGGGGTTGTAGTCCCCCATGGAGGGGCAATGGTGGGGGTTGTAGTCCCCCATGGAGGGGCAATGGTGGGGGTTGTAGTCCCCCATGGAGGGGCAATGGTGGGGGTTGTAGTCCCCCATGGAGGGGCAATGGTGGGGGTTGTAGTCCCCCATGGAGGGGCAATGGTGGGGGTTGTAGTCCCCCATGGAGGGGCAATGGTGGGGGTTGTAGTCCCCCATGGAGGGGCAATGGTGGGGGTTGTAGTCCCCCATGGAGGGGCAATGGTGGGGGTTGTAGTCCCCCATGGAGGGGCAATGACGGGGGTTGTAGTCCCCCATGGAGGGGCAATGACGGGGGTTGTAGTCCCCCATGGAGGGGGAATGCTGGGGGTTGTAGTCCCCCATGGAGGGGGAATGGCGGGGGGTTGTAGTCCCCCATGGAGGGGGAAGGGCGGGGGGTTGTAGTCCCCCATGGAGGGGGAAGGGCGGGGGGTTGTAGTCCCCCATGGAGGGGGAAGGGCGGGGGGTTGTAGTCCCCCATGGAGGGGGAATGACGGGGGTTTTAGTCCCCCATGGAGGGGGAATGACGGGGGTTTTAGTCCCCCATGGAGGGGGAATGACGGGGGTTGTAGTCCCCCATGGAGGGGGAATGACGGGGGTTGTAGTCCCCCATGGAGGGGGAATGACGGGGGTTGTAGTCCCCCATGGAGGGGGAATGACGGGGGTTGTAGTCCCCCATGGAGGGGGAATGACGGGGGTTGTAGTCCCCCATGGAGGGGGAATGACGGGGGTTGTAGTCCCCCATGGAGGGGGAATGACGGGGGTTGTAGTCCCCCATGGAGGGGGAATGACGGGGGTTGTAGTCCCCCATGGAGGGGCAATGCTGGGGGTTGTAGTCCCCCATGGAGGGGCAATGCTGGGGGTTGTAGTCCCCCATGGAGGGGCAATGGTGGGGGTTGTAGTCCCCCATGGAGGGGGAATGACGGGGGTTGTAGTCCCCCATGGAGGGGGAATGACGGGGGTTGTAGTCCCCCATGGAGGGGGAATGACGGGGGTTGTAGTCCCCCATGGAGGGGGAATGACGGGGGTTGTAGTCCCCCATGGAGGGGCAATGGTGGGGGTTGTAGTCCCCCATGGAGGGGGAATGACGGGGGTTGTAGTCCCCCATGGAGGGGCAATGGTGGGGGTTGTAGTCCCCCATGGAGGGGGAATGACGGGGGTTGTAGTCCCCCATGGAGGGGGAATGATGGGGGTTGTAGTCCCCCATGGAGGGGGAATGCTGGGGGTTGTAGTCCCCCATGGAGGGGGAATGCTGGGGGTTGTAGTCCCCCATGGAGGGGGAATGCTGGGGGTTGCAGTCCCCCATGGAGGGGGAATGATGGGGGTTGTACACTCTCTGGGCTCTCAGGCCGTGTGTCCGGTGTGGTGAGCGGTGTACACAGGCGGGGTCCCCTCACAGGCCGCACAGGTTCTCAGGGCCCCTCTGTGACCTCAGCCCGGCGGGAGATGTGTGTGGAGGGACCCCGGATAAAGCGGAGGTGTGCCCCGGGATCAGGGGGAGGGGCGGAAAGGTCGGTGTGCGGTTCCCCTACCTGTCCGGGAGAGCGCGGGACGAGGAGACGGCTGGAGGAGGGGAAGGAGCGGCGTCACGTGAACCGCACAGCTGCTTCCTGGTCACGTGACAACGCGTTCTGACGTACAGACGTCGCCTGCAATACTGGACACGCCCACACAGCCTGCGAGTAGGGCGGGAGTAACACCGCCCACTAAACCGCTGACCCCGCCCAAGACGTCTGACTGCGCATGCCCATCAACTTCAGTCAGGCTGCTTGAGGCTTCTGTGATTATCAGAGCTGAAAGCCCGCCATAATGTCATCTCAGAGATCAGAGCAGGGTTTCCTACTTTCAGTAAATTTACGAACAGTTTGTAAAATCTGTACTTTTTGCATCTGTCCTTGAATGTCCATTACAGATATGTAGGCTGTGTCTCTGTAACCGACATTCATGGACTGATGCAACAATTATGGATTTTACAAACTGTTTGTAAATTTACTGAAAGTTGGCAACCCTGGATCAGAGCCTTCCATAACATCCCATAATATCACCTCAGAGATCAGAGTCCTCCATAATATCACCATAGAGATCAGAGTCCTCCATAACATCACCATAATATCACCATAGAGATCAGAGTCCTCCATAATATCACCATAGAGATCAGAGTACTCCATAATATCACCATAGAGATCAGAGTCCTCCATAATATCACCATAGAGATCAGAGTACTCCATAATATCACCATAGAGATCAGAGTCCTCCATAATATCACCATAGAGATCAGAGTCCTCCATAATATCACCATAGAGATCAGAGTCCTCCATAATATCACCATAGAGATCAGAGTCCTCCATAATATCACCATAGAGATCAGAGTCCTCCATAATATCACCATAGAGATCAGAGTACTCCATAATATCACCATAGAGATCAGAGTCCTCCATAATATGGCCAAAGAGATCAGAGTCCTCCATAATATCACCTCAGAGATCAGAGTCCTCCATAATATCACCATAGAGATCAGAGTACTCCATAACATCACCATAATATCACCATAGAGATCAGAGTCCTCCATAATATCACCATAGAGATCAGAGTACTCCATAATATCACCATAGAGATCAGAGTACTCCATAATATCACCATAGAGATCAGAGTCCTCCATAATATGACCATAGAGATCAGAGTCCTCCATAATATCACCTCAGAGATCAGAGTCCTCCATAATATCACCATAGAGATCAGAGTCCTCCATAACATCACCATAGAGATCAGAGTACTCCATAACATCACCATAATATCACCATAGAGATCAGAGTCCTCCATAATATCACCATAGAGATCAGAGTACTCCATAATATCACCATAGAGATCAGAGTCCTCCATAATATGACCATAGAGATCAGAGTCCTCCATAATATCACCATAATATCACCATAGAGATCAGAGTCCTCCATAATATCACCTGTAGCGCACACGTTACCTCCCCGCTCCCCTCTATTAAAGTTTCCAACTCGCACTGTCTCTGGTATAGGGGTATGATAGGGGAGGGTGAGGGGTGAGCTACGCCAGGCTTTCACCACAGGTGTGCATGTGGTCTCAGCAATGTCTCTTGTTACCTTCGGGTCTGTGCTGTGCATCGGATCCTCCCTCCAAGAGTCTCCTTGAACCTCGTCTGCCAGAAATTGAGCCACACACCGTCAAAGTCCAACACTCCTTTATTCAGAACATAACATGGACTCCCTTGGCTATAGAACAGAAAAGGAGGTGTGAGTGCGAATAGGCCCAGACACAAATTCGATCCTCCACTCTCCTCCCTGAGAGTGATCTATGGTCTCCGCACGAGGGAAATTCTCCTTCCGGACTGTCTCCGACAAGAGACTCACCCGTCACCGGCAGTATGCTGCACCGGGTCTTCAGATGAGGAGCTCTTCCCGGTCCATTACGTCCACCTCGGATTCAGGCATCCATCCTCGGAGTGCCTTAGGATCCTTCCCTCGCGGAACTCAGTGTTGGGCACTGAGCTCCGGACCTCCATCCAAGTACCTCACCCCAGGACTAAAGGTGCCTGAGGTGAATCACGATCTCCGGTGGTCCTCTAGGCCTAGGGCGCCTAGAGGACGAACACAACCACCGTCCGCAGGCTGAAGGTGCCTGGGACGAAGACCCCATGACCAAGATGGCTGGCCCCTTTATACCCTCTCCCAGCAAGCACGGCGGGTTCTCCGCCCCACCATACCGCTGCCGAGAGAGGACAAAAAGGAGGCTCGGCACACAGCGGTATCCGTCCGTCAGCCCAGGGTGACAGCACCACCCAGTGGACCGCCGGAACACACCACCGGCGCGACCGAAAAGATTCAAATCTTTCCCCGGGAAAGTAAGTACCCGCTACACATCATAGAGATCAGAGTCCTCCATAATATCACCATAATATGACCATAGAGATCAGAGTCCTCCATAATATCACCATAATATGACCATAGAGATCAGAGTCCTCCATAATATCACCTCAGAGATCAGAGTCCTCCATAATATCACCATAGAGATCAGAGTACTCCATAATATCACCATAGAGATCAGAGTCCTCCATAATATCACCTCAGAGATCAGAGTCCTCCATAATATCACCTCAGAGATCAGAGTCCTCCATAATATCACCATAGAGATCAGAGTACTCCATAATATCACCATAGCGATCAGAGTCCTCCATAATATCACCTCAGAGATCAGAGTCCTCCATAATATTACCTCAGAGATCAGAGTCCTCCATAATATCACCATAGAGATCAGAGTACTCCATAATATCACCATAGAGATCAGAGTCCTCCATAATATCACCTCAGAGATCAGAGTCCTCCATAATATCACCTCAGAGATCAGAGTCCTCCATAATATCACCATAGAGATCAGAGTACTCCATAATATCACCATAGCGATCAGAGTCCTCCATAATATCACCTCAGAGATCAGAGTCCTCCATAATATCACCTCAGAGATCAGAGTCCTCCATAATATCACCTCAGAGATCAGAGTCCTCCATAATATCACCTCAGAGATCAGAGTCCTCCATAATATCACCATAGAGATCAGAGTACTCCATAATATCACCATAGAGATCAGAGTCCTCCATAATATCACCTCAGAGATCAGAGTCCTCCATAATATCACCATTTAGGCCGATACGTATTCTTCTATATTTTTTTGGTAAAAAAAATTGCAATAAGCGTATAGTGATTGGTTTGCGAAAAAGTTATTGCGCCTACAAAATAGGGGATAGAATTATGACATTTTTATTATATTTTTATTTTTTTACTAGTAATGGCGGCGATCTGCGATTTTTTGTCAGGCCTGCAATATTGCGGCGGACATATCGGACACTTTTGACACTATTTTTCGACCATTCACATTTATACAGTGTGACAGCAGGAAGGTAAAGTCACCTGGTTGCATCCAGGGGGGTAGATATATTTCGCCCAGATTCAGGCTTTACGCCGACTTATACAACTAGGTGGAGAGTTGTATAAGCCCAGCTAAGGCTAGTGGGCTCATGGATGACTCATACCTCTAGGGAGAGTGCTGGGCGTCGTGCAGACAGGGAGTTGATGAGACCAGCTGAAGCTTGTCAGCTCATTTAGGCCTCTATAAGAACTCCCAGCTTCATTAGGTGTTAGCTCATGCCTGGAACCAGACCTGTGTGGACTGTCTAGGGAGAGTGAACCCCTGTGCGGTGAGACAAAGCCTGTGTGGCTATTTGCTTGGACATTTAAAACCAGGGACTTAGGGACTAGGACAGCACTAGGCTGATCCCAGTTGTTAGTTAGGAAACCTGTATGTTTAGTCAGAGGTCAACTTGACCAGGATTTATTTTGTTTATGTTTCTTTTGCTTTGCTGTGTTTTGTCACTGTAAATAGAAAATAAACCGCACCTTTTTGATTTTGAAAACCACAACCTCCGTTTGCTGGGCCTGTTTTGTGTGGGGAGCCCATCCCGGGGGTCACACACACCCGCTGCCGAGCTAACCCCCTCACAGTTGGTGGAGAACCAGTGGCAGTTTTTTTTAAGCCAGCATGGAGGAGATACTGAAGCAGCTGGCTCTAGCAAATGCCAATCAACAGCAGACAAATGCAGGTTTGCAAAAGAGCCTTGCAGCTCATCAACAGAGCCTTGCAGCTCAACAACAGAACTTCGCAGCCCAGCAGCAAGCTCATCAACAGAGCCTTGCAGCCCAGCAGCAGACAAACGCAACTTTGCAACAGAGTCTGGAGGCTCAGCAACGAGCCCAGCAGCAATCTGAGGCCCGCTTCATAGACCTGTTACAGAAGCAAGAGCAGAGACTACAACAACAGATGGAAGCAGTAATGCAGCAACGTCCGCAGACCAGTGAGGAAAGCCGTCCCACTAATACCGCGTCCTTTGGGGTGAGTCGTTTATTGACAAAAATGACTGGAGAGGATGATCCAGAGGTATTTTTGACCACATTTGAAAGGACCGCTGAAAGAGAAAAGTGGCCTGAGGAGCAGTGGGCTGGACTGGTGGCTCCTCTGTTAACTGGTGAATCGCAGAAAGCTTACTATGACCTAGAGCCTAACCAAGCAAAAGACTATGTGATGCTAAAAGCTGAAATATTGGCAAGGCTGGGTGTCACCCAGGCTGTCCGGGCTCAGCGTGTGCATAACTGGACTTTCCAGCTTGGAAAACCCCCCAGGTCTCAAATGTATGATCTCATTCACCTGAGCAGAAAGTGGCTACAGCCAGAGACTTTGTCCGCACCAAAGATTGTGGAACGTGTTGTAATGGATCGGTTTTTGAGAGCTCTTCCTACTGCCATCCAAAAGTGGGTAAGCCATGGAGACCCAGAGACGGCCGATGGTCTTGTGGATCGTGTGGAGAAATATTTGGCTACAGAGAACCTGACGGCCTCTTCCAGAAACACTCGGACTTTCCACCCTAAGACCAGACCATCCCCAGGGGCGGATAAGAGGATTCCAAGGGGTGAGGGTGGAGAGAGTGAGAGGGTGGGAGCTCTACCCCAAGTTTGGCGAGAACAGCCTGGGAAATCAGCGGCTCAAGAGGCCGCAAGAAGGATCGTTTGCTACCGCTGCCGGCAAGCGGGACATATTGCAGCCAATTGCCCGGTTGTGGAGGAACCCATGCAGTGTGACTTTCTGACGGGCAGACGTCAGTCGCTGTGTGCGACAGTCGCATGCACTGCCATTCGAGGAACTGAGAAACATTTATGCAAAATGTGTGTTAATGGTAGAAATGTTGTGGTATTGCTGGATTCAGGTAGCCTTGTGACCCTGATAAAGGCTGAGTTAGTTAAAACAGAGGTCTCTGGGAATAGCAAGGTAGCTGTTATTTGTGTGCATGGGGACACCCGAGAGTATCCAGTGACTACAGTGTGTTTCGAGACCCCCAAAGGTACCCTCTCTCATCCAGTGGGCTTAGTATCTCAGTTACCGCATGACGCCATTGTGGGAAGGGATTTTCCGAAGTTCTGGGAACTGTGGGATGATCCTGAGCCCCTCACTGGTGCCCCTATGTACCAGGAATGTGATAGCCAAAACTCCCCTGAGAGTGGTGAGGACTCTCCGGAATTTCCCTTATCAGTATTGGCAGGGGAGACTCAAGAAACTGGAGAGGAGCCCACCTCCTCAGACGAAAACCTACCGTCTGTGGAGTTTTCTGATCTTGAGGTTCACAGGGAAAACTTTGCCACAGAACAGTTGAAAGACCCCGCCCTAATAAAGGCACGGGAAAATGTAGTGAAAATAGATGGCGAGTTAGTGAACCCAGATAATACCTGCACTTACCCATACTTCAGCGTAGAGAAGGACCTACTGTATCGGGTGGCAAAAAGGGCAGAAGAAACCGTTGAGCAGCTTGTGGTGCCCAAACCTTACAGGAAGTTGGTGTTGGAGTTGGCCCATGGGCACATTCTTGGAGGTCATCTGGGGACAGAGAAAACCCGAGAGAGGGTATTACAGAGATTCTATTGGCCGGGGGTGATGAAGGACGTAGAAAATTATTGTTCCTCCTGCCCTGTGTGTCAGAGGTCGGCCCGATGCCACATTTCCGTAGCCCGCTGGTCCCTCTACCCATCATTGAGGTCCCGTTTGAGAGGATCGCCATGGATTTGGTAGGTCCTATAATCAAGTCCGCTAGGGGGCACCAGTACATATTAGTTATAATGGACTATGCCACCCGTTATCCAGAAGCGATCCCTCTCCGAAATACCTCGGCCAAAACCATAGCCAAAGAGCTATCTCTTGTGTTTAGCCGGGTGGGTATTTGTAAAGAACTGCTTACGGACCAAGGTACACCCTTTATGTCCCGGGTTATGAAGGAGCTGTGTAAATTATTCAAAGTGACGCAATTACGTACATCTGTGTATCACCCCCAAACCGATGGGCTGGTTGAAAGATTCAACAAAACCTTAAAACAAATGTTGAAGAAAGTGGTGGATAGAGATGGAAAGGATTGGGACTGTCTACTTCCTTATCTGATGTTTGCTATTAGGGAGGTGCCCCAATCCTCTACGGGATTCTCCCCCTTTGAGTTACTGTATGGGAGACACCCAAGAGGGCTGTTGGATATTGCCAAGGAAACTTGGGAAAGTGAGAGTTCTCCCCACAGGAGTGTGATTGAGCATGTCGCCCTGATGCAAGACCGAATTGCACAGGTAATGCCCATCGTGAAGGAACATTTGGCCCAAGCGCAGTTAGCACAGCAGAGAGTGTACAACCGTGGAGCCAAGACCCGTACCTTTTCCCCGGGGGATAGGATACTGGTACTTGTCCCTACGGTTGAAAGTAAATTCCTTGCCAAATGGCAAGGCCCCTACGAGATAATGGAAAAAGTGAGCAAAGTGAA
This sequence comes from Rana muscosa, assembly GCA_029206835.1. NCBI lineage: Eukaryota > Metazoa > Chordata > Amphibia > Anura > Ranidae > Rana > Rana muscosa. The sequence goes on from CM055122.1 coordinate 337,981,498, forward strand.
TTACAAGGTCAGACAACCAGGAAGGCGAAAGCCCCAACAGATCTATCACGTTAATCTGTTGAAAGCCTGGAGGGATAGAGAGTCCCTAGTCGCAGACACTTGGTCACCAGCTCAAACTGGTTGCGTGATTCCTGAGGTTGGAATAGCAGCCACCTTGTCACAACCCCAACAACAGGAGGTTAAGGAGTTTGTGCTTCGCAACAAGGAGGTATTCTCTGAGCTGCCGGGACAAACATCTGGGGTAGAGCATGACATTATTACCCCGCCCGGTGAAAGGGTGAAGTTAAATCCCTATCGGATCCCAGAGGCCCGACGGGAGGCAATACGGGAGGAAGTACAGAAAATGCTGAACTTAGGGGTGATAGAGGAGTCCCAAAGTGATTGGTCTAGTCCCATCGTGTTGGTGCCTAAACCGGATGGGAGCTGGCGATTTTGTAACGATTTTCGTCAGTTGAACAAAGTTACAAAATTTGACACCTACCCCATGCCACGTATAGATGAGTTGATCGACCGGCTGGGAACAGCCCGATACATGACGACTCTTGACCTCACAAAAGGGTATTGGCAAATCCCCCTGGCCAAGTCGGCCAAAGATAAAACCGCATTTGTAACCCCAGACGGGGCGTTCCAATATAAAAGAATGCCGTTCGGGTTACAGAATGCGCCAGCCACATTCCAGCGGAAAATGGACCAGATGCTGAGGCCCCATCGGAAGTATGCTGCGGCTTACCTGGATGACGTAATTGTCCATAGCACAGATTGGGCCTCACATCTGCCAAAAGTGCAAGCAGTCCTGGACTCTGTTCGGGAAGCGGGGTTTACGGCTAACCCCAAGAAGTGTACCATTGGGCAGGAGGAGGCCAAATATCTTGGGTACACCATTGGGAGGGGAGTAATAAAACCCCAACTCAACAAAGTCGAGGCCATCCAGAGTTGGCCACGTCCCAACAGCAAGAAGCAGGTACGAGCCTTTCTGGGAATCGCTGGGTATTATCGGCGATTCATTCCCCACTTTGCTTCTAAGGCTGTGCCCCTAACCAACCTGACGAAGGGGAAAGGGTCGGTCATGATTAAATGGACCCCCGAGGCTGAGGCAGCATTCCAATTCTTGAAACAGGTCTTATGTAGCCAGCCAGTGTTGTACTCACCCGACTTCTCTAAAGACTTTGTCGTACAAAGTGATGCGTCAGATGTGGGGTTAGGAGCAGTATTGTCCCAGGTCTGGAACGGGGAAGAGCACCCAGTCATTTACCTCAGCAGGAAGTTGAAGTCCCATGAGGTAAATTATGCCACCGTTGAAAAGGAGTGTTTAGCGGTGAAGTGGGCTCTAGATTCCCTTCGGTACTACCTGCTAGGTAGGCACTTTGACATGGTTACGGATCACGCTCCGTTAAAGTGGATGGCTCAAAACAAGGAAACAAATAGAAGAGTGAATAGGTGGTTCCTGGCCCTCCAGGAATTCAACTTCACAGTAAAGCATCGCCCTGGCGTTCAAATGGGGAATGTGGATGCTTTGTCTCGAGTACATGAATGCCTGATTGCTGGTGTTCCAACCCCGAGGTTAAAACAAGAGGGGGGGTATGTGACAGCAGGAAGGTAAAGTCACCTGGTTGCATCCAGGGGGGTAGATATATTTCGCCCAGATTCAGGCTTTACGCCGACTTATACAACTAGGTGGAGAGTTGTATAAGCCCAGCTAAGGCTAGTGGGCTCATGGATGACTCATACCTCTAGGGAGAGTGCTGGGCGTCGTGCAGACAGGGAGTTGATGAGACCAGCTGAAGCTTGTCAGCTCATTTAGGCCTCTATAAGAACTCCCAGCTTCATTAGGGGTTAGCTCATGCCTGGAACCAGACCTGTGTGGACTGTCTAGGGAGAGTGAACCCCTGTGCGGTGAGACAAAGCCTGTGTGGCTATTTGCTTGGACATTTAAAACCAGGGACTTAGGGACTAGGACAGCCCTAGGCTGATCCCAGTTGTTAGTTAGGAAACCTGTATGTTTAGTCAGAGGTCAACTTGACCAGGATTTATTTTGTTTATGTTTCTTTTGCTTTGCTGTGTTTTGTCACTGTAAATAGAAAATAAACCGCACCTTTTTGATTTTGAAAACCACAACCTCCGTTTGCTGGGCCTGTTTTGTGTGGGGAGCCCATCCCGGGGGTCACACACACCCGCTGCCGAGCTAACCCCCTCACAACAGCTATAAAAATGCACTGATTACTGTATAAATGTGACTGGCAGGGAAGGGGTTAACACTAGGGGCCGAGGAAGGGGTTAACTATGTTCCATATTTGTGATTCTTACTGTGTGGGGGAGGGGACTGACAGGGGCAGGTGACCGATCTGTGTCCCTATGTACAAGGGACACAGCATCGGTCTCCTCTCTCCCTGACAGGACATGGATCTCTGTGTTTACACACAGAGATCCACGTCCTGCCTCTGTCACAGCCGATCGCGGGTGCCTGGCGGACATCGCGGCCGCCAGGCACGCGCATCGGCATCACGTGACCACGACGGGCACAGCTGTTCCCCCGCCGCGCGCCCTCTGTGGCGCGCAGGGGGAGATAAACAGCAGGACGTTCATGGACGTCCACTCAGCACTTGAGAGCCGCGCTGCAGACGTCTTTTGTCTATAGCGCGGGTCTCAAGTGGTTAAGGATGAGCTCCGGCGTGTTCGCAAACTCCACGTGCAGAGCCCACCAGGAAGTCGGCACCACGCTGCGCTAATCACAGGCAGTGAGACATTGTCCCCAATCTCTGCAGCCGCGCATCTGGAAATGTCTCACAGCCTGTGATTAGCGCAGCGTGGTGAGGACTTCCTGGCGGGCTCTGCACGTGGGGTTTGCGAACACGCCGGAGCTCATCCTTAGTGATTATATGTCAGTATTACATTGTATCTCCCTGTATGTTGTGGTTGTTCAGGTGCTTAGCTAATAGTTTCTTGAAACCATTGATGCTCCCCGCTGAGACCACCACCTGTGGAAGGGAATTCCACATCCTTGCCGCTCTTACAGTAAAGAACCCTCTATGTAGTTTAAGGTTAAACCTCTTTTCTTCTTATTTTAATGAGTGGCCACGTGTCTTGTTAAACACCCTTCCACGAAAAAGTTTTCTCCCTATTGTGGGGTCACCAGTACGTTATTTGTACATTGAAATCATATCCCCTCTCAAGCGTCTCTTCTCCAGGGAGAATAAGTTCAGTGCTCGCAACCTTTCCTCATAACTAATATCCTCCAGACCCTTTATTAGCTTTGTTGCCCTTCTTTGTACTCGCTCCATTTCCAGCACATCCATCCTGAGGACTGGTGCCCAGAACTGGACAGCATACTCCAGGTGCGGCCGGACCAGAGTCTTGTAGAGCGGGAGAATTATCGTTTTATCTCTGGATTTAATCCCCTTTTTAATGCCAATATTCTGTTTGCTTTTTTAGCAGCAGCTTGGCATTGCTGAGCCTATCATCTACTAGGACCCCCAGGTCCTTTTCCATCCAGATCCCCCCAGAGGTTCTACCCCCAGTGTATAGATTGCATTCATGTTTTTACCACCCAAATGCATTATTTAAAATTTCTCTACATTAACCACTTGCTGACCGCCGCCTGTACATATACGTTGGCAGAATGGCTTTGCAAAGTAACATATATATACGCATGCCGCGAGCTCCGGGACCGTGCCCGTGGGACCTGCGCACTCGATGTCCACCAGGTGCCCGCGATCGTGTCACTGAGCTGAAGAACAGGGAGATGTCAGTGTAAACACAACATCTCCTCGTTCTGCCTAGTGACAGGACACTGATCGTCTGCTCCCTCTCATCGGGAGCAGTGATCAATGTTGTGTCACTTGTAGTCCATCCCCCAGACAGTTAGAATCACTCCCTAGGACACACTTAACCCCTTCCTCGCCCCCTAGTGGTCAACCCCTTCCCTGCCAGTGACATTTACACAGTAATCAGTGCATTTTTATAGCACTGATCGCTGTATAAATGTGAATGGTCCCAAAATAGCGTCAAAAGTGTCCGATGTGTCCGCCTTAATGTCGCAGTCATGATAGAAATCGCTGATCGCCGCCATTACTAGTGAAAAAAAAATTATCAAAAAAAAAGCCATAAAACTATCCCCTATTTTGTAGACGCTATAACTTTTGCGCAAACCAATCAATAAACGCTTATTGCGATTTTTTTTACCAAAAATATGTAGAAGAATACGTATCGGACTAAACTGAGGAAAACATTTTTTTTTTTATATTTTCGGGGATATTTATTATAGCAAAAAGTAAAAAATATTGCTTTTTTTTTAAAATTGTCGCTCTATTTTTGTTTATAGCGCAAAAAATAAAAACCACAGAGGTGATCAAATACCACCAAAAGAAAGCTCTATTTGTGGGGAAAAAAGAACATCAATTTTGTTTGGGAGCCACGTCGCACGACCGCGCAATTGTCAGTTAAAGCGACGCAGTGCCGAATCGCAAAAAGTGACGTCGGGAATGGCTCTGCTGATGCCACTGCGTCATTTTGGTCTTATATGCTTTTATATGTCTTCTCAAATATGAGTGACCATTTTATATTTTACAAATAAATGCTCCCATTTTAAACAGAATCACACAATGTGGGCCAATTTCTCTCCTTTTACCATATGATACATTGGGAGGGTTTGTACATGAAGTATCGTGGCTTGATCTATGAGGATATTCATTGATGTCAATATTGTGTAACTTCTCTGCCTGGTCTATATTGGAAGCTGCGCTTGCTGTACTTCTCCCTGGGTGTGCTACACCCAACGCTGTATCCTAGCCTAGGCCAACAAGGCCCAGGCCTAGGGCAGCACTTTGCAGGGGGGCAGCACGGAAAGAGTCCCCGCCGGCTTGTGCTACACTGTTAGGGTAATGCAAGCTGCTTCTAATTTTGAGTGTCCTATTGTCCTGGACCACAAACCTTCCTCACTGTGCTACATGTTTCTGCTGCACCATTGGCATAGTTATATCTTCTTAGTCCTCTCCATAAAATTATCAGAAATTTGTGCTTAAAGTAGAACTACAGGCAACACTTTTTCTTTTTCTTTTGGATAGAGTAAGGGAGGGTTATAGCCCCGGTCAGTTTATTTTTTACCATCCCTGTCCCATTGCAGAGATTTCCCTTCACTTCCTGCCCCATAGCCAAACAGGAAATGAGAAGAAATCTATGCAAATTAGGGGAATCCAATGCCCCCCCCAGGCCTAATAACTAGTGTCCCCACTCGAAAAGGGGGTGGGTCTTAAACAGAAAAGGGTGTGGCCTTGACAGGAAGGGGTGGGTCATATTTAAATTAGGGGCTGCACAAGTTTAGTCAGGCCTAGGGCAGCACAAAACCTAAATACACTACTGGCTACACCAACAAGCTGGTTTGACCCATCAGGCGTGCGCCTTTCTGGGTCCAACTCGTCTGGTAAGCCTTTGATCTTCACGGTGGTGGATTACCTGCAGACAACTATACATTTAAATCACTTTTGGCACTTTGAAATACTTGGACTTTTTATTTACTTGCTCACCAATATATTTGGTCCATTGCCACTGATGGTGTTCTTAATGTTTTTTTTTAGAATATATACCATCCTTTCCTATACCAATTTAACCATTTGAGCACCATAATTGGAATTAGGACTTCACAATCACTTGTTCACTTGCTTAATCTGCTTTCGCCATTCATGGTGTCTAATTCCATTTATAGGTTTATTTATTATTGTTTATTCCATTATTTTGTGTCATTTACCATTTTGTGAATCAAACCACTTCATTGGTTGTATCCATCCTTTCACTATGGAGGTTACATCTTGAGTTTTGGTCACACATACCACCACTTTGAGCGCCACACTTTACCACTTCCGAATCGCAAAAAGTGGCCTGGTCATTTGGCAGCCAAGTTGTCCGGGGCTGAAGTGGTTAAACCTCATTTGCCATGTAGTTGCCGACCCCATTAATTTGATCAGATCTTCTTGCAAGGTTTCCACATCCTGCGGAGAAGTTATTGCCCTGCTTAGCTTAGTATCGTCCGCAAATACAGAGATTGAACTGTTTACCCCCATTCTCTAGGTCATTTATGAACAAATTAAATAGGATTGGTCCCAGTACAGAACCCTGGGGGACCCCACTACCCACCCCTGACCATTCCGAGTACTCCCCATTTATCACCACCCTCTGAACTCGCCTTTTGTAGCCAGTTTTCAATCCATGTACTCACCCTATGGTCCATGCCAACGGACCTTATTTTGTACAGTAAACGTTTATGGGGAACTGTGTCAAATGCTTTTGCAAAATCCAGAATCACCACGTCTACGGGCCTTCCTTTATCTAGATGGCAACTCACCTCCTCATAGAAGGGTAATAGATTGGTTTGGCAAGAACGATTCTTCATGAATCCATGCTGATTACTGCTAATGATACCGTTCTCATTACTAAAATCTTGTATATAGTCCCTTATCATCCCCTCTAAGAGCTTACTTACTATTGATGTTAGGCTAACTGGTCTGCAATTCCCAGGGATATATTTTGGGCCCTTCTTTAAATATTGGTGCTACATTGGCTTTTCTCCAATCAGCTGGTACCATTCCAGTCAGTAGACTTTCAGTAAAAATTAGGAACAATAGTCTGGCAATTACTTGACTGGGTTCCCTAAGTACCCTCGGGTGCAAGCCATCTGGTCCCGGTGATTTATTAATGTTAAGTTTCCCAAGTCTAATTTTAATTCTGTCCTCTGTTAGCCATGGAGGGGCTTCCTGTGATGTGTCATGAGGATAAACACTGCAGTTTTGGTTACAGAAGCCCCCCGATTTCCTTGTGAAGACTGAGGAGAAGAATATATTCAATACCTTCACCATCTCCCCATCCTTTGTAACCAGATGTCCTTCCTCATTCTTTATGGGGCCAATATGGTCTGTCCTCCCTTTTTTACTGTTTACATACTTAAATAATTTTTTTTGCTCTCCTCCGCTATGTGTCTTTCATGTTCTATCTTAGCCGCCCTAATTGCACCCTTACATTTCTTGTTGTATTCTTTATAAAGTCTGAATGCTGATGATGATCCCTCAACCTTGTATTTTTTGAAGGCTTACCTTGTATTACCCGGTGTGTTTAGCTGCTATTTATCATAGATCTTGGAAAATAGGATTAACCCTTATTATTCTGTATATTAGAGTCACAGAGCCAAATTGGGAGGAGTATTTTTTCACTTATGAGTCTAGTCCAGTATGTTAAGAGAAAAGATTAAATAGAAGTTTAGATGTAATGAATTGTTTTTAGAGATCTTTATGGGTTATTATATATAGGTTAGTTGATACTTTAGTGCCTATGTTCCAAGGTGCATTATTTTGTCCCGATTAGAAACCCAAGTGTGGGTATCATGCCATCATTGTCTAGGATTCCAAGAATACAGACAAATTACACTCGTTGTTGAGTCCTGTTGGCTGCATACTATTCAAAATGAAAATCCACATCTTTTCCTTTTGATATAGAATTTGGTCAAAGTCGCCTCTCCGAGGCGGTAGATTCAGGCGATAGATCCCCTTAAATGTCAAACCATCAGGTTTACCCTGATGGTACCTCAGGAAATGCAGGGAGATGGGTTTTTCATCATCTTTCTTGATGATAGTCTGGATGTGTTCGCTAACTCTTATTTTTAACTGTCTTTTAGTTTTGCCCAGATAGATTTTCCCACATGGGCAAGATAGTGTGTAAATAACCCGGGTGGTTGTGCAGTTTATAAAATTCGTTATTTTAAAGTTTTTAGTACCTTCAGAGTTAGCGAACACATCCGTCTTATCAACAAATTTGCACATTGTGCATCTGCCACAGGGGAACATCCCCTTGATGGGAGGCAGATCAGTTAACCAGTTTGGTTTGGCAGATCTCGTATATTCTGATTGGACCAAACTGTCCTTCAAATTTCGAGATCTCCTTGCTGTGAGAAGTGGACGTTTACCTACTATATCACCCAGTATAGGTGCTTCAGAAAGGATATGCCAGTGATGGCTTAGAATGTTTTTAACCTGGTCCCACTGTGCCCCATACTTGGTGATAATTCTGATAGGTGCTTTAGATAGATTTCCCCTTCTGTTAGGTCTCATTTTTTTGGTGAGAAGATCCCTTCTTTCTGTTTGAATAGCTCTTTTTTTGGCTTTCCTTAGGCAGCCATGTGAATAGCCCCTATCTCGGAATCTGCTGTAGAGTTGCTTTGCCTCTGTTTGAAAGTCTTCTTCCCGAGAACAGTTTCTCTTTATCCATAGGAACTGTCCTATGGGAATTCCCTGAATTAAGGACCTGGGGTGATGACTACCTGCAAGGAGTAGGCTATTAGCTGCCCTCTCCTTCCTGAAGGTTTTTGTAGATATTTTGTCATCAATAACAGATATTGTTAAGTCAAGGAAGGATAGAGTTTGTTTATTCCAAATGTAGGTCAGTTTTAAGTTTCAATTGTTGGATTTTAGTTCCTCCATGAATTCGATGAGTTCCAATGGAGATCCCCCCCAGATTATTATCACGTCATCTATGAATCTTAGCCAATGATTTTTTCAGACACCCAAAAATCCGGATCAATTTAGGTGGACTGGTGGATGAGTTGATAACAGGTTGATTGTGGTGTGTATGGCTGGTAGGGTGGCCACCCATGTTCTCAGGTTTTAGACTAGTCTGATTTTAATTTATAGGTGAAGGGTGTTCATATAAAGTGTTTGTCTAATTAATTAATGTGTACTTTAATACTGCGGTTTATATAATAAAGATATTATATTTTTTCACAATTCCTCACTGAAGAATTTCTTTTGGAAGGAACCTTTTCCTACCTCCCCCCTTTTTTCATATGCTTAAAATAATTCAGAGGAATAATACAGGAATAATAGCCCCTAGATTAGTAACATCATTACCCATATCGGCGGATAGCCTCTAAGAGGGATATAATTAGTGATATAAGAGGTTTCTCTAAATAATATTCCTGTGTGACTATAGGGGATGAGCTCTCTTTTTGTTTTTGTGTACCTATCTTTGTTTCTTATATTCCATTCTCCCTTATGTTTTGACTCCTCTTTATTTGCCCCCCTCCTCTGTATTTGCCCCCCTCCTCTGTAATTGTCCCCCCTCCTCTGTAATTGCCCCCCCTCCTCTAATTGCCTGCCTCCTCTGTATTTGCCCCCCTCCTCTGTATTTGCCCCCTTCCTCTGTATTTGCCCCTTCCTCTGTATTTTCCCCACCTCCTCTGTATTTGCCCCTTCCTCTGTATTTTCCCCACCTCCTCTGTATTTGCCCCCCTCCTCTGTATTTGCCCCCCCAATCTTTGCAATTGTCCCCCCTCCTCTGTAATTGCCCCCCACGCCTGCCGCTCCGAACCCCCTGCTGTCGGGGCCCCCCTGTGTGCTGGGGCCCCATGATACCCCCTGTCAGCTGCCATGGGGGTATTGGAGGGAGGAGAATTTGTGCTGGTAGGGGAAGAAGGTTTGTAATAGGAGGGGCTGGAGATGGGGATAATGGCACCCCAATCGCGAAGCAAAACTTATTTTGGGTGACAGGCATCTCACAATTCTGTTTACGTGATTTTGCCGCGATTTGTCGGGTGACAATCGCGGCAAAATCGCACCGCGGTTGGGGTGCCATGCCGTGCACCGCTAAAGTGTTCGGGTTTGGCTTGAAGAAAAGGTGTCAACCCGAGCCATAACAGGTCCTCTATATGAAGAGATCTGAGGTCTTTTAGACCCCAGACCTCTCCTCTGGCCCCCAATGCAGCCGATCAGACATAAAAATATGACATAAAATAATAAACAATATGGCGTTCCCAGAGTATTTGACTCCCAAACAGATCAATTTTCAACACCACTCTTTGCGACAAAAATGATTATGTTCAATGAAGTTCTCTTACATTGGTGGTCAGTGGTATAAGGGCTTCCTTACATCGAAGGTTAGAAGTAAGAATATCCCCCTATAAACAGCTAACATGATAACTGGTGTTAGCGGTTAGTCACTAGGGTGACAAAAGGGGAGGCTTCATTAATCCAAAGCCACTGGTTCTGATGTTGGGATTATGCCGGCACCATAAGGCATGAGATCAATCCTTTACAACTCACCAAGCAAGGAACCTCTAGGAAACCTTGATGGAACCATAGGGCTTCACAGAACCCTGGTACAGAAAGGGTGGTCTGGAGTGAGAAGAGGGTGACAATACTATTCATGTGGGTCCTTATCTACTGAGAGAGAGATACAGTCCAGGAAATGCAGGCGTGTATCTAAGGCTGCGTGGAGGCACAGGTGTCACAGAGGCATTCAGGGCTTGCTGGAGTCATAGGATGACACAAGATGCTCTGGAGGCTCTGCATGAGACTGAATGTTCTGAAAAAACTGGGTGACACAGTATGCTCTGGGGTCACTGGGTACTACAGCAAGCTCAGGAGTCACAGGGTAACACAGGAGTGCAGGGGTCACTGGAGACACAGGAATCAGTGGAGGCGCCAGAGTGCAGGCATCACTGGAGACAAGGAAGTGCACAGGAGTCACAAAAATCACAAGAGACACAGGGGTCACCATGGCCAGTGAAGACATAAGGGTCACTATGGCCACTGAAGACACAGGAGTCACCATGACCACTAACGACACAGGGGTCACCATGGCCACTGAAGACATAGGTGTCACCATGGCCACTGGAGACACAAGGGTCACTATGGCCACTGAAGACACAGGAGTCACCATGGCCACTGAAGACACAGGAGTCCCCATGACCACTGAAGACATAGGGGTCACCATGGCCACTGAAGACACAAGGGTCACTATGGCCACTGAAAACACAGGGGTCACCATGGCCACTAACGACACAGGGGTCACCATGGCCACTGAAGACACAGGGGTCATCACGGCCACTGAAGACACAGGGGTCACCAAAATCACAAGAGACACAGGAGGACACAGGGGTCACCATGGCCACTGAAGACATAAGGGTCACTATGGCCACTGAAGACACAGGAGTTACCATGGCCCCAAAATAGCGTCAAAAGTGTCCGATGTGTCCGCCTTAATGTCGCAGTCATGATAGAAATCGCTGATCGCCGCCATTACTAGTGAAAAAAAAATTATCAAAAAAAAAGCCATAAAACTATCCCCTATTTTGTAGACGCTATAACTTTTGCGCAAACCAATCAATAAACGCTTATTGCGATTTTTTTTACCAAAAATATGTAGAAGAATACGTATCGGACTAAACTGAGGAAAACATTTTTTTTTTTATATTTTCGGGGATATTTATTATAGCAAAAAGTAAAAAATATTGCTTTTTTTTTAAAATTGTCGCTCTATTTTTGTTTATAGCGCAAAAAATAAAAACCACAGAGGTGATCAAATACCACCAAAAGAAAGCTCTATTTGTGGGGAAAAAAGAACATCAATTTTGTTTGGGAGCCACGTCGCACGACCGCGCAATTGTCAGTTAAAGCGACGCAGTGCCGAATCGCAAAAAGTGACGTCGGGAATGGCTCTGCTGATGCCACTGCGTCATTTTGGTCTTATATGCTTTTATATGTCTTCTCAAATATGAGTGACCATTTTATATTTTACAAATAAATGCTCCCATTTTAAACAGAATCACACAATGTGGGCCAATTTCTCTCCTTTTACCATATGATACATTGGGAGGGTTTGTACATGAAGTATCGTGGCTTGATCTATGAGGATATTCATTGATGTCAATATTGTGTAACTTCTCTGCCTGGTCTATATTGGAAGCTGCGCTTGCTGTACTTCTCCCTGGGTGTGCTACACCCAACGCTGTATCCTAGCCTAGGCCAACAAGGCCCAGGCCTAGGGCAGCACTTTGCAGGGGGGCAGCACGGAAAGAGTCCCCGCCGGCTTGTGCTACACTGTTAGGGTAATGCAAGCTGCTTCTAATTTTGAGTGTCCTATTGTCCTGGACCACAAACCTTCCTCACTGTGCTACATGTTTCTGCTGCACCATTGGCATAGTTATATCTTCTTAGTCCTCTCCATAAAATTATCAGAAATTTGTGCTTAAAGTAGAACTACAGGCAACACTTTTTCTTTTTCTTTTGGATAGAGTAAGGGAGGGTTATAGCCCCGGTCAGTTTATTTTTTACCATCCCTGTCCCATTGCAGAGATTTCCCTTCACTTCCTGCCCCATAGCCAAACAGGAAATGAGAAGAAATCTATGCAAATTAGGGGAATCCAATGCCCCCCCCAGGCCTAATAACTAGTGTCCCCACTCGAAAAGGGGGTGGGTCTTAAACAGAAAAGGGTGTGGCCTTGACAGGAAGGGGTGGGTCATATTTAAATTAGGGGCTGCACAAGTTTAGTCAGGCCTAGGGCAGCACAAAACCTAAATACACTACTGGCTACACCAACAAGCTGGTTTGACCCATCAGGCGTGCGCCTTTCTGGGTCCAACTCGTCTGGTAAGCCTTTGATCTTCACGGTGGTGGATTACCTGCAGACAACTATACATTTAAATCACTTTTGGCACTTTGAAATACTTGGACTTTTTATTTACTTGCTCACCAATATATTTGGTCCATTGCCACTGATGGTGTTCTTAATGTTTTTTTTTAGAATATATACCATCCTTTCCTATACCAATTTAACCATTTGAGCACCATAATTGGAATTAGGACTTCACAATCACTTGTTCACTTGCTTAATCTGCTTTCGCCATTCATGGTGTCTAATTCCATTTATAGGTTTATTTATTATTGTTTATTCCATTATTTTGTGTCATTTACCATTTTGTGAATCAAACCACTTCATTGGTTGTATCCATCCTTTCACTATGGAGGTTACATCTTGAGTTTTGGTCACACATACCACCACTTTGAGCGCCACACTTTACCACTTCCGAATCGCAAAAAGTGGCCTGGTCATTTGGCAGCCAAGTTGTCCGGGGCTGAAGTGGTTAAACCTCATTTGCCATGTAGTTGCCGACCCCATTAATTTGATCAGATCTTCTTGCAAGGTTTCCACATCCTGCGGAGAAGTTATTGCCCTGCTTAGCTTAGTATCGTCCGCAAATACAGAGATTGAACTGTTTACCCCCATTCTCTAGGTCATTTATGAACAAATTAAATAGGATTGGTCCCAGTACAGAACCCTGGGGGACCCCACTACCCACCCCTGACCATTCCGAGTACTCCCCATTTATCACCACCCTCTGAACTCGCCTTTTGTAGCCAGTTTTCAATCCATGTACTCACCCTATGGTCCATGCCAACGGACCTTATTTTGTACAGTAAACGTTTATGGGGAACTGTGTCAAATGCTTTTGCAAAATCCAGAATCACCACGTCTACGGGCCTTCCTTTATCTAGATGGCAACTCACCTCCTCATAGAAGGGTAATAGATTGGTTTGGCAAGAACGATTCTTCATGAATCCATGCTGATTACTGCTAATGATACCGTTCTCATTACTAAAATCTTGTATATAGTCCCTTATCATCCCCTCTAAGAGCTTACTTACTATTGATGTTAGGCTAACTGGTCTGCAATTCCCAGGGATATATTTTGGGCCCTTCTTTAAATATTGGTGCTACATTGGCTTTTCTCCAATCAGCTGGTACCATTCCAGTCAGTAGACTTTCAGTAAAAATTAGGAACAATAGTCTGGCAATTACTTGACTGGGTTCCCTAAGTACCCTCGGGTGCAAGCCATCTGGTCCCGGTGATTTATTAATGTTAAGTTTCCCAAGTCTAATTTTAATTCTGTCCTCTGTTAGCCATGGAGGGGCTTCCTGTGATGTGTCATGAGGATAAACACTGCAGTTTTGGTTACAGAAGCCCCCCGATTTCCTTGTGAAGACTGAGGAGAAGAATATATTCAATACCTTCACCATCTCCCCATCCTTTGTAACCAGATGTCCTTCCTCATTCTTTATGGGGCCAATATGGTCTGTCCTCCCTTTTTTACTGTTTACATACTTAAAGAATTTTTTTTGCTCTCCTCCGCTATGTGTCTTTCATGTTCTATCTTAGCCGCCCTAATTGCACCCTTACATTTCTTGTTGTATTCTTTATAAAGTCTGAATGCTGATGATGATCCCTCAACCTTGTATTTTTTGAAGGCTTACCTTGTATTACCCGGTGTGTTTAGCTGCTATTTATCATAGATCTTGGAAAATAGGATTAACCCTTATTATTCTGTATATTAGAGTCACAGAGCCAAATTGGGAGGAGTATTTTTTCACTTATGAGTCTAGTCCAGTATGTTAAGAGAAAAGATTAAATAGAAGTTTAGATGTAATGAATTGTTTTTAGAGATCTTTATGGGTTATTATATATAGGTTAGTTGATACTTTAGTGCCTATGTTCCAAGGTGCATTATTTTGTCCCGATTAGAAACCCAAGTGTGGGTATCATGCCATCATTGTCTAGGATTCCAAGAATACAGACGAATTACACTCGTTGTTGAGTCCTGTTGGCTGCATACTATTCAAAATGAAAATCCACATCTTTTCCTTTTGATATAGAATTCGGTCAAAGTCGCCTCTCCGAGGCGGTAGATTCAGGCGATAGATCCCCTTAAATGTCAAACCATCAGGTTTACCCTGATGGTACCTCAGGAAATGCAGGGAGATGGGTTTTTCATCATCTTTCTTGATGATAGTCTGGATGTGTTCGCTAACTCTTATTTTTAACTGTCTTTTAGTTTTGCCCAGATAGATTTTCCCACATGGGCAAGATAGTGTGTAAATAACCCGGGTGGTTGTGCAGTTTATAAAATTCGTTATTTTAAAGTTTTTAGTACCTTCAGAGTTAGCGAACACATCCGTCTTATCAACAAATTTGCACATTGTGCATCTGCCACAGGGGAACATCCCCTTGATGGGAGGCAGATCAGTTAACCAGTTTGGTTTGGCAGATCTCGTATATTCTGATTGGACCAAACTGTCCTTCAAATTTCGAGATCTCCTTGCTGTGAGAAGTGGACGTTTACCTACTATATCACCCAGTATAGGTGCTTCAGAAAGGATATGCCAGTGATGGCTTAGAATGTTTTTAACCTGGTCCCACTGTGCCCCATACTTGGTGATAATTCTGATAGGTGCTTTAGATAGATTTCCCCTTCTGTTAGGTCTCATTTTTTTGGTGAGAAGATCCCTTCTTTCTGTTTGAATAGCTCTTTTTTTGGCTTTCCTTAGGCAGCCATGTGAATAGCCCCTATCTCGGAATCTGCTGTAGAGTTGCTTTGCCTCTGTTTGAAAGTCTTCTTCCCGAGAACAGTTTCTCTTTATCCGTAGGAACTGTCCTATGGGAATTCCCTGAATTAAGGACCTGGGGTGATGACTACCTGCAAGGAGTAGGCTATTAGCTGCCCTCTCCTTCCTGAAGGTTTTTGTAGATATTTTGTCATCAATAACAGATATTGTTAAGTCAAGGAAGGATAGAGTTTGTTTATTCCAAATGTAGGTCAGTTTTAAGTTTCAATTGTTGGATTTTAGTTCCTCCATGAATTCGATGAGTTCCAATGGAGATCCCCCCCAGATTATTATCACGTCATCTATGAATCTTAGCCAATGATTTTTTCAGACACCCAAAAATCCGGATCAATTTAGGTGGACTGGTGGATGAGTTGATAACAGGTTGATTGTGGTGTGTATGGCTGGTAGGGTGGCCACCCATGTTCTCAGGTTTTAGACTAGTCTGATTTTAATTTATAGGTGAAGGGTGTTCATATAAAGTGTTTGTCTAATTAATTAATGTGTACTTTAATACTGCGGTTTATATAATAAAGATATTATATTTTTTCACAATTCCTCACTGAAGAATTTCTTTTGGAAGGAACCTTTTCCTACCTCCCCCCTTTTTTCATATGCTTAAAATAATTCAGAGGAATAATACAGGAATAATAGCCCCTAGATTAGTAACATCATTACCCATATCGGTGGATAGCCTCTAAGAGGGATATAATTAGTGATATAAGAGGTTTCTCTAAATAATATTCCTGTGTGACTATAGGGGATGAGCTCTCTTTTTGTTTTTGTGTACCTATCTTTGTTTCTTATATTCCATTCTCCCTTATGTTTTGACTCCTCTTTATTTGCCCCCCTCCTCTGTATTTGCCCCCCTCCTCTGTAATTGTCCCCCCTCCTCTGTAATTGCCCCCCCTCCTCTAATTGCCTGCCTCCTCTGTATTTGCCCCCCTCCTCTGTATTTGCCCCCTTCCTCTGTATTTGCCCCTTCCTCTGTATTTTCCCCACCTCCTCTGTATTTGCCCCTTCCTCTGTATTTTCCCCACCTCCTCTGTATTTGCCCCCCTCCTCTGTATTTGCCCCCCCAATCTTTGCAATTGTCCCCCCTCCTCTGTAATTGCCCCCCACGCCTGCCGCTCCGAACCCCCTGCTGTCGGGGCCCCCCTGTGTGCTGGGGCCCCATGATACCCCCTGTCAGCTGCCATGGGGGTATTGGAGGGAGGAGAATTTGTGCTGGTAGGGGAAGAAGGTTTGTAATAGGAGGGGCTGGGGATGGGGATAATGGCACCCCAATCGCGAAGCAAAACTTATTTTGGGTGACAGGCATCTCACAATTCTGTTTACGTGATTTTGCCGCGATTTGTCGGGTGACAATCGCGGCAAAATCGCACCGCGGTTGGGGTGCCATGCCGTGCGCCGCTAAAGTGTTCGGGTTTGGCTTGAAGAAAAGGTGTCAACCCGAGCCATAACAGGTCCTCTATATGAAGAGATCTGAGGTCTTTTAGACCCCAGACCTCTCCTCTGGCCCCCAATGCAGCCGATCAGACATAAAAATATGACATAAAATAATAAACAATATGGAAGTTCTCTTACATTGGTGGTCAGTGGTATAAGGGCTTCCTTACATCGAAGGTTAGAAGTAAGAATATCCCCCTATAAACAGCTAACATGATAACTGGTGTTAGCGGTTAGTCACTAGGGTGACAAAAGGGGAGGCTTCATTAATCCAAAGCCACTGGTTCTGATGTTGGGATTATGCCGGCACCATAAGGCATGAGATCAATCCTTTACAACTCACCAAGTAAGGAACCTCTAGGAAACCTTGATGGAACCATAGGGCTTCACAGAACCCTGGTACAGAAAGGGTGGTCTGGAGTGAGAAGAGGGTGACAATACTATTCATGTGGGTCCTTATCTACTGAGAGAGAGATACAGTCCAGGAAATGCAGGCGTGTATCTAAGGCTGCGTGGAGGCACAGGTGTCACAGAGGCATTCAGGGCTTGCTGGAGTCATAGGATGACACAAGATGCTCTGGAGGCTCTGCATGAGACTGAATGTTCTGAAAAAACTGGGTGACACAGTATGCTCTGGGGTCACTGGGTACTACAGCAAGCTCAGGAGTCACAGGGTAACACAGGAGTGCAGGGGTCACTGGAGACACAGGAATCAGTGGAGGCGCCAGAGTGCAGGCATCACTGGAGACAAGGAAGTGCACAGGAGTCACAAAAATCACAAGAGACACAGGGGTCACCATGGCCAGTGAAGACATAAGGGTCACTATGGCCACTGAAGACACAGGAGTCACCATGACCACTAACGACACAGGGGTCACCATGGCCACTGAAGACATAGGTGTCACCATGGCCACTGAAGACACAAGGGTCACTATGGCCACTGAAGACACAGGAGTCACCATGGCCACTGAAGACACAGGAGTCCCCATGGCCACTGAAGACATAGGGGTCACCATGGCCACTGAAGACACAAGGGTCACTATGGCCACTGAAAACACCGGGGTCACCATGGCCACTAACGACACAGGGGTCACCATGGCCACTGAAGACACAGGGGTCATCAAAATCACAAGAGACACAGGAGGACACAGGGGTCACCATGGCCACTGAAGACATAAGGGTCACTATGGCCACTGAAGACACAGGAGTTACCATGGCCACTAACGACACAGGGGTCACCATGACCACTGAAGACACAGGAGTCCCCCTGACCACTGAAGACACAGGGGTCACCATGGCCACTGAAGACACAGGGGTCACCATGGCCACTGAAGACACAGGAGTCACCAAAATCACAAGAGACACAGGAGCACACGGGGGTCACCATGGCCACTGAAGACATAAGGGTCACTATGGCCACTGAAGACACAGGAGTTACCATGGCCACTAACGACACAGGGGTCACCATGACCACTGAAGACATAGGGGTCACCATGGCCACTGAATACACAGGAGTCACCATGGCCATTGAAGACACAGGAGTTACCATGGCCACTAACAACACAGGCATCACCATGGCCACTAAAGACACAGGGGTCACCATGGCCATTGAAGACACAGTAGTTAACATGGCCACTAACGACACAGGCATCACCATGGCCACTGAAGACACAGGGGTCACCATGGCCACTGAAGACACAGGAGTTCCCATGACCACTGAAGACACAGGAGTCACCATGGCCACTGAAGACACAGGGGTCACCGTGGCCACTGAAGACACAGGAGACCCAAGACCACTGAAGATACAGGGGTCACCATGGCCACTGAAGACACAGGGTCCACCATGGCCATTGAAGACACAGGGGTCACTGGATACACAGGATTTCTGAGATCATTGGAGACACTGGGGAAACAGGAGTGCACATGGGTCACAGAAGACACAAAGGTAGCTGGAAGCTGGAGAAACAGGAAACACAGCAGTCGCTGAAGACACAGAAGTCACAGGGGTCACTGGAGACACAAGGAATGTTGGAGACAGAGGAGTCACAAGGGACGCTGGAGATAGTGGAGTCACAGGGGACACTGGATATACCAGAGTCACAGGGGTCGCTGGATACAAGGGAGTCGCAAGGGCTGCTGGAGACACAATATTTTCAGAGGTTGCTGGAGACATGGTAGTTACAAGGGACACTGGAGACACAGGAATCACAAGGGATGATGGAGACATAGGGGTTGCTGGTGACACAGAAGTCCAAAGGGATGCTGGAGACACAGGAGTCACAGGGGTCGCTGAAGACACTGGTGTTACAGGGGTCACTGGAGACACAGAAGTCACAGGGGTCTCTGGAGACACAGGAGTCACAGAGGTCACTGGAGACACAGGAGTCACAGAGGTCGCTGGAGATACAGGAGTCTTTGGGGTTGCTGGAGACACAGGAGTAGGTGGAGACACAGGAGTCATAGGGGTTGCTTGAGACACAGGGGTTGCTGGAGACACAGAAGTCTCAGAGGTCGCTGGAGACATAAGAGTCACAAGGGGTGCTAGAGACACCAAAATCACAGTGTTCGCTGGAGACACAGAATTCATAGGGGTTGCTTGAGTCACAGGAGTTACTGGAGACACAGGATTCACAGGGGTGGCTGGAGACACAGGAGTCACAAACGATGCTGGCGACACAGGAGTCAAAAGGGATGACAGAGGCACAGGAGTTACAAGGGATGTCAGAGGCACAGGAGTCACAAGGGATGTCGGAGGCACAGGAGTCACAAGGGATGTCGGAGACACAGGAATCACAAGGGATGTCGGAGACACAGGAGTCACAAGGGATGTCGGAGACACAGGAGTCACAAGGGATGTCGGAGGCACAGGAGTCACAAGGGATGCCAGAGACACAGGAATCACAAGGGATGTCAGAGACACAGGAGTCACAAGGGATGCCAGAGATACAGGAATCACAAGAGATGCCAGAGACACAGGAGTCACAAGGGATGTCAGAGACACAGGAGTCACAAGGGATGTCAGAGGCACAGGAGTCACAAGGGATGCCAGAGACACAGGAGTCACAAGGGATGTCAGAGACACAGGAGTCACAAGGGATGTCGAAGGCACAGGAGTCACAAGGGACATCGGAGGCACAGGAGTCACAAGGGATGTCAGAGACACAGGAGTCACAAAGGATTTCGGAGGCACAGGAGTCACAAGGGATGTCAGAGGTACAGGAGTCACAAGGGATGTCGAAGGCACAGGAGTCACAAGGGATGTCGGAGGCACAGGAGTCACAAGGGATGTTGGAGGCACAGGAGTCACAAGGGATGTCGGAGGCACAGGAGTCACAAGGGATGTAGGAGGCACAGGAGTCAGAAGGGATGTCGAAGGCACAGGAGTCACAAGGGATGTCGGAGGCACAGGAGTCACAAGGGATGTTGGAGGCACAGGAGTCACAAGGGATGTCGGAGGCACAGGAGTCACAAGGGATGTAGGAGGCACAGGAGTCACAAGGGATGTAGGAGGCACAGGAGTCACAAGGGATGTCGGAGGCACAGGAGTCACAAGGGATGTCGGAGGCACAGGAGTCACAAGGGATGTCGGAGGCACAGAAGTCACAAGGGATGTAGGAGGCACAGGAGTCACAAGGGATGTCGGAGGCACAGGAGTCACAAGGGATGTCGGAGGCACAGGAGTCACAAGGGATGTTGGAGGCACAGGAGTCACAAGGGATGTCGGAGGCACAGGAGTCACAAGGGATGTAGGAGGCACAGGAGTCACAAGGGATGTCGGAGGCACAGGAGTCACAAGGGATGTCGGAGGCACAGGAGTCACAAGGGATGTCGGAGGCACAGGAGTCACAAGGGATGTCGGAGGCACAGGAGTCACAAGGGATGTCGGAGGCACAGGAGTCAGAAGGGATGTCGAAGGCACAGGAGTCACAAGGGATGTCGAAGGCACAGGAGTCACAAGGGATGTCGGAGGCACAGGAGTCAAAAGGGATGTTGGAGGCACAGGAGTCACAAGGGATGTAGGAGGCACAGGAGTCACAAGGGATGTAGGAGGCACAGGAGTCACAAGGGATGTCGGAGGCACAGGAGTCACAAGGGATGTCGGAGGCACAGGAGTCACAAGGGATGTCGGAGGCACAGAAGTCACAAGGGATGTAGGAGGCACAGGAGTCACAAGGGATGTCCAAGGCACAGGAGTCACAAGGGATGTCGGAGGCACAGGAGTCACAAGGGATGTCGGAGGCACAGGAGTCACAAGGGATGTCGGAGGCACAGGAGTCACAAGGGATGTTGGAGGCACAGGAGTCACAAGGGATGTCGGAGGCACAGGAGTCACAAGGGATGTCGGAGGCACAGGAGTCACAAGGGATGTAGGAGGCACAGGAGTCACAAGGGATGTCGAAGGCACAGGAGTCACAAGGGATGTCGAAGGCACAGGAGTCACAAGGGATGTTGGAGGCACAGGAGTCACAAGGGATGTCGGAGGCACAGGAGTCACAAGGGATGTAGGAGGCACAGGAGTCACAAGGGATGTCGAAGGCACACGAGTCACAAGGGATGTTGGAGGCACAGGTAAGGTGAAACAAGATTGTTCAGCAATGGCCATGGCCCTCATGGAGAAATCGGGCCACACACTAGAGGTGGGACCCAGTCAGCGCTGGATCCAGAATCCAGGCGAGTATGACAATGTGGTCTCCTTATTGGTGCTACATCGGCACTACACTCAGTATCATTGTCTCCATTTTTTTACCAACATGCTGTGTGAAGAAAAGAATGAATAGACATAAATGCAGAAATGATTTTGTTTAACAATCCTAATTAGGAAAATGATAGAATAACTCACATGAGTGGGAATATCGATTACATTTTTACACGGTGACTTGACTTGCCGATTAAATAAAAAACATTTTCATTTACATCCAACCGCTTTCTCTTCTCACCTGGCAGTGAAAACCGAGAAGAGAAATCTTGAATAACAACTTTAATAATAACAATTCATGTTTATTAGAGCAAAATTTCTGCATTTCGGGGAATGGCATTGGAAGTAATGTGTAAAGTAAATGTGAGGCGGTTTATGGAGGTTCTTAGGAGGACAATGGGCTTTGAATGGTTTCAGGCTATTTAAAACCCAATTAACCCTCAAAAACCACCAAAAACCAACTTAATGAGAACGCTCAGTTTCCCACATTGGCAATTATTTATGAAAAGTGGAGCGTGGAATCCGGTTTCTGAACTTTTGGCCACGGCAAAAAAAAAAACAACTTCTCGGCTATTTATAAAGCAATGGTCACCAGGTCAGTGAGCTATAAGAGTGTAGAATATGGCAGGGTTAGATCTCCTGTCAGGTCTTTGTTGCTGCCTGTCTGCCCATAAGGGAGATATGCCATTTCTACTTGTCCGGTGAGCTACAATAAACAAGACGGAACTGTGTGGGCATCACCATCATCATGGACAACTGTTTGTCACTTTGAGAAAGGATGTACACCCCGTTGTGATAGATGTGTTCTACTATTGGAAACTTTATAATGAAGAGTTCAATGTGATTTAGCAGCAGCAAAGTGTGACTCTTCCCTTATTGGGGGGCCGAAGATGAGTTGATGTTCAAACTGCTGACTAAGCCGCGTGGGCTGGGTGAAATGCGTCGGAGGGTGGCATAGAGTTTTGTGTGATGTGCAGCTCCTGGGATGTCCTTTCTTTCCTTATTAATTTCTATGGAGAATGGTGATGTCACGGTTCGGGGTGAGGCTTGGAGACCAGAAGCTAAAGCAGTAGAGGGGCTCCTGCCAACCAGCAGGATAAGTACACAAGCAGGTCACCCTGGTGGATGAGGCGGGCTCACCCAAGGTGCAGGGTCTAAGCACTAGCCAGTGTTCACCAGAGCTCCTAATGGTGGAGATGGGTTTTGCTACATGCTAGTACCAGGACCCAGTCTTCAGGATCGTCCCACCAGGAGGTGAGCAAGCTGGGGTCCAGTTACAGATATAGCAGGTTGGGATCAAGCAGAAGCATAGCTGAGGAGCAAGACAAAGGTCATAACCAGTGGCAGCGGAGATACGGAGGGCAGCAGGAGTGACACCAGCAAGATATTGACTGGAGAGAGCACAATAATCTGGCAAGAAGGAAGTGCAAAGTCGTGGCTTAAATAGGACGTTTATGGGAGGAGCAAAGAGTTCAAGGTTCACCAGAAATAAGGTACAAGGCAAGATCATTCAAGGAATTGTCCAAGGAGCTGTCTGGGCATCTCAGGTGGCTCAGCAAGAAGAGATACTGCCAGACACAGCAGAAGTTGCAGAAGTTGCAGGTTCAAGAGGTAAGAGCTGGAATTGAGACTTGAGTGGACAGCTTCATGTTCCCTTCTTCTCTCACCCCCAGGAGAGCGGAAGTTCCTTTCTTCTCTCACCGCCTGGAGAGCGCATGTTCCCTTCTTCTCTCACCCTCAGCAAGGCGCATGTTCCCTTCTTCTCTCAGCTTCAGGAGAGCGCTTGTTCCCTTCTTCTCTCATCCTCAGGAGAGGGCATGTTCCCTTCTTCTCTCATCCTCAGGAGAGGGCATGTTCCCTTCTTCTCTCACCCTCAGGAGAGCACATGTTCCCTTCTTCTCTCACCCCCAGGAGAGCGCATTTTCCCTTCTTCTCTCACCCCCAGGAGAGCGCATGTTCCCTTCTTCTCTCACCCCCAGGAGAGCGCATTTTCCCTTCTTCTCTCATCCCCAGGAGAGTGCATTTTCCCTTCTTCTCTCACCCTCAGGAGAGCGCATGTTCCCTTCTTCTCTCATCCCCAGGAGAGCACATGTTTCCTTTTTCTCTCACGCTCAGGAGAGCGCATGTTCCCTTCTTCTCTCACCCTCAGCAAGGCGCATGTTTCCTTCTTCTCTCACCCTCAGGAGAGCGCATGTTCCCTTCTTCTCTCACCCTCAGCAAGACGCATGTTCCCTTCTTCTCTCACCCTCAGGAGAGCGCATGTTTCCTTCTTCTCTCACCCTCAGCAAGGCGCATGTTCCCTTCTTCTCTCACCTTCAGGAGAGCGCATGTTCCCTTCTTCTCTCACCCTCAGCAAGACGCATGTTCCCTTCTTCTCTCACCCTCAGGAGAGCGCATGTTCCCTTCTTCTCTCACCCTCAGCAAGGCGCATGTTCCCTTCTTCTCTCATCCCCAGGAGAGCACATGTTTCCTTTTTCTCTCACGCTCAGGAGAGCGCATGTTCCCTTCTTCTCTCACCCTCAGCAAGGCGCATGTTTCCTTCTTCTCTCACCCTCAGGAGAGCGCATGTTCCCTTCTTCTCTCACCCTCAGCAAGACGCATGTTCCCTTCTTCTCTCACCCTCAGGAGAGCGCATGTTCCCTTCTTCTCTCACCCTCAGCAAGGCGCATGTTCCCTTCTTCTCTCACCTTCAGGAGAGCGCATGTTCCCTTCTTCTCTCACCCTCAGCAAGACGCATGTTCCCTTCTTCTCTCACCCTCAGGAGAGCGCATGTTCCCTTCTTCTCTCACCCTCAGCAAGGCGCATGTTCCCTTCTTCTCTCACCCTCAGCAAGGCGCATGTTCCCTTCTTCTCTCACACTCAGGAGAGCGCATGTTCCCTTCTTCTCTCACCCTCAGGAGAGCACATGTTCCCTTCTTCTCTCACCTTCAGGAGGACGCATGTTTTGATGTTTAGATGCGGCATTGGTTATTTCGGAAAATTCGTAACTTCGAATAAATTTGTATTCATTACGTTCACTAACACCCAAATTTGAAAGGAAATTCCAATACCTATAATGTAATAGTTAGTTATTATAAGTTAGTTATTCTTTTGAATCTTTGGATTTTCTTTCTTATTTTCAGATTTTCACATTTTCAAGTTTTCAAATTTACGAATTTTCTAATTTTCTAATTTTCGATTTCTGAATTTCTGAATTTACAAATTGCGATCATAACGAATGACCCGGAAAATGAAAATAAAAATAAAAAAACGAATGGTTATCATTGAGAATCATGGGGTACGACTTTTCATGCGACTCTGATGTCCAAAGTCGCAGAAAAAGTGTGAAAGGGGCCTAAATATCAACGTAAGACTTTGAGTCAGCTTTTTTAAATTTATGAATGAATGAATGAATGAATGGTTATAAAAAGTAAAAATTCGCGCTAGGTGCAAAGTGATTTAAAAAAATAAATAAATGAATATGTCCCTTAAGGAAACCTGCTGCTAAACACCAAAAAAACCTTTGATATAAGGTACAAACAAAATGAGTATACAAAAATAGTGTAGCGCTGGAAAGAACTGTATATATCTATACAGTTAAAATTAAATACGTGAAAAAAGTATCAAAAACACTAATAAAACAATGCAAATAAACCAATCAAGTTCATAAGTGCCCGTGAAGAAAGAAGATTATCAAATAAATGTGTATGCATTGCGCACGCGCGAATCAGCCTTTGACAGAAACTCAGAGCTTTTTTATTTCCTTGCAAGGATTTTCTCGTTTTATCATTATTTTTATACCTATGTGAGAGCTGTTTTCTCTCCTGTTCATTTCTAATAAAACTTCCCTGATGAATGCTACACTATGGAAAGTTTTTCTTTCTTCTCTTTGGACATCGTTTTAACTGCTGAGGATTATTCACTCTGATCAATCAAGAGTGTTTTTCATCTCCGATTTGGATCAGCTGTGCAGACACGTCTCTGGAGACTCGCCTATTGTGGATGAAGTGCCTTCAGGCCGGGTTCACACTAGTGCGACACGACATCCGTCCTACTTTGGATCCGACTTTGCCCTGCGACATGAAGCCGACATATGTCCGACTTTCAATGAACGGGGATCCGACTTGGATCCCCGCCAATATCAGGCACTGTGTTTGGTATGAATCTTGAGGGGGAACTCCACGCCAAATTTTAAATTAAAAAAATGGCGCGGGTTCCCCTCCAGAGGCATACCAGGCCCTTGGGTCTGGTCTGGATTTGAACAGGCGCCCCTACGCCGAAAAAACGGCGTGGGGCCCCCCCAAAATCCAAACCAGACCCTTATCCGAGCACACAACCTGGCAGGCCGCAGGGGAAGAGGGGGGGACGAGAGAGCGGCCCCCCTCCCTCCTGAACCGTACCAGGCCGCATGCCCTCAACATGGGGGGTTGGTGCTCTGGGGCAGGGGGGCGACCTGCGGCCCCCCCACCCCAGAGCACCCTGCCCCCATGTTGATGAGGACAGGGCCTCTTCCCGACAACCCTGGCCGTTGGTTGTCGGGGTCTGCGGGCGGGGGGCTTATCGGAATCCGGGAGCCCCCTTCAATAAGGGGGCCCCCGGATCCCGGCCCCCCCACCCTATGTGAATGAGTATGGGGTACATCGTACCCCTACCCATTCACCTGGTGGAAAAAAATTGCAATAAAAAAACACTACACAGGTTTTTAAAGTAATTTATTACACAGCTCCGGGGGTCTTCTTCCGACTCCGGCGCTCTTCTTCCGACTTCCGGGGGTCTTTTCCGATTTTGGGGGTCTCCGGTGTCATCTCCGGACTCTCCGGTTCTTTCTTCCGCCGGGCCTCCGCTAACTTCTTTTTAGCTCTCTTGCTAACAGAGGCCCGGTCTTCCCGTTGTCTCGTCCGGCTCTCCGTTGTCCTTCTGCCGGCCCCTCCACTAACTTCTTCGTAGCTCTTTCGCTAGTGGAGGACCCGGTCTTCCCGTCGCTGTCACCGTCGGCGTCTTCTTCCCTCTTCTCCTCCTCGATGTTAACGCGTCGCTTCCTCCCGCTGTAATACTGGCTCTCCGCTCCGCATTAATATAGGCTTCTCATGACGTCACAGTCACATGTTCCGGGGCACATGGCCCTGGAGCATGTGACTGTGACGTCATGGGAACATGTGACTATGACGTCATGAGAAGCCTATATTAATGCGGAGCGGAGCGGAGAGCCAGTATTACAGCGGGAGGAAGCGACGCGTCAACATCGAGAAGGAGAAGAGGGAAGAAGACGCCGACGGCGGCAGCGACGGGAAGACCGCGCCCCTCCACTAGCGAAAGAGCTACGAAGAAGTTAGTGGAGGGGCCGGCAGAAGGACAACGGAGAGCCGGACGAGACAACGGGAAGACCGGGCCTCTGTTAGTAAAAGAGCTAAAAAGAAGTTAGCGGAGGCCCGGCGGAAGAAAGAACCGGAGAGCCCGGAGATGACACCGGAGACCCCCGAAGTCGGAAAAGACCCCCGGAAGTCGGAAGAAGAGCGCCGGAGTCGGAAGAAGACCCCCGGAGCTGTGTAATAAATTACTTTAAAAACCTGTGTAGTGTTTTTTTATTGCAATTTTTTTCCACCAGGTGAATGGGTAGGGGTACGATGTACCCCATACTCATTCACATAGGGTGGGGGGGCCGGGATCCGGGGGCCCCCTTATTGAAGGGGGCTCCCGGATTCCGATAAGCCCCCCGCCCGCAGACCCCGACAACCAACGGCCAGGGTTGTCGGGAAGAGGCCCTGTCCTCATCAACATGGGGGCAGGGTGCTCTGGGGTGGGGGGGCCGCAGGTCGCCCCCCTGCCCCAGAGCACCAAACCCCCCATGTTGAGGGCATGCGGCCTGGTACGGTTCAGGAGGGAGGGGGGCCGCTCTCTCGTCCCCCCCTCTTCCCCTGTGGCCTGCCAGGTTGTGTGCTCGGATAAGGGTCTGGTTTGGATTTTGGGGGGACCCCCACGCCGTTTTTTCGGCGTAGGGGTGCCCGTTCAAATCCAGACCAGACCCAAGGGCCTGGTATGCCTCTGGAGGGGGAACCCATGCCGGTTTTTTATTTAAAATTTGGCCTGGAGTTCCCCCTCAAGAGCAGTACAGCACAAGTCGCATGCCAAAGTCGGACCATGCAAGACTGCGGTCCGACTTTGATCCGACTTCAATGATAGTCAATGGGCTGAAGTCGGAGCAAAGTTGGACCAAAGTAGTACAGGGAGCATTTTCAAAGTCGGACCGACATGTGTCGGACCAGTTAAGACGGCTCCCATAGGGAAACATTGATTTTCACACGTCATGCGACATGAGCTCCCAATGTCGGAGCTTTTGTCGCCCCAGTGTGAACCAGGCCTCACTGGAATTTCTCTGCCTTCCATGGAGTGAACATCGCTCTACTAAGCTTGTTTTGACCCCCCTGAGAAGGGCGGTCGCAGGCTGTTTTGTAAGCCTTCATTTCTCACTTTGGTGGCGGGATCTTCACTTATTGTTGGAATAGCACTTACCAGCTTCATCGGATATCTTCTCTATGGAACTCTTATCATCAATATAGAGGAAATCCTCTACACATTTATTTGATAATCTTCTTTCTTCACGGGCACTTATGAACTTGATTGGTTTATTTGCATTGTTTTATTAGTGTTTTTGATACTTTTTTCACGTATTTAATTTTAACTGTATAGATATATACAGTTCTTTCCAGCGCTACACTATTTTTGTATACTCATGAATGAATGAGTGACTTGTATAGCGCTCACATGCGAACTGAATCGCCTCTAGGCGCTTTTTGCAGCCAGTGTCTGCTTGGCTGGTGCGGTCATTTTACCCCGTAGGATCTTGACACGCTTAGGACACACATATATACATTTATACTGGGCCAATTTAGACTAGATCCAATTAACCTACCAGCATGTCTTTGGAGTGTGGGAGGAAACCGGAGTACCCGGAGGAAACCCACGCAGACCATGCAAACTCCAGGCAGATGGTGTCATGGTTGGGATTTGAACCAGTGACCCTTTTGCTGCTAGGTGAAAGTGCTAACCACTACACCACTGTGCAAAGAATACCCAATCACATGCCAGGATAATGAAAAAGAAAAAAACGTTTGCTTGCACCTGATTGGATGATGGTCAGTAGAGCCTCCCCTCATCCACTAAGCGCTGGGAAAATCCCCTTGCAATGTGAAACCTTCCATGCAAAGTGAACAGTCTATTTGCCTTCAGTAAATCAAATCCCAAATTTTAGAATTTTTTAAAAATATTTGAGGAAAAAAATAGATATGCGCACTGCTGAAAAGTTTGTTTGTTTTCGCTTCATCCATTTTTAGTTTTTTTAGAGAATTCGAAAAAATTTAGAAATTTGAAAAATCGAAATTCAGAAATTCGAAAATTTGAAAATCTGAATTTTCGAATTTCCAAATATTCAAAATTTTTGAATTTCCGAATCTTCGAAGTTTTCGAATTTTTTTAAATTTTCGAATTTCCGAATTTTGGGAAATATTTTGAAAATCCGAACATAAGAAAGAAAATTCGAAAATAAGAAAGAAAATCCAAAAATTCTAAATAATAACTAACCAATAAATTATAGGTATTGGAATTTCCTTACAAATTTGAGTGTTAGTAAACGTAAGGAATACAAATTTATCCGAAGTTACAAACGATCTGAAATAACAAATGCCGCATCGAAACGAATGGAATGGAACAAATGAATAGAAAATAATAATAATAAAAAGTTTTCATAATTATTATTATTGTTATTTATTATTATTAATTCATTACGTTCCATTCGTTTAGATACGGCATTCGTTATTTTGGATAATTCGTAACTTCAGACAAATTAATATTCGTTACGTTCACTAACAGCCAAATTTGAAAGGAAATTCTAATACCGATAATTTAATAGTTAGTAATAGTTACTAGTAGTTAGTTATTTTTTCGTGTTTTTGAATTTTCGGATTTTCGTTCTTATTTTCGGATTTTTGAATTTCCGAATTATCTAATCTTCGAATTTCCAAATTTTCTAATTTTAGAATTTCTGAAATTCCAGAATTTGAAATTCGGAAATTCGGAAATTCAAAAATTTGGATATTTCGGAATTAACGAATTTGTCCAAATTCGTTAAAAAACTAATTTGGAACATAAACGAATTGCACATGTCTAGAAAAAACTTGAGAACAAGATGAAGGTGACGGGCCTATGAAGGTTAATTATAAACGCCCCTCATTAAACCTGCGCAATTTTCTTTCAGAATTCCAGTTTCCCCTCTTAGCTCCGAGGTCGGTGATGATCGATGAAGATTTGGAGCCCGTGGAGATATTATTAGGTCACGGCAGGTTATGGTCACCTATAACACGATCCAGGTCTAGGTGCCGGTGTTCTATCGAGAAATACGAAACGATACCTCTGATGACGCAACATTACTCCAGCTGATATGTTGATCAGCTGGCGTGACGTCAACACGGCGCATGCGCAGATTGTCGGAGGCAGTATATGACTGTCTGCTAAGCGGTGAGAGAGAATGAAATTGTCAGATTCTGTCTCGCTGTTGCCGGGCAGGTTCTGGCTGTATTGAACGGCGTGTTTTCTGTCTGTTGCACGGCGGCTTGAGTGTGTTAAACACCGGGTTTTGGATGTGTCGACGGGCGGGGTTAAAACACACACAAAACCTGCCCTTAAACACACCCACAACCCCGCCCTGCAATAGCGAGGTAGAATCTGGCAATTTAATTCTCACTTGGTGCTTATACTGCCTCTGACGATCTGCGCACGCGCCGTGTTCACGTCACACCAGCTGATCAACATATCAGCTGGAGCGACGTTGCTTACTGCGCATGAGCAGACCTATCGGAAGGCATTCTTTACGACGGAGGGAATTTCTTGATAGAACACCGGGGTTCTCACACGCTATGATGACGCTGCGCTCCTGACATCGATCGCTGCGTGCAATTTATATTTTCGTTCGCTCCCTTTGCTCTACTTCTTATATTATGACAAATAACTACGTTTGCACATCATTTTACAGTTTACAGAACGTTAAAAAAACAAAACATTTTTTGATAGATGATGGGAAGAAAAACACAGGTGTGCGGCGGATTTCACACACGAATGTTTGAATACAAATAATGAGAATGTATAAACACAAAGATATCTGATGGACAGAAAATAGATACATTGTAAATAGAAGGAAAACAAAGATACATTCCTGGAATCCATATTAAAGAGGAGTTCTGCCTGGGAATTGTTTTTTTTTTTAAGTTAGCAGCTACAAATACTATACAAATACTATACAAATACTATACAAATACTATACAAATACTATACACATACTATACACATACTATACAAATACTATACAAATACTATACAAATACTATACAAATACTATACAAATACTATACAAATACTATACAAATACTATACACATACTATACACATACTATACACATACTATACACATACTATACAAATACTATACAAATACTATACAAATACTATACAAATACTATACAAATACTATACAAATACTATACACATACTATACAAATACTATACAAATACTATACACATACTATACACATACTATACACATACTATACACATACTATACAAATACTATACACATACTATACAAAAACTATACACATACTATACAAATACTATACACATACTATACAAAAACTATACACATACTATACAAATACTATACAAATACTATACAAATACTATACAAATACTATACACATACTATACAAATACTATACACATACTATACAAATACTATACAAATACTATACAAATACTATACACATACTATACAAATACTATACAAATACTATACAAATACTATACACATACTATACAAATACTATACACATACTATACACATACTATACACATACTATACAAATACTATACACATACTATACAAATACTATACAAATACTATACAAATACTATACACATACTATACACATACTATACACATACTATACAAATACTATACACATACTATACACATACTATACACATACTATACACATACTATACAAATACTATACAAATACTATACACATACTATACACATACTATACAAATACTATACAAATACTATACAAATACTATACAAATACTATACAAATACTATACAAATACTATACACATACTATACAAATACTATACAAATACTATACAAATACTATACACATACTATACACATACTATACACATACTATACAAATACTATACAAATACTATACAAATACTATACAAATACTATACACATACTATACAAATACTATACACATACTATACACATACTATACACATACTATACAAATACTATACAAATACTATACAAATACTATACAAATACTATACACATACTATACAAATACTATACAAATACTATACAAATACAATACACATACTATACAAATACTATACAAATACTATACACATACTATACACATACTATACAAATACTATACACATACTATACAAAAACTATACACATACTATACAAATACTATACAAATACTATACAAATACTATACAAATACTATACACATACTATACAAATACTATACACATACTATACAAATACTATACAAATACTATACAAATACTATACACATACTATACAAATACTATACAAATACTATACACATACTATACAAATACTATACACATACTATACACATACTATACACATACTATACAAATACTATACACATACTATACAAATACTATACAAATACTATACAAATACTATACACATACTATACACATACTATACACATACTATACAAATACTATACACATACTATACACATACTATACACATACTATACACATACTATACAAATACTATACAAATACTATACACATACTATACACATACTATACAAATACTATACACATACTATACACATACTATACAAATACTATACAAATACTATACACATACTATACAAATACTATACAAATACTATACAAATACTATACACATACTATACAAATACTATACAAATACTATACAAATACTATACAAATACTATACACATACTATACAAATACTATACACATACTATACACATACTATACAAATACTATACACATACTATACAAATACTATACACATACTATACAAAATACTATACACATACTATACACATACTATACAAATACTATACAAATACTATACAAATACTATACAAATACTATACAAATACTGTACAAATACTATACACATACTATACACATACTATACAAATACTATACAAATACTATACAATTACTATACACATACTATACAAATACTATACAAATACTATACACATACTATACAAATACTATACACATACTATACACATACTATACAAATACTATACAAATACTATACACATACTATACAAATACTATACAAATACTATACACATACTATACACATACTATACAAATACTATACAAATACTATACACATACTATACAAATACTATACAAATACTATACACATACTATACAAATACTATACAAATACTATACACATACTATACACATACTATACAAAATACTATACAAATACTATACACATACTATACACATACTATACAAAATACTATACACATACTATACAAATACTATACACATACTATACACATACTATACACATACTATACAAATACTATACAAATACTATACAAATACTATACACATACTATACAAATACTATACAAATACTATACAAATACTATACAAACACAATACACATACTATACAAATACTATACACATACTATACAAATACTATACACATACTATACAAATACTATACACATACTATACAAATGCTATACAAATACTATACACATACTATACAAATACTATACACATACTATACAAATACTATACAAATACAATACACATACTATACAAATACTATACACATACTATACAAATACTATACACATACTATACAAATGCTATACAAATACTATACAAATACAATACACATACTATACAAATACTATACACATACTATACAAATACTATACACATACTATACAAATGCTATACAAATACTATACACATACTATACAAATACTATACACATACTATACAAATACTATACAAATACAATACAAATACTATACAAATACTATACACATACTATACAAATACTATACACATACTATACAAATACTGTACATATACTATACACATACTCTATACAAATACTATACACATACTATACAAATACTATACACATACTATACAAATACTGTACATAAACTATACAAATACTATACACATACTATACAAATACAATACACAGACTATACATATACTATAAAAATACTATACAAATACCTGTACTATACAAATACAATACACATACTATACAAATACTATACAATATTATACAAATACAATACACATACTATGCAAATACTATACAATATTATACAAATACAATACACATACTATGCAAATACTATACACATACTATACAAATACTATACATATACTATACAAATACTATACACATACTGTACACATACTTTACAAATACTATACACATACATACATATACTATACAAATACTATACACATACATACATATACTATACAAATACTATACACATACTATACAAATACTATACAAATACTATACACATACTATACAAATACTATACACATACTATACACATACTATACACATACTATACAAATACTGTACACATACTTTACAAATACTATACACATACTATACAAATACTATACACATACTATACAAATACTATACACATACTATACAAATACTATACAAATACTGTACACATACTTTACAAATACTATACACATACTATACAAATACTATACACATACTATACAAATACTGTACATATACTATACAAATACTATACAAATGCTATACAAATACTATACAAATACTATACACATACTATACAATATTATACAAATACAATACATACTATACACATACAATACACACACTATACAAATACTATACACATACTATACAATATTATACAAATACAATACATACTATACACATACTATACACATACTATACAAATACTATACACATACTATACAAATACTGTACATATACTATACAAATACTATACAAATGCTATACAAATACTATACACATACTATACAAATACTATACAATATTATACAAATACAATACACATACTATACAAATACTATACACTAGGGATGAGCCGAACACCCCCCCGGTTCGGTTTGCATCAGAGCATTAGAACGGACTAAAAGTTTGCGCGAACTTTCGAACCCTGTTAAAGTCTATGGGACCCGAATGTCAGAAATCAAAAGTGTGAATTTTAAGGCTAATATGCATGTTATTGTCCTATAAAGTGTTTGGGGACCCGGGTCCTGCCCCAGGGGACATGTATCAATGCAAAAATAAGTTTTAAAAACTGCAGTTTTTTCGGGAGCAGTGATTTTAATGATGCTTAACCACTTGCCGACCACTAGGGATGGGCCCGGTGCTCGATTCGAACCCATGTTCGAATCGAGCATCGGGCGTTCGCTCGCTCGTCGAGCCCAGAATTATTTGGGCCGTTCGCATCACATTCGTGTGATGCGAGCGGCCCCGCAATGCATTGCGGCCGGCGCGGCCGGCGCAGTGCATTGCTGGCTGATGATTGGCCAAGCATGCACTGTGACCCCGCATGCTTGGCCAATCACAGCGCCCGAAACTCGGAGAGCAATAATTGGCTACAGGCAGGACGCCTGTAGCCAATTACAGCTCAGGGGCTTTAGTACACGCCCCACCATTTAAAAGGCCGCCACGCCATCGGCCCCGGTCACATGAGTTCCGGCTTTAGGAGAGATTAGTCTGCTGATTCTGTCTTTGCTTGATACTGAAAGATTTGCTCTTCTTTGCTAAACCATTGGCTATTTCTTTGCTAAACCATTGCTACCTAAGTCATTGATCGTTCATTGCTGCTGATTGCACAGTTAGTGTGTTATTAGCTGCTGCTGGGGATTAGTCTGGTGCGTGCTTACTGTTAGTACAGTATTGCAGTAGTACCAACCGCAGTGCTGTTAGCACAGCATTGCACCCCAACAGCACCCATAGGACTTCTAGTGTGTTAGTGGCAGCAAACAGAGCTACTATATTTTCTTCTCAGCAGCACCCATAGGACTTCTAGTGTGTTAGTGGCATCACACAGAGCTCCTATATTTTCTTCTCAGCAGCACCCATAGGACTTCTAGTGTGTTAGTGGCAGCAAACAGAGCTCCTATATTTTCTTCTCAGCAGCACCCATAGGACTTCTAGTGTGTTAGTGGCATCACACAGAGCTCCTATATTTTCTTCTCAGCAGCACCCATAGGACTTCTAGTGTGTTAGTGGCAGCAAACAGAGCTCCTATATTTTCTTCTCAGCAGCACCCATAGGACTTCTAGTGTGTTAGTGGCAGCAAACAGAGCTCCTATATTTTCTTCTCAGCAGCACCCATAGGACTTCTAGTGTGTTAGTGGCATCACACAGAGCTCCTATATTTTCTTCTCAGCAGCACCCATAGGACTTCTAGTGTGTTAGTGGCATCACACAGAGCTCCTATATTTTCTTCTCAGCAGCACCCATAGGACTTCTAATGTGTTAGTGGCATCACACAGAGCTCCTATATTTTCTTCTCAGCAGCACCCATAGGACTTCTAGTGTGTTAGTGGCATCACACAGAGCTCCTATATTTTCTTCTCAGCAGCACCCATAGGACTTCTAGTGTGTTAGTGGCAGCAAACAGAGCTCCTATATTTTCTTCTCAGCAGCACCCATAGGACTTCTAGTGTGTTAGTGGCAGCAAACAGAGCTCCTATATTTTCTTCTCAGCAGCACCCATAGGACTTCTAGTGTGTTAGTGGCATCACACAGAGCTCCTATATTTTTTTCTCAGCAGCACCCATAGGACTTCTAGTGTGTTAGTGGCAGCAAACAGAGCTCCTATATTTTCTTCTCAGCACCACCCATAGGACTTCTAGTGTGTTAGTGGCAGCAAACAGAGCTCCTATATTTTCTTCTCAGCAGCACCCATAGGACTTCTAGTGTGTTAGTGGCATCACACAGAGCTCCTATATTTTCTTCTCAGCAGCACCCATAGGACTTCTAGTGTGTTAGTGGCATCACACAGAGCTCCTATATTTTCTTCTCAGCAGCACCCATAGGACTTCTAGTGTGTTAGTGGCAGCAAACAGAGCTCCTATATTTTCTTCTCAGCAGCACCCATAGGACTTCTAGTGTGTTAGTGGCAGCAAACAGAGCTCCTATATTTTCTTCTCAGCAGCACCCATAGGACTTCTAATGTGTTAGTGGCAGCAAACAGAGCTCCTATATTTTCTTCTCAGCAGCACCCATAGGACTTCTAGTGTGTTAGTGGCAGCAAACAGAGCTCCTATATTTTCTTCTCAGCAGCACCCATAGGACTTCTAGTGTGTTAGTGGCAGCAAACAGAGCTCCTATATTTTCTTGTCAGCAGCACACATAGTACCTATAGTGTGTTAGTGTCAGCACCCATAGGACCTACAGTGTGTTGTGAGCACACATAGGAGTTCTATTTTTTATACTATATACACTACCGACTACAATGGCTGGAAGACCGCCAAGGAGAGGCAGAGCGTGCCGAGGCAAGAACACAGGGCAGGCAGGCTCTGTTTCTAGAGACAACAGTGCTGGCCGTGGACGTGGTCGTGCATCGTCATCAGCACGTGGCCATGGGACACGCTTGTCTTTGTTTTCGGCAGCTGGACATGTGGAGCCGCATCATGCCGAAGGCTTGGTAGAATGGATGACCAAGCCCTCCTCATCCTCCTCATCCTCTCTCACCCAGGCTCAGGGTACTGGCAGAGCAGCTGCCAACGCGTACTCAATGGCATCATCAGCCACCCCTTCCCTAGACCCACCATGTCCTCCTGAGGAGTCCCCCGAACTGTTTGAGCACAGTGTTGGGTACATGCTCCAGGAGGATGCCCAACGATTCGAAGGCTCGGATGATGATACCCAGCTTGAGGAAGTCAGTAGTGTGCGCGCAGAGAGAGGGGATGCTGAAGGACAGCAATCTGGCAGTAGTGTTCCACCAGCTGCAGCTTACTGCCAGGTTTGCTCTAGTGGTGAAGAGGGAGGGGATGATGAGGTCACTGACTCCACGTGGGTGCCTGAAGGGAGAGAGGAGGAGGAGGAGGAGGATGCAGCGTCACATGTCCAACGAGGCAGGATGCCCCCTGGAGGCCAGCTAGAGGCCAGCACAGCAACTGTACTACACCGCAGAGCTCCGCCTGTGCAGGGCGCTGCCTCTGCACATTATCACAAAAGTTCTTTGGTGTGGGCCTTTTTTGAGACGAGTGCATCAGATCGCACCACTGCTATTTGCAATATTTGTCTCAAGCGTATCTCGCGTGGCCAAAACATCAGCCGCTTGGGCACCACAAGCATGAGCAGACATATGTCGACCTGCCATGCAGCTCGTTGGCAAGCACACATAAAAGACCCACACCAAAGAACAAAGCGGACCTCTCCTTGCTCCTCATCAGCTGGGATCTCCATCCCCACTATATCTTCAGTCCTCTCTGAAAGCTGCTCTGAGAGGACTGAAGGTGTAGAATTAGGTGTGTCACAACCAAGTACTTGCAGTACACCGACGTCCGATTGTAGCAGGCAAATTTCCCTGCCCCAGCTGCTGGACCGTCGAAAGAAGTATACTCCCAGCCATCCACATGCCCAGCGGTTGAATGCTAGCTTGGCTAAATTGCTAGCACTTCAACTGCTGCCTTTTCAGTTGATAGACTCGGCCCCCTTCCGTGAGTTTGTTCAATGTGCGGTTCCTCAGTGGCAGGTTCCCAAACGCCACTTTTTCTCACGGAAGGCAATTCCGTCTCTCTACTGGCATGTGGAAGGCAATGTCCATGCCTCGCTGGACAGGGCGGTCAGCGGTAAGGTGCATATTACCGCTGACTCATGGTCCAGCAGGCATGGACAGGGACGTTATCTTTCTTTAACGGCCCATTGGGTCACTCTATTGGTAGCTGGGAGGGATGCAGGACAAGGTGCAGTAGTGTTGGAGGTTGTTCCGCCACCACGCCTCCAAAATGCTACTACTGGTTGTGACACACCTCTCTCCTCCACCCCCTCCTCTTCTTCTTCCTCCATGTCCTCTTCGAGTGCTCTGTCCTCGGAACCAGCGGTGCTCCGTAGGCGTACAAGGGGCTACGCGAGTACGCAGGCAAAAAGATGCCATGCCGTGCTTGCGCTGGTGTGTTTGGGGGACAGGAGCCACACTGGGCCAGAGGTTCTGGCAGCTCTGCAGGGGCAGGCCGAGAGGTGGTTGACGCCACGCCAGCTTAAGCCAGGAATGGTCGTTTATGATAATGGCACCAACCTCCTCTCCGCCCTGCGACAGGGGCAGCTCACCTATGTGCCCTGTATGGCTCACGTCCTCAACCTGGTGGTGCAGCGGTTCTTGGGCAGGTTCCCAGG
Source organism: Rana muscosa (assembly GCA_029206835.1). Taxonomy (NCBI): domain Eukaryota; kingdom Metazoa; phylum Chordata; class Amphibia; order Anura; family Ranidae; genus Rana; species Rana muscosa. Next base: position 338,020,344 of record CM055122.1, read on the forward strand.
CTTACAGGATGTCCTGAGGCAGGCCAGGAAAGTCTGTGTGCATTTCCGCCGATCTTATAATGCCAGTGCTCGGCTGACTGAGCTGCAAAAGGAGCTGAACCTGCCCAAGAACCGCCTAATATGTGACATGCCCACCAGGTGGAACTCAACGTTGGCCATGCTGCAGCGACTGCACACGCAGCAGAGGGCCATCAATGAGTACCTTTGCGACTACGGCACCAGGACAGGGTCAGGGGAGCTTGGCTTTTTTTCCCCACGCCAGTGGAGCATGATCAGGGATGCATGCACTGTCCTCTCACCATTTGAGGAGGCCACGAGGATGGTGAGCAGTGACAGTGCATGCATCAGTGACACTGTACCTCTTGTCCACCTGTTGGAGCATACGCTGCGTGGGATAATGGACAGGGCACTTGAGGCAGAACAGAGGCAGGAAGAGGAGGACTTCCTTGTCTCTCAAGGCCCCCTTTATCCAGACAATGTTCCTTCTGTCCCACCCATCACACAGGAAGAGGAGGAGGAGGAGGAGGAGGATTGTGTGAGCATGGAGGTGGAGCCTGGCACTCAGCATCAGCAGCAGCAGTCTTTTAGGGATGATGTACAGTCCCAACAAACCAGTGGACTTGTACCTGGCTGGGAGGAGGTGGCTGGCGATCATGTCATCCTCCGTGACCCAGAAGACTCCGGACCGAATGCCTCAGCTAACCTACGCTGCATGGCCTCCCTGATCCTGCAAAGCCTGCGGAAGGATCCTCGTGTTCTTCGGATCAAGGAGAGTGACCATTACTGGCTGGCCACTCTCCTTGATCCACGGTACAAGGGTAAGGTTGCGGACCTTATCTTGCCGTCGCAGAGGGAGCATAGGATGAGACATCTCAGGGAGGCCTTGCAGAAAGGTCTGTGCAACGCGTTCCCAGAAACTGGGAGGTTACAAACTCCTGGTCCTGGACGACGAGTTGCTGAGGCTTCGGTCAGTAGCAGAAGGAGCGGTGGGGAAGGTGGACGTCTGACCGATGCGTTCAGACAATTTTTTAGTCCGCAGCCCCAAGGTATGATCGGTTCCAGCAACCATCGCCAGCGTCTGATATACATGGTGCAGGAATACCTAGGGGCAAGGTCAGACTTGGACACCTTTCCCACCGAAAATCCTCTGGCTTACTGGGTCCTGAGGATGGATCACTGGCCAGAGCTTGCACAGTATGCAATTGAGCTACTGGCCTGTCCTGCATCCAGCGTTCTTTCCGAGCGCACATTCAGTGCTGCTGGAGGATTTGTCACCGATCATAGGGTGCGCCTGTCCACCGACTTGGTTGATCGACTGACCTTCATAAAAATGAATCAGTCTTGGATCACCACCAGCTACCAGACACCTGAAGCGGATATAACGGAATAATTTATAATGTCACATCCCTTCAAGACTGCCTATGCTGATGCTGAGTGACTGTCCTGTTATGTTCACTGACTATCCTCTTCCTCCTCCTCAATGATCCATGCCACCACACCAGTGCCTAAGGCACAATTTTTCAGCCCCTGTATAACAGGGGCGTGTAATTACAATTTTTTAAAAAGATGCTTCGCAACAGGTGTGACTGCTGTGCTCAGAGTACAGTATCTGTGAGGGGTTGCAGTGTTGTGGCACCAGCACCAGTGCCTAAGGCACAATTTTTCAGCCCCTGTTGGGGCGTGTAATTACAATTTTTAGGCAATGCTTTGCAACAGGTCTCATTGCTGTGCTCAGAGTACAGTATCTGTGAGGGGTTGCAGTGTTGTGGCACCAGCACCAGTGCCTAAGGCACAATTTTTCAGCCCCTGTATAACAGGGGCGTGTAATTACAATTTTTTAAAAAGATGCTTCGCAACAGGTGTGACTGCTGTGCTCAGAGTACAGTATCTGTGAGGGGTTGCAGTGTTGTGGCACCAGCACCAGTGCCTAAGGCACAATTTTTCAGCCCCTGTTGGGGCGTGTAATTACAATTTTTAGGCAATGCTTTGCAACAGGTCTCATTGCTGTGCTCAGAGTACAGTATCTGTGAGGGGTTGCAGTGTTGTGGCACCAGCACCAGTGCCTAAGGCACAATTTTTCAGCCCCTGTATAACAGGGGCGTGTAATTACAATTTTTTAAAAAGATGCTTCGCAACAGGTGTGACTGCTGTGCTCAGAGTACAGTATCTGTGAGGGGTTGCAGTGTTGTGGCACCAGCACCAGTGCCTAAGGCACAATTTTTCAGCCCCTGTTGGGGCGTGTAATTACAATTTTTAGGCAATGCTTTGCAACAGGTCTCATTGCTGTGCTCAGAGTACAGTATCTGTGAGGGGTTGCAGTGTTGTGGCACCAGCACCAGTGCCTAAGGCACAATTTTTCAGCCCCTGTATAACAGGGGCGTGTAATTACAATTTTTTAAAAAGATGCTTCGCAACAGGTGTGACTGCTGTGCTCCAAGTACAGTATCTGTGAGGGGTTGCAGTGTTGTGGCACCAGCACCAATGCCTAAGGCACAATTTTTCAGCCCCTGTTTAACAGGGGCGTGTAATTACAAATCTTGATCTAATAGTTCACAGCAGGGCCCATTCCTGCGCCCACCAAGAGTAACTATGAGGGCCTACAGTCTTGTGGCAACACCGTCCACCACCACCACCACCACCAAAGGCCCAATTTTTCTGCCCTGTTCAACAGGTGCATGCAATTACAAATCTTGATCTAATAACTCACAGCAGGGCCCATTCCTGCACCCACCAAGAGTAACTGTGAGGGCTTACAGTCTTGTGGCAACACCGTCCACCACCACCACCACCACCACCAAAGGCCCAATTTTTCTGCCCGGTTCAACAGGTGCATGCAAGTACAAATCTTGATCTATTAACTCACAGCAGGGCCCATTCCTGTGCCCACCAGTCTTGTGGCTACACCAACATCTAATAGGGCAAATTTCTGCAGAGTATATACGGCAGGCCCCTACTTTCAAACATCCAACTTACAAACGACTCCTACTTGCAAACGGCAAGAGAAAACAGGAAGTGAGAGGAAATCTACCCCTAGGAAGGAAAATTCTATCCTGTTAGATTTAATTTGGGAAAAAGGTATCTCCTCTCTACTGATGCTTTATCACCAATCCTTGTTTCAATTAAAACCCCACTTTTCCAAAAACATTTGTCATTGGGACGGAAAGTGAGGTGACATGTTCTGAACAGATGTGCAAAGACAGCAAATGTTACAGGGGTGATAACCCCTCCCTATGTTCTCCAAAAAGCTTAAAAATTGATTTTTTTGGGATGTAGCTACACTTCATAATGTACCTGTTCAGATTCTACTTAAGAACAAACCTACAGTCCATGTCTTGTTTGCACCACCTATATACTGCTGTTCAGAGTATATAGGGTTGTAGGTATAGGGTTTTATTTTGGGTGCGGGGTCCCCCTTAGTATCCATACAAGACCCAAAGGGGCTGGGGTGGGGGGGGGGGGGGGTGATGGGGTAGCCATGCCATTTTTCTCAAGGATTTTCAGCCATATGGCGGCCAGGACAAGACATGACATTAAAGCCGCAAGTGGTTTTAAATGGCTTCTTTTTTTCCTTTACAAATGTCATTTTGTGCAAGGACAGTTCTAAACACGGGAAACACATGCCACTTCACAGGCATACTTTAGACACCCCCCAGGTACCGTATTTAAAGGAAAATTTCACTTTTTTTTTTTCACTTTATGCATCATTAAAATGACTGCTCCCGAAAAAACTTTAGTTTTTAAAATTTCTTTTTGCATTGATATATGTCCCCTGGGGCAGGACCCGGGTCCCCAAACCTGTTTTATAACATTAACATGCATATTGGCCGTTGTAATTAGCAATTTTGATTTCGAACGTTCGCGTCCATTATAACGAATAGGGTTCGAAAATTCGCGCGAACTTTCGGTCCGTTCGAAGGTTCTGGTGCGAACCGAACCCGGGGGTGTTCGGCTCATCCCTACCGACCACTCACGGCATATATACGTCGGCAGAATGGCTCGTACAGGCACAATCACAGGCACAATCACATACCTGTACGTGGCCCTTTAACTGCCGACGTCAGGGTCGCGCGCGCGCGCCGCCGCGCTCGCGACCCCCCTGCCTTACCCGTGAGTGGGACCGCGGGTCCCGCTGACTCGATCGCCGCGGGGATCCCCGCGATCGTCTCACGGAGGCTCGGAGCGGTGAGATGTGTGTGTAAACACATCTCCCTGCTCCTCTACTGACAATGTCAGCGATCTCCGCTCTGTGTAATCAGAGCGGAGATCGGTGACGTGTCACTCGTAGCCACGCCCCCACACAGTAGTAAACACTCCCTTAGGCACACTTAACCCCTCCAGCGCCCCTAGTGGTTAACCCCTTCACTGCCAGTGTAATTTTCATAGTAACCAGTGCATTTTTATTGCACTGATCGCTGTGAAAATGACAATGGTCCCAAAAATGTGTCAAAAGTGTCCGATGTGTCCGCCATAATGTCGCTGTCACGAAAAAAAATCGCTGATCGCCGCCATTACTAGTAAAAAAAAAAAAAATAATAAAAATGCCTTAAAACTATACCCTATTTTGTAAACGCTATAATTTTTGCGCAAACCAATCAATAAACGGCGATTGCGTTTTTTTTTAACAAAAATATGTAGAAGAATACGTATCGGCCTAAACTGAGGAAAAAAATGTTTTTTATATATTTTTTGGGGATATTTATTATAGCAAAAAGTAAAAAATATGTCATTTTTTTCAAATTTTTCGCTCTATTTTTGTTTATAGTGCAAAAAATAAAAACCGCAGAGGTGATCAAATACCACCAAAAGAAAGCTCTATTTGTGGGAAAAAAAGGACGCCAATTTTGTTTGGGAGCCACGTTGCACGACCGCGCAATTGTCAGTTAAAGCGACGTAGTGCCGAATCACAAAAAGGGGCCTGGTCATAATGGCCCGTATTGGTCCAGGGCTTAAGTGGTTAAAGTGAAAAAATAAAAGTGAAATATTCCTTTAAATATCATACCTGGGGGGTGTCTATAGTATGCCTGTGAAGTGGCGCTTGTTTCCCGTGTTTAGAACTGTCCCTGCACAAAATGACATTTCTGAAGGAAAAAAAGTAATTTAAAACTGCTTGCGGCTTTAATGTAATGTCTGGTCCCGGTAATATGGATGAAAATCATTGAGAAAAACGGCATAGCTACCCCATCACCCACCCCCAGTTTATTACCAGCCCCATTGGGTCTATATACTCTGAACAGCAGTATACAAGAGGTACAAACAAGACAGGGACTGTAGGTTTGTTCTTAAGTAGAATCTGTTTGTAATTTGGAACAGGTACATTTTTAAAGTGTAGCTCCAGCCAAAAAATCTATTTTTAAGCTTTTTGGAAAACTTAGGGAAGGGTTATCACCCCTGTAACATTTGTTTTGCTGTCTGTGCCCCTGTTCAGAACATTTCACCTCACTTTCCGTCCCAATGACAATTGTATTTAGAAAATCTGGGGTTTTTAGTGAAACAAGGAACTCTTACAGGAGAGAATTTCCCTTCCCAGGGGTAGATTTCCTCTCACTTCTTGTTGTCTCCTTCCGTTTGCAAGTAGGAGTTGTTTGTAAGTTGGATGTTTGAAAGTAGGGGCCTGTGCAGAAATTTGGGCCTTAGGTGTTGGTGCTGCCAAAACACCGTAAGCCCTCACAGTTACTCTTGGTGGGCGCAGGAACGGGCCCTGCTGTGAAATATTAGATCAAGAATTGTAATTACATGCCCCTGTTAAACAGGGGCTGAAAAATTGGGCCTTAGCCACTGGTGGCGGTGCCCAGAACCAAAAATGTTCTTACAAGCTATCAGCATGAACATTGAGGAGGAAGAGGATAGTCACTCAGCATAACAGGATAGTCACTCAGCATCAGCATGGGCAGTCTTGAAGGGATCTCACATGAAATAAAAAAAATTGGTTACATCAGCATCAGGTGCTTGGTAGCTAGTGATCCAAGACTGATTAATTTTTATGAAGGTCAGCCGATCGACCGATTCGGTGGACAGGCACACCCTGTGATCGGTTACAAAGCCTCCAGCAGCACTGAATGTGCGTTCCAAAAGAACACTGGATGCAGGACAGGCCAGTAGCTCAATTGCATACTGTGCAAGCTCTGGCCAGTGATCCATCCTCAAGACCCAGTAACCCAGAGGATTTTCGGTGGGAAAGGTGTCCAAGTCTGATCTTGCCCCTAGGTATTCCTGCACCATGTGAATCAGACGCTGGCGATGGTTGCTTGAACCGATCATACCTTGGGGCTGCGGACTAAAAAATTGTCTCAACGCATCGGTCAGACGGCCACCTTCTCCACCGCTCCTTCTGTGACTGATCGAAGCCTCAGCAACACGTTGTCCAGGACCAGGAATTTGTAACCTCCCAGGCTCTGGAAACGCATTGCACAAACCTTTCTGCAAGGCCTCCCGAAGATGTTTCATCCTCTGCTCCCTCTGCAACGGCAAGATAAGGTCCGCAACCTTACCCTTGTAATGTGGATCAAGGAGGGTTGCCAGCCAGTAATGATCCCTCTCCTTGATACCACGAATACGAGGCTCCTTCCGCAGGCTTTGCAGGATCAGGGAGGCCATGCAGCGTAGGTTTGCTGAGGCATTCGATCCAGAGTCCTCTGGGTCACTCAGGACGACATGATCCGCAGCCACCTCCTCCCAGCCACGTACACGTCCATGGGTTTCTTCGGACTGTAAATGATCCCTTGAAGACTGCTGCTGAGTGCTAGGCTCCACCTCCATGCTGACACAATCCTCCTCCTCCTCTTCCTGTGTGATCGGTGGGCACGCAGGAACACTGTCTGGATAAAGGGGGCCTTGAGAGGTAAGGAAGTCCTCCTCTTCCTGCCTCTGTTCTGCCTCAAGTGCCCTGTCCATTATTCCATGCAGCGTGTGCTCCAACAGGTGGACAAGAGGGACAGTGTCACTGATGCATGCACTGTCACTGCTCACCATCCTCGTGGCCTCCTCAAATGGTGACAGGACAGTGCATGCATCCCTGATCATGGCCCACTGGCGTGGGGAAAAAAAACAAGCTCCCCTGACCCTGTCCTTGTGCCATAGTCGCACAGATACTCATTGATGGCCCTCTGCTGCATGTACAGCCGCTGCAGCATGGCCAATGTTGAGTTCCACCTGGTGGGCATGTCACATTTTAGGCGGTTCTTGGGCAGGTTAAATTCCTTTTGGAGGTCAGCCATCCAAGCACTGGCATTATATGACCGGCGGAAATGCACACAGACTTTCCTGGCCTGCCTCAGGACATCCTGTAAGCCCGGGTACCTGCCCAAGAACCACCAAGTTAAGGACGTGAGCCAAACAGGGCACATGGGTCAGGTGTCCCTGTCGGAGGGCGGAGAGGAGGTTGGTGCCATTGTCACAAACCACCATTCCTGGCTGAAGCTGGCATGGCGTCAACCACCTCTGAGCCTGCCCCTGCAGAGCTGACAGAATCTCTGCCCCAGTGTGGCTCCTGTCCCCCAAGCACACCAGCTCAAGCACCACATGGCATCTTTTTGCCTGCGTGCTTGCGTAGCCCCTTGAATGCCTACGGAGCACCGCTGGTTCCAAGAACAAATCAGCACAGGAAGAGGCCATGGAGGAAGAAGAAGAGGAGGGGGTGGGGGAGAGAGGTGTGGCAGAATCACCACTAGTAGAATTTTGGAGGCGTGGTGGCGGAACAACCTCCAACACTACTGCACCCTGTCCTGCATCCTTCCCAGCTGCCAGCAGAGTCACCCAGTGCGCCGTGAAAGATAGGTAATGTCCCTGTCCATGCCTGCTGGACCATGAGTCAGCAGTAATATGCATCTTACCGCTGACCGCCCTGTCCAGCGAGGCATGGACATTGCCTTCCACATGCCGGTAGAGAGCCGGAATCGCCTTCCGTGAAAAAAAGTGGCGTTTGGGAACCTGCCACTGAGGAACCGCACATTCCACAAACTCACGGAAGGGGGCAGAGTCTATCAACTGAAAAGGCAGCAGTTGAAGTGCTAGCAATTTAGCCAAGCTAGCATTCAACCGCTGGGCATGTGGATAGAGAAAACAGCAAATGCTAGCGCTCAGGATGCCTGCATAGAAAATCACAAGTTCCATTTAAAAGCAATAATACAAGTCTAAGAACCAAATCCAGGTAGCAGGGCGGATGTCCAATGAAATAAAATAAAATGGTTGAATAGTTCAATGATAATCAATCTTTAAGGAAGAAAATACTAGCTGTGAGGGGGTTAGCTCGGCAGCGGGTGTGTGTGACCCCCGGGATGGGCTCCCCACACAAAAACAGGCCCAGCAAACGGAGGTTGTGGTTTTCAAAATCAAAAAAAGGTGCGATTTATTTTCTATTTACAGTGACAAAACACAGCAAAGCCAAAAGAAACATAAACAAAATAAATCCTGGTCAACTTGACCTCTGACTAAACATACAGGTTTCCTAACTAACAACTGGGATCAGCCTAGTGCTGTCCTAGTCCCTAAGTCCCTGGTTTTAAATGTCCAAGCAAATAGCCACACAGGCTTTGTCTCACCGCACAAGGGTTCACTCTCTCCAGGAAGTCCACACAGGTCTGCTTCCAGGCATGAGCTAACCCCTAATGAAGCTGGGAGTTCTTATAGAGGCCTAAATGAGCTGACAAGCTTCAGCTGGTCTCATCAACTCCCTGTCTGCACGACGCCCCACACTCTCCCTAGAGGTATGAGTCATCCATGAGCCCACTAGCCTTAGCTGGGCTTATACAACTCTCCACCTAGTTGTATAAGTCGGCGTAAAGCCTGAATCTGGGCGAAATATATCTACCCCCCTGGATGCAACCAGGTGACTTTACCTTCCTGCTGTCACATACCCCCCCTCTTGTTTTAACCTCGGGGTTGGAACACCAGCAATCAGGCATTCATGTACTCGAGACAAAGCATCCACATTCCCCATTTGAATGCCAGGGCGATGCTTTACTGTGAAGTTGAATTCCTGGAGGGCCAGGAACCACCTATTCACTCTTCTATTTGTTTCCTTGTTTTGAGCCATCCACTTTAACGGAGCGTGATCCGTAACCATGTCAAAGTGCCTACCTAGCAGGTAGTACCGAAGGGAATCTAGAGCCCACTTCACCGCTAAACACTCCTTTTCAACGGTGGCGTAATTTACCTCATGGGACTTCAACTTCCTGCTGAGGTAAATGACTGGGTGCTCTTCCCCGTTCCAGACCTGGGACAATACTGCTCCTAACCCCACATCTGACGCATCACTTTGTACGACAAAGTCTTTAGAGAAGTCGGGTGAGTACAACACTGGCTGGCTACATAAGGCTTGTTTCAAGAATTGGAATGCTGCCTCAGCCTCGGGGGTCCATTTAATCATGACCGACCCTTTCCCCTTCGTTAGGTTGGTTAGGGGCACAGCCTTAGAGGCAAAGTGGGGAATGAATCGCCGATAATACCCAGCGATTCCCAGAAAGGCTCGTACCTGCTTCTTGCTGTTGGGACGTGGCCAACTCTGGATGGCCTCGACTTTGTTGAGTTGGGGTTTTATTACTCCCCTCCCAATGGTGTACCCAAGATATTTGGCCTCCTCCTGCCCAATGGTACACTTCTTGGGGTTAGCCGTAAACCCCGCTTCCCGAACAGAGTCCAGGACTGCTTGCACTTTTGGCAGATGTGAGGCCCAATCTGTGCTATGGACAATTACGTCATCCAGGTAAGCCGCAGCATACTTCCGATGGGGCCTCAGCATCTGGTCCATTTTCCGCTGGAATGTGGCCGGCGCATTCTGTAACCCGAACGGCATTCTTTTATATTGGAACGCCCCGTCTGGGGTTACAAATGCGGTTTTCTCTTTGGCCAATTTGGCCAGGGGGATTTTCCAATACCCTTTTGTGAGGTCAAGAGTCGTCATGTATCGGGCTGTTCCCAGCCGGTCGATCAACTCATCTATACGTGGCATGGGGTAGGTGTCAAATTTTGTAACTTTGTTCAACTGACGAAAATCGTTACAAAATCGCCAGCTCCCATCCGGTTTAGGCACCAACACAATGGGACTAGACCAATCACTTTGGGACTCCTCTATCACCCCTAAGTTCAGCATTTTCTGTACTTCCTCCCGTATTGCCTCCCGTCGGGCCTCTGGGATCCGATAGGGTTTTAACTTCACCCTTTCACCGGGCGGGGTAATGATGTCATGCTCTACCCCAGATGTTTGTCCCGGCAGCTCAGAGAATACCTCCTTGTTGCGAAGCACAAACTCCTTAACCTCCTGTTGTTGGGGTTGTGACAAGGTGGCTGCTATTCCAACCTCAGGAATCACGCAACCAGTTTGAGCTGGTGACCAAGTGTCTGCGACTAGGGACTCTCTATCCCTCCAGGCTTTCAACAGATTAACGTGATAGATCTGTTCGGGCTTTCGCCTTCCTGGTTGTCTGACCTTGTAATTCACTTCGCTCACTTTTTCCATTATCTCGTAGGGGCCTTGCCATTTGGCAAGGAATTTACTTTCAACCGTAGGGACAAGTACCAGTATCCTATCCCCCGGGGAAAAGGTACGGGTCTTGGCTCCACGGTTGTACACTCTCTGCTGTGCTAACTGCGCTTGGGCCAAATGTTCCTTCACGATGGGCATTACCTGTGCAATTCGGTCTTGCATCAGGGCGACATGCTCAATCACACTCCTGTGGGGAGAACTCTCACTTTCCCAAGTTTCCTTGGCAATATCCAACAGCCCTCTTGGGTGTCTCCCATACAGTAACTCAAAGGGGGAGAATCCCGTAGAGGATTGGGGCACCTCCCTAATAGCAAACATCAGATAAGGAAGTAGACAGTCCCAATCCTTTCCATCTCTATCCACCACTTTCTTCAACATTTGTTTTAGGGTTTTGTTGAATCTTTCAACCAGCCCATCGGTTTGGGGGTGATACACAGATGTACGTAATTGCGTCACTTTGAACAATTTACACAGCTCCTTCATGACCCGGGACATAAAGGGTGTACCTTGGTCCGTAAGCAGTTCTTTACAAATACCCACCCGGCTAAACACAAGAGATAGCTCTTTGGCTATGGTTTTGGCCGAGGTATTTCGGAGAGGGATCGCTTCTGGATAACGGGTGGCATAGTCCATTATAACTAATATGTACTGGTGCCCCCTAGCGGACTTGATTATAGGACCTACCAAATCCATGGCGATCCTCTCAAACGGGACCTCAATGATGGGTAGAGGGACCAGCGGGCTACGGAAATGTGGCATCGGGGCCGACCTCTGACACACAGGGCAGGAGGAACAATAATTTTCTATGTCCTTCATCACCCCCGGCCAATAGAATCTCTGTAATACCCTCTCTCGGGTTTTCTCTGTCCCCAGATGACCTCCAAGAATGTGCCCATGGGCCAACTCCAACACCAACTTCCTGTAAGGTTTGGGCACCACAAGCTGCTCAACGGTTTCTTCTGCCCTTTTTGCCACCCGATACAGTAGGTCCTTCTCTACGCTGAAGTATGGGTAAGTGCAGGTATTATCTGGGTTCACTAACTCGCCATCTATTTTCACTACGTTTTCCCGTGCCTTTATTAGGGCGGGGTCTTTCAACTGTTCTGTGGCAAAGTTTTCCCTGTGAACCTCAAGATCAGAAAACTCCACAGACGGTAGGTTTTCGTCTGAGGAGGTGGGCTCCTCTCCAGTTTCTTGAGTCTCCCCTGCCAATACTGATAAGGGAAATTCCGGAGAGTCCTCACCACTCTCAGGGGAGTTCTGGCTATCCCATTCCTGGTACATAGGGGCACCAGTGGGGGGCTCAGGATCATCCCACAGTTCCCAGAACTTCGGAAAATCCCTTCCCACAATGGCGTCATGCGGTAACTGAGATACTAAGCCCACTGGATGAGAGAGGGTACCTTTGGGGGTCTCGAAACACACTGTAGTCACTGGATACTCTCGGGTGTCCCCATGCACACAAATAACAGCTACCTTGCTATTCCCAGAGACCTCTGTTTTAACTAACTCAGCCTTTATCAGGGTCACAAGGCTACCTGAATCCAGCAATACCACAACATTTCTACCATTAACACACATTTTGCATAAATGTTTCTCAGTTCCTCGAATGGCAGTGCATGCGACTGTCGCACACAGCGACTGACGTCTGCCCGTCAGAAAGTCACACTGCATGGGTTCCTCCACAACCGGGCAATTGGCTGCAATATGTCCCGCTTGCCGGCAGCGGTAGCAAACGATCCTTCTTGCCGCCTCTTGAGCCGCTGATTTCCCAGGCTGTTCTCGCCAAACTTGGGGTAGAGCTCCCACCCTCTCACTCTCTCCACCCTCACCCCTTGGAATCCTCTTATCCGCCCCTGGGGATGGTCTGGTCTTAGGGTGGAAAGTCCGAGTGTCTCTGGAAGAGGCCGTCAGGTTCTCTGTAGCCAAGTTTTTCTCCACACGATCCACAAGACCATCGGCCGTCTCTGGGTCTCCATGGCTTACCCACTTTTGGATGGCAGTAGGAAGAGCTCTCAAAAACCGATCCATTACAACACGTTCCACAATCTTTGGTGCGGACAAAGTCTCTGGCTGTAGCCACTTTCTGCTCAGGTGAATGAGATCATACATTTGAGACCTGGGGGGTTTTCCAAGCTGGAAAGTCCAGTTATGCACACGCTGAGCCCGGACAGCCTGGGTGACACCCAGCCTTGCCAATATTTCAGCTTTTAGCATCACATAGTCTTTTGCTTGGTCAGGCTCTAGGTCATAGTAAGCCTTCTGCGATTCACCAGTTAACAGAGGAGCCACCAGTCCAGCCCACTGCTCCTCAGGCCACTTTTCTCTTTCAGCAGTCCTTTCAAATGTGGTCAAAAATACCTCTGGATCATCCTCTCCAGTCATTTTTGTCAATAAACGACTCACCCCAAAGGACGCGGTATTAGTGGGACGGCTTTCCTCACTGGTCTGCGGATGTTGCTGCATTACTGCTTCCATTTGTTGTAGTCTCTGCTCTTGCTTCTGTAACAGGTCTATGAAGCGGGCCTCAGATTGCTGCTGGGCTTGTTGCTGAGCTGCGAAGTTCTGTTGTTGAGCTGCAAGGCTCTGTTGATGAGCTGCAAGGCTCTTTTGCAAACCTGCATTTGTCTGCTGTTGATTGGCATTTGCTAGAGCCAGCTGCTTCAGTATCTCCTCCATGCTGGCTTAAAAAAAAACTGCCACTGGTTCTCCACCAACTGTGAGGGGGTTAGCTCGGCAGCGGGTGTGTGTGTGACCCCCGGGATGGGCTCCCCACACAAAAACAGGCCCAGCAAACGGAGGTTGTGGTTTTCAAAATCAAAAAAAGGTGCGGTTTATTTTCTATTTACAGTGACAAAACACAGCAAAGCCAAAAGAAACATAAACAAAATAAATCCTGGTCAACTTGACCTCTGACTAAACATACAGGTTTCCTAACTAACAACTGGGATCAGCCTAGTGCTGTCCTAGTCCCTAAGTCCCTGGTTTTAAATGTCCAAGCAAATAGCCACACAGGCTTTGTCTCACCGCACAAGGGTTCACTCTCTCCAGGAAGTCCACACAGGTCTGCTTCCAGGCATGAGCTAACCCCTAATGAAGCTGGGAGTTCTTATAGAGGCCTAAATGAGCTGACAAGCTTCAGCTGGTCTCATCAACTCCCTGTCTGCACGACGCCCCACACTCTCCCTAGAGGTATGAGTCATCCATGAGCCCACTAGCCTTAGCTGGGCTTATACAACTCTCCACCTAGTTGTATAAGTCGGCGTAAAGCCTGAATCTGGGCGAAATATATCTACCCCCCTGGATGCAACCAGGTGACTTTACCTTCCTGCTGTCACATAGCTGAGCAGTCTAATTGGAGTGAACAGATAATCAGGGCAGCTCTTCTCAGGAGTGAAGCCAGCTCAGGAAACCATGGAGAAAAAACAAATAGAAAAGTGCCTCTGAGAAAACTGTTTAATATCGTGACATAAATATGTAGCCAACACTTACATAAAGGTAAATGAAGAGATGCTCATATGAAGTGGGACCAATGCCATGTCAGGTGCATAGCCCAGGCCAGCTGGCCTCTGTTTTCAAGCAAGAGCATTTAAGTCCCGTCCCCCTCTTCCCTTGTGCACTTGACAAAGGAGCGCGCATGCTCTATTCCAGACCCACGCATGCTCTGAAACGCGTTGTGTTTCTTCCTTTCATTCGATCCAGCTGACGTCACACGCTGTTCCACGAGCACACAGTCGCCATCTCCATTCATGGATACAGCCGGCTTCCTCTCCGGTACCTTGCGGCTTTCATAGCCGGGATTTGGGACTTCTCTGGACGCAACAATAGACCCTGGACTATACACCTGACATGGCATTGATCCCACTTCATATGAGCATCGCTTCATTTACGTAAGTGTTGGCTACATATTTATGTCACTATATTAAACAGTTTACTCAGAGGCGCTGGGCATGGCTGGGAGCGAACTTCTTTCGCCGGTGGATCAACTGGGGCAGGGAAATCTGCCTGCTAGAATCGGGCGTTGGTGTACCGATAGCAGAGTGCCCGCAAGTACTTGGCACACCTAATTCTACACCTTCATTCCTCTCCGTGCAGGTTTCTGAGAGGACTGAAGGTATAGTGGGGTTGGAGATCCCAGCTGATGAGGAGGTGCAAGGAGAGGTCCGCCTTGTTTTTTGGTGTGGGTCTTTTAAGTGCTGTTGCCAACGGGCTGCATGGGAGCTCGACATATGTCTGGTCAAGCATGTGGTGCCCAATCGCTTGCTGTCTAGTCCACGCTTGAAACGCTTCAGACATATGTTGCAAATAGCAACGGTGCGATCTGCTGCACATGTCTCAAAAAAGGCCCACAACAAAAAACTTTTGGAATAACGCGCGTGGTCACCAGCGCCCTGCACAGGCGGAGCTCTGCGGTGTGATGCAGTCGGTTGGCTGCCCTTAAGCTGGCCCCTGGAGGGCATCCTGCCTCGTTGGAGATGTGCCTCCTCCTCTTCCTCCTCTCTCCTATCAGGCACCCACGTAGAGTCAGTGAACTCATCATCCCCTCCCTCCTCGTCACTGGAGAAAACCTGGCAGTATGCCGCAGCTGGGGGAACATGACTGCCAGTTTGTTGTCCTTCTTGGGCACCCCCTCTCTCTGGGCTCACGTTACTGCATTCCTCAAGCTGGGTGCCATCATCAGAGCCTTCAAAACACTGCGCATCCACCTGTAGCATGTACCCGACACTGTGGTCGAACAGTTCGGGGGACTCCTCCGGTGGGGCTAGGGAAGGAGTGACTGATGATGACCTCGAGTCCAAGGAATAGGCCGCTTTGGCACCTGCATTGGCAGCCAAGGTAGGCTGGGTGACAGAGGATGAGGAGGATGAGGACGGCTTGGTCATCCACTCTACCAACTCTTCGGCATGTTGTGGCTCAACACGGCCAGCTGCAGAGAAATAGGACAAGCATGCCCCACGGCCACGTGCTGATGAGAATGCACCGCTTCCACGACCAGCACTGTTGCCTCTAGACACAGAGCCTGCTTGCCCTCTTTTATTGACCTGTGACTGTCTGCCTCTCCTTGTTGGCCTTCCAGACATTCTGTCTTTGATGTATTGGAATAGGTACACAAGGAATGGCCTGCAGTGAGATGTAGCTGCACAAAGCTGGGATGTATATATATACTGATTATACTGCAGCTAACTGAATCAACTGCCTGCCTGTAGTATTCTATTATTGCCTGTAGTATTATTAGGAAGAAAACAACAGGAAATGTCTGCAGTGAGCTTTAGGTGCACACTGTGCACAGGATACAGTACACTGATTGAAAATACTGCAGCTGCCTGCCTGTAAGTATATTAGGAAGAGAATAACAGGAACGGATCTAGCTAAACTGAATACAGTGTATATATATATATACACACACAACACCTGGGATGCATATACAGTATATACTAAATACACTGACTGCAGCTAACTGACTCGCCTGCCTGCTCTATCTAACTCAAATGAAATGACACTGTCTCTCTCTCTCTCTCTCTCTCTATCTCTCTCTCTATCTCTCTCTGTCTATCTCTATCTCTCAGCACGCCGGAACACACTGCACAAGGCCGACTTCCAGACGGCCATATATAGTGTGGGGCGTGTACTAAATCCCCTGAGGCATAATTGGCCAAAGCCACCCTGCCTTTGGCCAATTATGGCTCTCCGTTCTTACCGCGTTGTGATTGGCCAAAGCATGCGGGTCACAGTGCATGCTTGGCCAATCATCAGCCAGCAATGCACTGCGATGCCGCAGTGAATTATGGGCTGTGACGCGCCACTCGAAATTGATGCGAACGGCCCATAATGTTCGTAATTCGACGAACGGTCGAACGGCCGATGTTCGAGTTGAACTTAAGTTCGACTCGAACTCGAAGCTCATCCCTACTGTACACATACTATACAAATACTATACACATACTATACAAATATTATACAAATATTATACAAATACAATACACATACTATACAAATACTATACAAATACAATACACATACTATAAAAATACTATACAAATACTATACATATACAATACACATACGATACAAATTCTATACACATATGTAGCGCCCTCCTCATTCCCCTCTTTCTCTCGTCTCGTCTTTCTCTTGTCTAGGGGTATCTTAGAGGGGAGGGAGCGGGGACACCACGCCTGGCCTCCACCACAGATGTCAGTGCGGTGTAAGCAACGTTCTTGTATTACCTTCGGGTCAGTGCTGTGCACCTGGATCCTCCCTCCAAGAGTCACCTTGAACAATGTCTGTTAGGAAATGAGCCCCACATCATTAAAGTCCAACACTCCTTTATTCTTCTCAGAATGAACACAATCAGTTGAACTCCCTTGATAGAAACAGAACAGAAAATGAGGTGTGGATGCGAATAGCCCCAGACACAATGTAGTTCTCCACTTTCCTTCCTGAAAGTGGGTTGCGGTCTCCGAGCGAAGGGGGAATTTCCTTCCAGGCGGTCTCCGACGAGAGGCTCACCCGTCACCGGCAATATGCTGCACCGGGTCTTCAAGTGAGGAGCTCCCCCCGGTCCATTGCGCCTTCTGGATTCGGGTACCCAATCCCGGGGTCCCCTCGCGGAACTCAGTGTTGGGCACTAAGCTCCGGACCTCCATCCGAGTACCTCACCCCAGGCTAAAGGTGCCTGGAATGGAACACGACCTCCAGTTGTCCTCTAGGCCTAGACCACCCAGAGGAGCGACACAACCCACCGCCCACAGGCTGAAGGTGCCCGGGACTCCGACCCCGTGACAAAGATGGCCGGCCCCTTTATACCCTCTCCCAGCAAGCACGGCGGGTTCCCTGCCCCACCATACCGCTGCCGAGGAAGGACAAAAAGGAGGCACAGCACACAGCAATAATTCAACCCCAGCCCAGGGCGACAGCGCCACCTGCTGGGCCGAAGGGAATTACACACCACTGATGTTTCTGCCAAGTTCAAATTACACCCGGGAAAGTACATACCCGCTACACATACTATACAAATACTATACACATACTATACACACACTATACAAATACTATACATACTATACACATACAATACACATACTATACAAATACTATACAAATACTATACACACACTATACAAATACTATACAAATACTATACACATACTATACAAATACTATACAAATACTATACAAATACTGTACATATACTATACAAATACTATACAAACACTATACACATACAATACACATACTATACAAATACTATACAAATACTATACAAACACTATACACATACAATACACATACTATACAAATACAATACATACTATACACATACAATACACACACTATACAAATACTATACATACTATACACATACAATACACATACTATACACATACTATAGAAATACCGGAGCTGCTGACTTTTATTATGCATCATGTACACGGGACGTTGTTTAACCACTTGCCGACTGGCGCATCCCAATATAGGTCGGCAAAGTGGCACATTCCTGTTAAACCCCGTATGGGTATGTTTTTCCCTTTAAGACCCAAAGCAGGTGCGTGCGCGCCCGCTGCGCGGCGGGGGACCCGATGCGCGTGGCAGGCGGGCGCGATCACCACTGGCCACCCGCTATCGTGGGCACGAGAGCCAGCATGGGGATTTGTGTGTAAACACTAAAATCCCTGTTCTGAGAGGAGAGGAGATACAGATCATCTATTCCTACTAAGTAGGAACAACGATCTGGCTCCTCCTCTAGTCAGTCCCCTCCCCTCACAGTTAGAAACACCTCCCAGGGAACACATTTCACCCCTTGATAGCCCCCTAGTGTTAACCCCTTCTTTGCCAGTGACATTTATACAGTATTCAGTGTGTCCGCCACAATGTCGCATTCCCGCTAAAAACCGCTGATCGCCGCCATTACTAGTAAAAAAATGCCATAAAAATGTGAGGGGGGAGCTGAGGGCAGTAATGGGGCACTGTGATGGGGGGAGCTGAGGACAGTAATGGGGCGCTGTGATGGTGGGAGCTGAGGACAGTAATGGGGCACAGTGAGGGGGGGAGCTGAGGACAGTAATGGGGCACAGTGAAGGGGGGAGCTGAGGACAGTAATGGGGCGCTGTGATGGTGGGAGCTGAGGACAGTAATGGGGCACAGTGAGGGGGGAGCTGAGGACAGTAATGGGGCACAGTGAGGGGGGGAGCTGAGGACAGTAATGGGGCACTGGGGGAAAGCTGAGGACAGTAATGGGGTGCTGTGATGGGGGAGCTGAGGACAGTAATGGGGTGCTGTGATGGGGAGCTGAGGGCAGTAATGTGGCACTGTGATGGGGGGAGCTGAGGACAGTAATGAGGCGCTGTGATGGGGAAGCTGAGGACAGTAATGGGGCACTGTGAGGGGGGCCTGAGGACAGTAATGGGGCGCTGTGATGGTGGGAGCTGAGGACAGTAATTGGGCACAGTGAGGGGGGAGCTGAGGACAGTAATGGGGCACAGTGAGGGGGGGAGCTGAGGACAGTAATGGGGCACTGGGGGAAAGCTGAGGACAGTAATGGGGTGCTGTGATGGGGAAGCTGAGGACAGTAATGGGGTGCTGTGATGGGGGAGCTGAGGGCAGTAATGGGGCACTGTGATGGGGGGAGCTGAGGACAGTAATGGGGCGCTGTGATGGTGGGAGCTGAGAACAGTAATGGGGCACAGTGATGGGGGAGCTGAGGGCAGTAATGGGGCACTGTGATGGGGGAGCTGAGGACAGTAATGGGGCACAGTGATGGGGGAGCTGAGGGCAGTAATGGGGCACTGTGATGGGGGGAGCTGAGGACAGTAATGGGGCGCTGTGATGGTGGGAGCTGAAGACAGTAATGGGGCACTGTGAGGGGGGGCTGAGGGCAGTAATGGGGCGCTGTGATGATGGGAGCTGAGGACAGTAATGGGGCACAGTGAGGGGGGGAGCTGAGGACAGTAATAGGGAACTGGGGGGAAGCTGAGGACAGTAGTGGGATGCTGTGATGGGGGGAGCTGAGGACAGTAATGGGGAACTGTGGGGGAGCTGAGGACAGTAATGGGGTGCTGTGAGGTGGGCTGAGGACAGTAATGGGGTGCTGTGAGGTGGGCTGAGGACAGTAATCTTGTGCTGTGCGGTGGGCTTGAGGACAGTAATGGGGCGCTGGGATGGGGGAGGTGAGGACAGTAATGGGGCACTAGGGGGGGGAGCTGAGGACAGTGAGTAATGGGGTGCTGTGATGGGGGAAGCTGAGGACAGTAATGGGGTGCTGTGATGGGGGAGCTGTGGACAGTAATGGGGTGCAGTGATGGGGGAAGCTGAGGACAGTAATGGGGTGCTGTGATGGGGGAGCTGAGGACAGTAATGGGGAACTGTGGGGGAGCTGAGGACAGTAATGGGGTGCTGTGAGGTGGGCTGAGGACAGTAATGGGGAACTGGGGGGAAGCTGAGGACAGTAATGGGGCACTGTGAGGTGGGCTGAGGACAGTAATGGGGAACTGTGGGGGAACTGAGGACAGTAATGGGGTGCTGTGAGGTGGGCTGAGGACAGTAATGGGGTGCTGGCTGTGATGGGTGAGCTGAGGACAGTAATGGGGTGCTGTGAGGTGGGCTGAGGACAGTAATGGGGAACTGGGGGGGAGCTGAGGACAGTAATGGGGTACTGTGAGGTGGGCTAAAGACAGTAATGGGGTGCTGTGATGGTGGAGCTGAGGACAGTAATGGGGTGCTGTGATGGTGGAGCTGAGGACAGTAATGGGGTGCTGTGAGGTGGGCTGAGGACAGTAATGGGGTGCTGTGATGGTGGAGCTGAGGACAGTAATGGGGTGCTGTGAGGTGGGCTGAGGACAGTAATGGAGTGCTGTGATGGGGGAGCTGAGGACAGTAATGGGGTGCTGTGATGGTGGAGCTGAGGACAGTAATGGGGTGCTGTGAGGTGGGCTGAGGACAGTAATGGGGTGCTGTGATGGTGGAGCTGAGGACAGTAATGGGGTGCTGTGATGGTGGAGCTGAAGACAGTAATGGGGTGCTGTGAGGTGGGCTGAGGACAGTAATGGGGAACTGGGGGGAGCTGAGGACAGTCATGGGGTGCTGTGAGGTGGGCTGAGGACAGTAATGGGGTGCTGTGATGGTGGAGCAAAATTCAGTAATGGGGTGCTGTGAGGTGGGCTGAGGACAGTAATGGGGTGCTGTGATGGTGGAGCTGAGGACAGTAATGGGGTGCTGTGATGGTGGAGCTGAAGACAGTAATGGGGTACTGTGAGGTGGTCTGAGGACAGTAATGGGGAACTGGGGGGAGCTGAGGACAGTAATGGGGTGCTGTGAGGTGGGCTGAGGACAGTAATGGGGTGCTGTGAGGTGGGCTGAGGACAGTAATGGGGTGCTGTGATGGTGGAGCTGAGGACAGTAATGGGGTGCTGTGAGGGGGTGAGCTGAGGACAGTAATGGGCTGCTGGGATGGGGGGATCTGAGGACAGTAATGGGGCACTGTGAGGGGGACTGAGAACACTAATGGGGTCACTGACAACAGTAAGGGGGTCACTGAGGACATTATTGGGGGGGGGGGCTGAGGACATTAACAGGGGCCTGAGGACAGTAATTGGGTTATTGAGGATATTAATGGGGGGGGGGGGAGGACTGAGGACAGTACTTGTGTCCCTGAGGAGAATTAATTGGGGGGACTAAGGACAGTAATAGGGTCACTGAGGACATAATTGGGTCACTGAGGACAATATTGGGGGAGGGGAACTAAGGACAGTAATAGGACAGGAATTGGGTCACTGAGGACAATAATGGGGGGGAGCCTTGCCGGTGTGCTGGCCTGCTCAGTGCCCTACGGGGGGGGGGGGGAGGGGGGATGAAAGCATGTTTTACTGCACCGACTCTAGTGACGCCACTGGCTATGAGTAAGGCCATAACACCTGAAACACGTTAGCTGTATCCATTGTGTTTTCTACATGTAGCCAAGAAAAAAAATCTTATTTTGGAGTTTACCGAGCTGCCGCCTAATATTCGCCCCTCTCAGTCCTGATTAGTGATGAGCCGAACACCCCCCCCGTTCGGTTCGCACCAGAACCTTCGAACGGACGCGAGAACGTTAGAGCCCTATTAAATACAATGGACGCGAACGTTCGAAATCTAAAGTGCTAATTATAACGACTAATATGCATGTTATTGTCCTAAAAAGGGTTTGGGAACCCGGGTTCTGCCCCAGGGGACATGTATTAATGCAAAACTAAGTTTTAAAAACGGACGTTTTTCGGGAGCAGTCATTTTATTGATGCATAAAGTGAAGAAAAAAAAAAAGTAGAATCTGTTTGTAATTTTGAACAGGTACATTGTTTAAGTGAAGCTCCAGCCAAAATTTTTAAGCTTTTTGGAAAACATAGGGAAGGGTTATCACCCCTGTAACATTTGTTTTGCTGTCTGTGCACCTGTTCAGAACATTTCATCTCACTTTCCGTCCCAATGACAAATGTTTTTGCAAAAGTGGGGTTTTTATTGAAACAAGAATTGGTGATAAAGAATCAGTGGAGAGGAGACACCTTTTTCCCATATTAACTCTTACAGGAGAGAATTTGCCTTCCTAGGGGTAGATTTCCTCTCACTTCCTGTTGTCTCCTTCCGTTTGCAAGGAGGAGTCGTTTGTAAGTTGGATGTTTGAAAGTAGGGGCCTGCCGTATATACTCAGCTGAAATTTGCCCCTTACATGTTGGTGTTGCCACAACACTGTGAGCCCTCACAGTTACTCTTGGTGGGCGCATGAAAGGGCCCTGCTGTGAATTATTAGATCAAGAATTGTATTTACATGCCATTGTTGAACAGTGGTAGGAAAAATTGGGCCTTTGGTGGTGGTGCTGGTGCTACAACACTGTAAGGCCTCACAGTTACTCTTGGTGCGCGCATGAATGGGCCCTGCTGTGAATTATTAGATCAAGAATTGTAATTGCATGCCCCTGTAGAACAGGGGCTGAAAAATTGGGCCTTAGCCACTGGTACCACAACACTGCAACCCCTCACAGATTCTGTACTTGGAGCACAGCAATGAGACCTGTTGCAAAGTATTGCATCAAAAATTGTAATTACACGCCCCTGTTAAACAGGGGCAGAAAAATTGGGCCTTAGGCACTGGTGCCACAACACTGCAACCCCTCACAGATACTGTACTTGGAGCACAGCAATGAGACCTGTTGCAAAGTATTGCATCAAAAATTGTAATTACACGCCCCTGTTAAACAGGGGCTGAAAAATTGGGCCTTAGGCACTGGTGCTAGTGCCCTGACACTGCAACCTCTCCCAGATACTCTAGTTGGAGTGCAGGAATGAGCCCTGCTGCAAAGCATTGCATCAAAAATTGTAATTACATGCCCCTGTTAAACAGGGGCTGAAAAATTGGGCCTTAGCCACTGGTGGCGGCACCCAGAAACAAAAATGTTCTTCCAAGCTATCATCATGAATCGGATCATTAAGGAGGAGGAGGATAGTCAGTCAACATAACAGGACAATCACTCAGCATCAGCATCAGTCTTGAAGGGATGTGACATTTGAAAAAAAATTATTCTGTTATATCAGCTTCAGGTGCTTGATAGCTGGTGGTGATCCAAGACTGGTTCATCTTTATGAAGGTCAGTCGATCAACCGAGTCGGTGGACAGGCGCACCCTGTGATCCGTGACAAATCCTCCAGCAGCACTGAATGTGCGTTCCGAAAGACAGGCCAGTAGCTCAATTGCATACTGTGCAAGCTCTGGCCAGTGATCCATCCTCAAGACCCAGTAAGTCTGACCTTGCCCCTAGGTATTCCTGCACCATGTATATCAGACGCTGGCGATGGTTGCTGGAACCGATCATACCTTGGGGCTGCAGACTAAAGAATTGTCTGAACGCATTGGTCAGACGGCCACCTTCCCCACCGCTCCTTCTTTGACTGACCGAAGCCTCAGCAACTCGTTGTCCAGAACCAGGAGTTTGTAACCTCCCGTGTCTCGGGTAATGTGCTGCACAGACCTTTCTGCAAGGCCTCCCGGAGTTGTCTCATCCTCTGTTCCCTCTGCGACGGTAAGATAAGGTCCGCAACCTTACCCTTGTACCGTGGATCAAGGAGAGTGGCCAGCCAGTAATGGTCCCTCTCCTTGATCCGAACAATACGAGGATCCTTCCGCAGACTTTGCAGGATCAGGGAGGCCATGCAACGTAGGTTAGCTGAGGCATTCGGTCCGGAGTCCTCTGGGTCACTAAGGATGACATGATCCGCAGCCACCTCCTCCCAGCCACGTACAAGTCCACGTGTTTCTTGGGACTGTAAATCATCCCTAAAAGACTGCTGCTGTTGATGCTGAGTGCCAGGCTCCACCTCCATGCTGACACAATCCTCCTCCTCCTCTTCCTGTGGGATGGGTGGGACAGAAGGAACACTGTCTGGGTAAAGGGGGCCTTGAGAGGCAAGGAAGTCCTCCTCTTCCTGCCTCTGTTCTGCCTCAAGTGCCCTGTCCATTATTCCACGCAGCGTATGCTCCAACAGGTGGACAAGAGGTACAGTGTCACTGATGCATGCACTGTCACTGCTCACCATCCTCGTGGCCTCCTCAAATGGTGCCAGGACAGTGCATGCATCCCTGATCATGCCCCACTGGCGTGGTGAAAAAAAACGAGCTCCCCTGACCCTGTCCTGGTGCCGTAGTGGCACAGGTACTCATTGATGGCCCTCTGCTGCGTGTGCAGCCGCTGCAGCATGGCCAACGTTGAGTTCCACCTGGTGGGCATGTCACATATAAGGCGGTTCTTGGGCAGGTTCAACTCCTTTTGCAGCTCAGCCAGCCGAGCACTGGCATTATAAGATCTGCGGAAATGCACACAGACTTTCCTGGCCTGCCTCAGGACATCCTGTAAGCCCGGGTACCTGCCCAAGAACCGCTGCACCACCAGGTTAAGGACGTGAGCCACACAGGGCACATGGGTCAGTTGTCCCTGTCAGAGGGCGGAGAGGAGGTTGGTGTCATTGTCGCAAACCACCATTCCTGCCTTAAGCTGGCGTGGCATCAACCACCTCTCGGCCTGCCCCTGCAGAGCTGACAGAACCTCTGCCCCAGTGTGGCTCCTGTCCCCCAAACACACCAGCGCAAGCACGGCATGGCATCTTTTTGCCTGCGTACTTGCGTAGCCCCTTGAACGCCTACGGAGCACCGCTGGTTCCGAGGACAAAGCACAGGAAGAGGCCATGGAGGAAGAAGAAGAGGAGGGGGTGGAGGAGAGAGGTGTGTCACAACCAGTAGTAGCATTTTGGAGGCGTAGCGGCGTGGACCATGAGTCAGCGGTAATATGCACCTTACCGCTGACCGCCCTGTCCAGCGAGGCATGGACATTGCCTTCCACATGGCGATAGAGAGCCGGAATCGCCTTCCGTGAGAAAAAGTGGTGTTTGGGAACCTGCCACTGAGGAACCGCACATTGCACAAACTCACGTAAGGGAGCCGAGTCTACCAACTGAAAAGGCAGCAGTTGAAGTGCTAGCAATTTAGCCAAGCTAGCATTCAACCGCTGGGCATGTGGATGGCTGGGAGTGAACTTCTTTCGACGGTCCAGCAGCTGGGGCAGGGAAATTTGCCTGCTAGAATCGGACGTTGGTGTACTGCTAGCAGAGTGCCCGCAAGTACTTGCCTGTGACACACCTAATTCTATCTACACCTTCATTCCTTTCAGAGCAGGTTTCAGAGAGGACTGAAGGTACAGTGGGGTTGGAGATCCCAGCTGATGCGGAGCAAGGAGAAGTCCGCTTTGTTCTTTGGTGTGGGTCTTTAAGGTAGGCTTGCCAACGAGCTGCATGGCAGGTCAACATATGTCTGGTCAAGCATGTGGTGCCCAAGCGGCTGATGTTTTGGCCACGCGATATACGCTTGAGACATATGTTGCAAACAGCAGCGGTGCGATCTGATGCACTCGACTCAAAAAAGGCCCACACCAAAGAACTTTTGGAATAACGGGCAGAGGCAGCGCCCTGCACAGGCGGAGCTCTGCGGTGTGATTCCGTCGGTGTGCTGCCCTTACGCTGGCCACCAAAGGGCATCCTGCCTCGTTGGAGATGTGCCTCCTCCTCATCCTCCTCCTCCTCTCTCCTATCAGGCACCCACGTGGAGTCAGTGACCTCATCATCCCCTCCCTCCTCATCACTGGAACCAATCTGGCAGTATGCTGCAGCTGCTGGAACATGACTGCCAGATTGGTGTCCTTCTTGAGCATCCCCTCTCTCTGCTCTCACGCTGCTGCCTTCCTCTAGCTGGGTATCATCATCAGATCCTTCCAAACGCTGGGCATCCTCATGGAGCATGTACCCAACACTGTGCTCAAACAGTTCGGGGGACTCCTCAGGAGGACATGGTGGGTCTAGGGAAGGAGTGACTGATGATGACTTGGAGGACGCTTTGGAAGCTGCTTCGCCAGTACCCTGAGCCTGGGTGAGAGAGGATGAGGAGGATGAGGAGGGCTTGGTCATCCACTCTACCAAGTCTTCGGCATGATGCGGCTCAACACGTCCAGCTGCCGAAAATAAGGACAAGCGTGTCCCATGGCCACGTGCTGGTGACGATGTACCGCGTCCACGACCAGCACTGTTGCCCCCAGACACAGAGCCTGCTTGCCCTCTTTTTTTGCCTCCTGACTGTCTGCCTCTCCTTGTTTGCCTTCCAGACATTCTAAAGGCCTGCAGGGAGATGGGAAAACCAGCAATAAGGGGTAGCTTCAGGTGTATACTGTGCAGGAGGCACACTACGCCTGCTATAAGTGCTGCAGATGCCTGCCTGTGTTACACAACAGGAAAACACAGCAATAAGGGCTAGCTTCTGGTGTATATTTTGCAAGAAGCACACTACGCCCGCTGTAAGTGCTGCAGATGCCTGTTATTGTAATACAAAAGAAAAAAAACTACGAGCAATAAGGGCTAGTTTCAGGTGTATATTTTGCAGGAAGCACACTACGCCCGCTGTAAGTGCTGCAGATGCCTGCCTGTGTTACACAACAGGAAAAAAACAGCAATAAGGGCTAGCTTCAGGTGTATATTTTGCAGGAGGCACACTACGCCCGCTGTAAGTGCTGCAGATGCCTGCCTGTGTTACACAACAGGAAAAAACATCAATAAGGGCTAGCTTCAGGTGTATATTTTGCAGGAAGCACACTACGCCTGCTATAACTGCTGCAGATGCCTGCCTGTGTTACACAACAGGAAAACACAGCAATAAGGGCTAGCTTCTGGTGTATATTTTGCAAGAAGCACACTACGCCCGCTGTAAGTGCTGCAGATGCCTGTTAGTGTAACACAAAAGAAAAAAAACTACGAGCAATAAGGAGTAGCTTCAGGTGTATAATGTGCAGGAGGCACACTACGCCCGCTGTAAGTGCTGCAAATGCCTGCCTGTGTTACACAACAGGAAAACACAGCAATAAGGCCTAGCTTCAGGTGTATATTTTGCAAAAAGCACACTACGCCTGCTGTAAGTGCTGCAGATGCCTGCCTGTGTTACACAACAGGAAAACACAGCAATAAGGGCTAGCTTCAGGTGTATATTTTGCAGGAAGCACACTACGCCTGCTGTAAGTGCTGCAGATGCATGCCTGTGTTACACAACAGGAAAACACAGCAATAAGGCCTAGCTTCAGGTGTATACTGTGCAGGAGATTTAGCAAAAATATCACTGACACTGTCCCCTGCCTATCCTTCTCTCTTCCTGCACACAAGGTTTAGCAGAATATCACTGACACTGTCCCTGCCTATCCTTCTCTCTCCCTGCACACAAGGTTTAGCAGAATATCACTGACACTGTCCCTGCCTATCCTTCTCTCTCCCTACACACAAGGTAAATGAACAAATATCACTAACACTGTCCCTGCCTATCCTTCTCTCTCCCTGAACCGGAACACACTACACAAGGCCGCCGCGCTGGCGGCCTTTTGTAGTGTGGGGCGTGTACTAAACCTCCCTGAGCTATAATTGGCCATATAATTATGGCTCTCCTCGCTGCTGGCGCTGTGATTGGCCAAGCATGCGTGGTCACAGTGCATGCTTGGCCAATCACAGCGCCGAGATTGCACTGCGATGGCGCAGTGTATTGTGGGCCATTCGCGTCACTCGAATTTGGCGCGAACGGCCCAAAACGTTCGATCTTCGTTGAACAATCGAACAGCCGATGTTGGAGTCGAACCTATGTTCGACTCGAACACCGAGCTCATCCCTAGTCCTGATCATTGGGTCCTATGAAGCTTCTCTGTTGGGCTGGAGTTCTTTTTTTTTTTTTTTATGTCTACGTTTATTTGAAATAAAAATGGAGATTGGATAAGATTGCGGCGCCTTCCCCTTTATCTGAGAAGCCGCCACATTGTGACGGGAAGAAGAGCGGAATGCGGAGGGATTTTCCCACGATGGAGACTTTGTTTCCTTCCCCGGTTCGGTTTCTGCTCTTGTTGATCCCACAAGCCGGGACGGTTCACCGGTCTCATTAGTATGCATTAAACATTGGAATTTGCGTTGTCGGCTCTCGCAGGACGCGACAAGGTTCAGGTCGGAGATTTAAACATGACTTACAGGCCAAATCAAGCGGAAACATAAACTCCTAGAAGTTGTAAATAAGAAAGAACAAAGATGAAAACGCGCGGCCCCCGGCCTATCCCTGTTATCGGTATAAAGTTGGCCGCCTCGCCGTGGCGCCGTCACCGCGTAATAGAATGCAGAGGGTGGCGGGGAGATTTGCTTGTATCAAGGCTGACACCTTTTACATTTCGCCCATTAGTCATGTGGTTAGTGCCGCTGTCTGTAGTGCTTATGTAGTCAGGCAACGGATTCTGCTAAAGGCGGCTATTCCAGAGCAAAGCCGAGGTCACATTCATCTGGAGGAGCCGCCACTCACATCCTGGAGGGTGCAAGCACGTCCCCATCCCGGAATTCCGGGGTCTCCATTCTTGCGGAATGCAAAAGTTGGGTGTGGTCTGTTATGCAAATGCTGACCAGTTCCTGTGGTCAAGAGCTCTGGTCAATGACGGTGATGGGCCACACCCAAGACGGGGGGGGGGGGGGGGTGAACAAGATCTTCTAAGCTTTGAAGATGGAGACAAATAAATAAATAAGGGACACCTTCCAGCGTATAAATATATAGCAAAATACATCACTGGCAACATCTTCTATTATGCAAACGAGTGGTCTCCAAACTGCAGCCTTTTACTTGCCTTGATCAGGCCCTTGGGGCATCATTCCTCCCATAAGGTTCTATGTCTCCCACTGACACCAATGATGGGACACTATTCCTCCCACTGACACAAATCATGGGGCACTATTCTGTGCACTGACACCAATGATGGGGCACTATTCCTTCCACTGACATCAATGATGGGGCACTATTTCCTCCACTAATACCAATGATGGGGCAATATTCCTCCCACTGACACCAATGATGGGGCACTATTCCTCCCACTGACATCAATGATGGGGCACTATTTCCTCCACTAATACCAATGATGGGGAACTATTCCTCCCACTGACACCAATGATGGGGCACTATTCCTCCCACTGATACTAATGATGGGACACTATTCCTCCCACTGATACTAATGATGGGGCACTATTCCTCCCACTGACACCAATGATGGGGCACTATTCCTCCCACTGACACCAATGGTGGGGCACTATTCCTTCCACTCACCAATGATGAGCCATTGTTCCCAGCGACCACAGGTGTCATTTTGTTTTCATACTCCCACTGACCATCAAGTCAGAGACATTGGGGGCAGTTGGTGGGTTGGCGGCACACCCCCCTGGCACTTACCCCATCTGTTGCGGGTGGGCTTCTACGGGCGGTGGGCAGCAGCCGGGTTGCGAGCTCCTACGGGCGGCATGCAGTGGCCGGGTTGCAAGCTCCTATGGGCGGGTAGCAGGCTCCTATGAGCAGCAGGCAGCTGGCGGATTGCGGGTTCCTACAGGCGGCAGGCAGTGGGCGGGTTGCGGGCTCCTATGGGGGGGGAAGGCAGGGACCGGGTTGCGGGCTCTTATGGGTGGCGGGCAATGGACGGGTTGCAGGCTCCTATGGGCGGTGGGCAGTGGCCGGGTTGCGGGCTCTTACAGACGGGTTGTGGGCGCCTATGGGCAGCGTGCAGGTTGTGGGCTCCTATGGGCGGGGGGCAGTGGCCGGGTTGTGGGCTCTAATGGGTGGCAGGCAGTGGCCGGGTTGCAAGCTCCTACAAGCTAGTTGCGGGCTCTTATGGGTGGCAGGCAGCGGGCAGGTTGCAGGCTCCTACGGGGGGCTGGCAGTGGGCGGGTTGCAGGCTCCTATGGGGGGAGGGCAGCGACCAGGTTTGGGGCTCCTACGGGGGGCGGGCAACAGCCGGGTTGCGGGCTCCTACGAATGGCGGGCAGCAGCCGAGTTGTGGCTGCTACAGGCAGGTTGCAAGCTTTTATGGGCGGCGGGCAGCTGGCAGATGGGGCTCCTATGGGCGGCAGGCAGCGGCCAGGTTGAGGGCTCCTACGGACGGGATGCAGGCTCCTATGGACGGTGGGCAGCAGTTGGGTTGCGGGCTCCTATGGGCGATAGGCAATGGCCGGGTTGCGGGCTCCTACGGGTGGTGGGCAGCGGGCGGGATGTGGGCTTCTATGGGCGACGGGCAGCAGCCAGGTTGCGGGCTGCTATGGGCGATGGGCAGCGGCTGGGTTGCAGGCTCCTATGGGTGGTGGGCAGTGGCCGGGTTGCGAGCTCCTATGGGTGGGTTGCGGGCTCCTATGGGTGGGTTGCAGGCTCCTATGGGTGGCAGGCAGTGACCGTGTTGCAGGCTCCTATGGGTGGGTTGCGGGCTCCTATGGGTGGGTTGCAGGCTCCTATGGGTGGCAGGCAGTGGCCGTGTTGCAGGCTCCTATGGGTGGGTTGCGGGCTCCTATGGGCGATGAACAGCGGCTCCTGTGTCCTCTCTGCATCACGGCAGCTTCCGCTGTGCAGCTACTCCCTCCTCCTCCTAGGCATTCAATAGTACCACCTGTCCTCCTGTCCTGTTCAGCCAATCAGGTGATGGGTCTCAAGACCCGCTTCCTGATTGGCTAGGAGGAGGATCAGTGTGGCGATAGCAAATATTCATTCGCTATTGTCTGACAACTGGGTGGGATCGGGATGCAGTGCTCTGCGCCCTGAGCCCACCCTTTTTTTGAGCCTATTAGAGCCTCTGGCTCTAATCGCTAGCTTAAAAAAAAACACACCCCCGTCATTGGAATCCATAGTCCGGCACTCTGTATGTAGATCAGGGGGCGGGATGCATGGATAGGGGGGGATGGGCGCCGCTGGTCCTAGCTATAATTTTAATACCTCCCCCCAACACTAACCCTCCCTGTAACCCTAACACTAACCTTCTCTGTAACCCCAACAACACTAACCTTCTCTGTAACCCTAACACTAACCTTCTCTGTAACCCCAACACTAACCTTCTCTGTAACCCCAACACTAACCTTCTCTGTAACCCCAACACTAACCCTCTCTGTAACACTAACCTTCTCTGTAACACTAACCTTCTCTGTAACCCTAACACTAACCCTTTCAGTAATCCCTACTACACCAACAAACTCCATCGGGGGGGAGGGTGGTATGTGCCAGGGTAGTAGTGCAGTTGTCACCCTATAGCAGGAAGTGCCTGAACAAGAGCTTCCGGAGCGGGATCACCAGGGATTACTATAATGAAAGTTGTAGATGAATGGAAGTTGGCCGGAGTTTAGTTTTAATGACGGTTTAATCCAAGTTCCCCGATCTGGTCCACCATGAAGCCAATATATTCACACCACCCTCCATGGACCTGATAATCAGACCGTTGTGTTCCGGGCCCCTCAGCTCCCATCGATCCCCCCACCTTTCACTTATCAACACGTGCGTCTGGCACTTCACAAAGCCAATAAAGATGAATTCACGGCACAAACTTTCACCGGGATTTGCTGCAGTGGAGCCGTAGCACCGGCGCCGAGCAGAATGTGATGAAGCACGTTGGCAGAGGATTTGAATACAGCCGAGAGAAAGAAAATGAATTCACCTTCTTAATAATGATAAATAAAAGAAAGAAATATCAATATCTGGCCTATTAAGAAGCATTATGTTGGAAGGAGATGAAAAAGGGTCATTACTCACCTCATTGAGACTTATTTTAGAATGTAATATTAGATGGATAATTGCCTAAAATATTACTAAGGAAGATTAAAAGCCATTATATCAAACAGCGACTCCAATAATATGAATCAGCCTGTATAGAACATATACTGTATATAATAAAGCCATTTCCAGTGAATTAAAGGGAGCCATACCCTTCTTAAAGTAGATCTGTCTGCACCATTACACAACAATGAGTGCAGGGTGAAGGGGGGGGCACCTCAGGGGGTGGGTCCGTGATACCCTGCGCTTAGTTTGTCCTGGGCATCATTCAGTCCAAAACACTGAGGACATTTTGAGGCAAAAAGGGAGTAGTATGCCATGGTGATGCTCCCTCAGGGGCGGGTCCATGATACCCTGTGCTTAGTTTGTCCTGGGCATCATTCAACTCATTCAAAACTGAGGACATCTTGTGGCAAAAATAGAGAACTGCGCTGTGGTGATGTCCCCTCAAGGGCAGGTCTATGACACCCAGGACTTACAGTCTGTGCTGAACATCATTAAACCCGTTCGACTAGGGATATCTTGTGGTGAAAAGAGAGTACTGCGCTGTGGTGATGCCCTCTCAGGGGCGGGTCACGACACCCTGCATTGCAGTATGATCTGGACATCATTCAATCTGGAAGACTGAGGACATGTTGTGGCTAAAAGGGAGTAGTATTCCATGGTGATACCCCCTCAGGGGTGGGTCCATGATACCCTGCATTTACAATCTGTCCTGGGCATCATTCAACTCATAAAACTTTGCCACTTCTTGTGGCAAAAAGGGAGAACTGCGCTGTGGTGATGTCCCCTCAAGGGCGGGTCCATGACACCATGGACTTACAGACTGTCCTGGGCATCATTAAACCTATTAGACTAGGGATATCTTCTGGTGAAAAGAGAGTACTGCGCTGTGTTGATTGCCTCTCAGGGGCGGGTCACGACACCCTGCATTTCAGTATGTCCTGGACATCATTCAATCCAAAAGACTGAGGAAATGTTGTGGTTAAAACGGAGTAGTATGCCATGGTGATACTCCCTCAGGGGTGGGTCCATGATACCCTGTATTTACAATCTGTCCTGGGCATCATTCAACTCATATCATATAACTGAGGACTTCTTGTGGCAAAAAGGGAGTACTGCGCTGTGGTGATGCGGCAGGGCGGGTCATGACACCCTACATTACAGTATGACCTGGACATCATTCAATCCGGAAGACTGAGGACATGTTATGACTTAAAGGGAGTAGTATGCCATGGTGATGCCCCCTGATGGGGTCGGCCCGTGATACCCTGCATTTACAATCTTTCCTGAGCATCATTCAACTCATAAGACTGAGGACATCTTGTGGTGAAAAGGGAGTACTTCACTATGGTGATATCACCTCAGGGGCGGGTCCATGACACCCTGCATTACAGTCTGACCTGGACATCATTCAATCCGGATGACTGAGGACATGTTGGGGCAAAAATGGCATGGTGATGCCCCTCTCGGGGTGGGTCCATGATACCCTGCATTTACCATCTGTCCTGGGCATCATTCAGTTTGGAAGACTGAGGAAATCTTATGGTGAAAAGGGAGTACTGTGTTGTGGTGATGCCCTCTCAGGGGCTCCTATTGACTGTCCAGGGCATCATTTAACTCAGAAGACTGAGGATATCTTGTGGTGAAAAGAGAGCACTGCGCTGAGGTGATGCCCCTTCAAAGGTGGTTTGCTGACACCCTGCGCTGACAGTCTGTCCTGAAACCCATTCAACCCAGAGGACCAAGGGCATCCTATGGGGAAAAAAGAGTACGGTACTGTGGTGAGGCCCCCTCAGGGGCAGGACCATAACACCCTGCATTACAGTTTGTCCTGGAAACCGTTCAACCCAGAAGACTAAGGACATCCAGAGGTGAAAAGAGAGTACTGTACTGTGATGATGCCCCCTCTGGGGCGTGTCCATTAGTCTGTCCTGGAAATTATTCAACCCAGAAGACTGAAGGCATCCTTTGGGGAAAAAAGAGTATTGTACTGTGGTGAGACCCCCTCAGGGGAAGGTCCATAACACCCTGCATTACAGTCTGTCCTGGAAACCGTTCAACCCAGAAGACTAAGGACATCCAGTGGTGAAAAGAGAGTACTGTACTGTGATGATGCCCCCTCTGGGGCGTGTCCATTAGTCTGTCCTGGAAATGATTCAACCCAGAAGACTGAGGACATCCAGTGGTGAAAGGAGAGTACCTGTATTGTGATAATGCCCCCTCTGGGGCGTGTCCATGATGCCCTGCATTAGTCTATCCTGGACACCATTCAACCTAGAAGACTGAGGACATCCTGTGGTGAAAAGAGAGTACTGTACTTTGATGATGCCCCCTCAGGGGCGGATCCATGACATCCTGCATTACAGTTTGTCCTGGATACCATTCTCCCTAGAAAACTAGGGACAGCTTGTGGTGAAAAAAGGTTACTGCAAGGGACAAATTGAATTTTAGCACTAAAGCCTGGTAGGTGGACTTTTTTTTTTTTTTATACATATAATTAAATCCTAAAAGCCACCATGTGCTGTTTATACTTTCCTTTACCACAATGTCCTGCCTTACCTGAAGCACATTTAAAGCACATGTCCACAAGGTGGCAACATTTCAGTGATTTCACTGCAGAACAAACAATGTTTCTGCCCTGCTGAAGGATGACATAGAGGGGCTGATTTACTAAAATTGGAGAGTGTAAAATGTTCTACTTGCCTGCTCTGTGTAGTGGATTTGCGCAGTACAGCCCCGATCTTCCCTTTTCCCCTGCTGGGGCTCCTGATCCCACCCCCCCCTGCTGAGTGCCCCGTAGCAAGCGGCTTGCTTTTGGGGCACCTGAGCAGGCTCGCTCCTGAGCCGCTGCTCCATCTGTCCATTCAGACACAGAACACGGATCAACCCCGCCCCCACTCTCCCTATTGGCTCACTGGCTGTGATTGACAGTAGCGAGAGCCTATGGCTCAGCCAAGGAGGAGGCAGAGAACCTGGAGAGCCACTGCTCTCGTGCCTATTGCTGGATCGAGATGGGGCTCAGGTGGGGGGGGGGGGTGGCTGCTGCACACAGAAGGTTTTTTACCTTAATGCATAGAATGATGCGGTGCTAATTGTGAATTAACATTTTTTTTTATAAAGCAATGTGAATTCTGCTTAGCACATGTGCTTTCCATGTGAATTTAGTGAGTGGGTAATCCTTCCCAATGACCACAAGTTTAAGAAGCATTCTGCCAGTGGGGGCCCATAATGCAGGGCGCAGGGGGCGCTGCCCCCCTATCCATGCATCCGGCCCCCTAAGCTACATGCAGGGCGCCGGACGCATGGATTCCAATGGGGTTTTTTTTTTGAACGGTCAAACATTCCCATAGACACCCTCCTAAACCTTGTGGACAGCCTTCCCAGAAGAGTTAAAGGTGTTATAGCTGTAAAGGGCGGAGCCAACTCAATATTGAACCCTACAGACTAAGACTGGGATGCCATTAAAGTTCATGTGCGTGTAAAGGCAGGCGTCCCAATACTTTTGGTGATATAGTGTATATGTACAGGCAGTCCCCGAATTCCATACATCTGACTTACATACGACTCATATACATATAAATGGAGGGAGACAACAGGAAGTGAGAAGAAATCTCCCCCCTAGGAAGGAAAAAATCACTCCTGTAAGAGTTTTTATGAAGAAAATATGTCTCCACTGAAGCTTTATAATCAATCCTTGTTTCCACGACAACCCAAAATTTTCAAAATCCAATTGTCACAGGGACAGAAAGTGAGGTGCAATCTTCTAAACAGGGACACAGACAGCAAAACAAATGTTACAGAGGTGTTAACCCTTCCCTATGTTATCCCAAAAAAACATAAAAATTATTTTCTTGGCTGGAACAACACTTAACCACTTGCCGACCGCGCTATAACCGAATGATGGCTACAGCACGATTGTTTAGTTCTGCTGCTGGGCGCGGGCGACGCGCTCTGTGATCGGAGTGTCCTCCAGACATTGCTGATCACAGATTGAGGTAAAGAGATAATCAGCGGCTTTTTACCATGTGATCAGCTGTGTCCAATCACAGCTGAGTATGGAGGTAAACAGATTCCGGGTATCGGCATTCCTTTCCTCATGCTGACAGTGTGAGAAGAGGAGAAGAGAGACGATAACCGGCTTCTCTAAAAGGGAAATCTACACTGATTATCAGTGCAGTCCCAACAGTGCCCACCAGTGCTGCAAATCTGTGCCCACCAGTGCTGCCAATTAGTGTCTCCTTATCAACGTCACCTATCAGTGCTGCCTACCAGTGCCCATCAGCGCCGCCTATCAGTGCCCATCAGTGCCACCTATCAGTGCCCATCAGTGCCACCTATCAGTACCCATCAGTGCAGCCTATCAGTGCCCATTAGTGCAGCCTATCAGTGCCCATCAGTGCTGCCTGTCAGTGCCCATCAGTGCTGCCTATCAGTGCCCATCAGTGCTTCCTATCAGTGCCCATCAGTGTTGCCTGTCAGTGCCCATCAGTGCAGCCTCATCAGTGCCCATCAGTGCTGCCTATCAGTTCCCATCAGTGCAGCCTATCAGTGCCCATCAGTGCTGCCTGTCAGTGCCCATCTGTGCCACCTATCAGTGCCGCCTATCAATGCCCATCAGTGCAGCCTATCAGTGCCTATCAGTGCTGCTTGTCAGTGCCCAGCAATGCAGCCTCATCAGTGCCCATCAGTGCTGCCTATCAGTGCCCATCAGTGCAGTCTCATCAGTGCCCATCAGTGCAGTCTCATCAGTGCCCATCAGTGCAGCCTCATCAGTGCCCATCAGTGCCACCTATCAGTGCCCATCAGTGCCGCCTATCTGTGCCCATCAGTGCAGCCTATCAGTGCCCATCAGTGCTGCCTGTTATTGCCCATCAGTGCAGCCTCATCAGTGCCCATCAGTGCTTCCTATCAGTACCCATCAGTGCAGCTTATCACTGCCCATCAGTGCCACCTATCACTGCCTATCAGTGCTGCCTATCAGTGCCCATCAGTGCCACCTATCACTGCCCATCAGTGCCACCTGTCACTGCCCATCAGTGCAGCCTCATCAGTGCCCATCAGTGCTGCCTATCAGTTCCCATCAGTGCAGCCTCATCAGCACACATCTGTGAAGGAGAAAAACAAACCTACAGAAGCGATCTTGTTTGTAACCCGGGGATTTCCCGTATATATACAGTATATATATATATATATTGTTGTGGAAAATATTATGAAGATGTATTTAATATGTATTGTCATAGTATCACCCAGTGTTAGTACTTCCGCAACCCGCTCTAAAGAGCTGACTGGGGCGGTCTGAGGCTGGTTGACTCCCGTCTGGTAGTGGAAAACGTCTTGAGGTTGGAGTGTGATGTTTGCAGCGTGAGAATATGTCCCCCGACGAGAGGCCCTCTGTGCATTAGCATGGACGATTGTTGAGGAGGGGATATGCTCGCTCTGCAATGACATCATTGGTTATAGGCAGATGTGCGCTCTTGTCTCGGCGGTGTGTTGGTCAGCATTGGTCGGGATTCGTAGCGCTCGCCTGCAGATAGCCTCCCACAAGCCATAATAGTGTAGCGGGGTGCTAAATTTAGGGGAAGTGTTTGGGTGGTAGTTGTGCCCAAACACCCTAATTGTTAGAGTTCTTGAAGCCATTTTCGTCCACAGGTAGAGTATTGGTGTACAGTTCCCTGTGGCCTGCAGGTGGCGCTGCCATAGTAGGCCAGGGTTGAACCACTGATACAGTGCTGTGCCTTGTGTGTACCCTCTTGGCAACCATAAAGTGGGTGTGGTCTACCTGCTGGGCATGCTGGGAGAGGAAATAAAAGGGGCAGATGCTGGCTGTTCGGGGTTCTCATTCCTGTCCGCCCTGGGCACCTTTAGCCCAGGGGCGGGTCTGCGGTTTGTCGTCAAGGGTCCCAGGCACCTTCAGCCCTGGGACTGCAACAAAGGTCTGGGCCCAGCACCTTCGGCTGGAGCCCACCGGGGATCGAGGAATCTCAGGGCGCCGCCTTGCGAGGCGACCCGTATCCTGGATGAGGAGGCTGGGGGAGGAACCGTTCCAAAGGACTGGTGCGGAAGTCACAGTGAAGGAAGGGTCCCGGTAACTCTCTGGTAGTGATGAGCCGAACACCCCCGGGTTCGGTTCGCACCAGAACCCGCGAACGGACCGAAAGTTCGCACGAACATTAGAACCCTATTAAATACAATGGATGCGAACGTTCGGATTCTAAAGTGCTAATTATAACGACTATTATCCATGTTATTGTCCGAAACAGAGTTTGGGAACCCGGCTTCTGCACCAGGGGACATGTATCAATGCAAAAAGAAGTTTTAAAAACGGACGTTTTCCGGGAGCAGTCATTTTAATGATGCATAAAGTGAAAAAAAAAAAGTCAAATATTCCTTTAAATATCGTACCTGGGGGGTGTCTAAAGTATGCCTGTGAAGTGCCACGTGTTTCCCGTGTTTAGAACTGTCCCTGCACAAAATGACACTTCTAAAGGAAAAAAAGCCATTTAAAACTGCTTGCGGCTTTAATGCAATGTCTGGTCCCGGTAATATGGATGAAAATCTTTAGGAAAAATGGCATAGCTACCCCATGACCCCCCCCCCCCCCTACCCCAGCCCATTACCAGCCCCTTTGGGTCTTGTATGGATATTAAGGGGAACCCCGCACACAAAATAAAAAAGGACCTATATACTCTGAACAGCCGTATACAGGCGGTGCATACAAGACAGGGACTGTAGGTTTGTTCTTATGTAGAATCTGTTTATAATTTTGAACAGCTGCATTGTTTAAGTGGAGCTCCATGGCAAATTCCTTTTTTTTAGTTTTTTGGAAAACATAAGTAAGGGTTATCACCCCTGTCACATTTTTTTTGCTGTCTGTGCCCCTGTTCAGAACATTTCACCTCACTTTGCGTCCCAATGACAACTGTTTTTGAAATGTGGTGTTTTTATTGAAACAAGGATTGGTGATAAAGCATCAGTACAGAGGAGACACCTTTCTCCCATATTAATTCTTACAGGAGAGAATTTTCCTTCCAAGGGGTAGATTTCCTCTCACTTCCTGTTGTCTTCTTCCGTTTGCAAGTAGTAGTCGTTTGTAAGTTGGATGTTTGAAAGTAGGGACCTGCCGTATATACTCTGCAGAAATAGGCACCTTAGGTGTTGGTGTTGGCACAACACTGTAAGCACTCACAGTTACTCTTGGTGGGTGCTGGAACGCCCTGCTGTCAACTATTATATCAGGAATTGTAATAACATATAATTGTTGATCAGTGGTAGTAAAAATTGGGCCTTTGATGGTGGTGCTGGTGCCACAACACTGTAAGGCCTGACAGTTACTCTTGGTGGGTGCAGCAATGGGCCCTGCTGTGAATTATTAGATCAAGAATTGTAATTGCATGCCCCTGTTGAACAGGGGCTGAAAAATTAGGCCTTTGGTGGTGGTGGTGGTGGTGATGGTGGTGCTGGTGCCACAACACTGTAAGGCCTGACAGTTACTCTTGGTGGGCGCAGCAATGGTCCCTGCTGTGAATTATTAGATCAATAATTATAATTGCATGCCCCTGTTGAACAGGGGCTTAAAAATTGGGCCTTTGGTGGTGGTGGTGGTGGTGATGGTGGTGCTGGTGCCACAACAGTGTAAGGCCTGACAGTTACTCTTGGTGGGCGCAGCAATGGGCCCTGCTGTGAATTATTAGATCAATAATTATAATTGCATGCCCCTGTTGAACAGGGGCTGAAAAATTGGGCCTTAGGCACTGGTGGCACAACACTGCAACCCCTCACAGATACTGTACTTGGAGCACAGCAATGAGGCCTGTTGCAAAGTATTGCATCAAAAATTTTAATTACACGCCCCTGTTAAACAGGGGCTGAAAAATTGGGCCTTAGCCACTGGTGGCGTCACCCATAAACCAAAATGATCTTCCAAGCTATCATCGTTAATCGTATCATTGAGGAGGAGGAGGAGGATAGCCAGTCAACATAACAGCACAGGCACTCAGCATCAGCATCAGTCTTGAAGGGATGTGACATTTTAAAATCAATTAGTCTGTTATATCAGCATCTGGTGTGTGGTAGCTGGTGGTGATCCAAGACTGGTTCATCTTGATGAAAGTCAGTCGATCAACCGAGTCGGTGGACAGGCGCACCCTGTGATCCGTGACAAATCCTCCAGCAGCACTGAATGTGCGTTCTGAAAGAACGCTGGATGCAGGACAGGCCAGTAGCTCAATTGCATACTGTGCAAGCTCTGGCCAGTGATCCATCCTCAAGACACAGTAAGCCAGAGGATTTTCGGTGGGGAAGGTGTCCAAGTCTGACCTTGCCCCTAGGTATTCCTGCACCATGTATATCAGACGCTGGCGATGGTTGCTGGAACCGATCATACTTTGGGGCTGCGGACTAAAGAATTGTCTGAACGCATCGGTCAGACGGCCACCTTCCCCACCGCTCCTTCTTTGACTGCCCGAAGCCTCAGCAACTCGTTGTCCAGGACCAGGAGTTTGTAACCTCCCAGTCTCTGGGAACGCGTTGCACAGACCTTTCTGCAAGGCCTCCCGGAGTTGTCTCATCCTCTGCTCCCTCTGCGACGGTACGATAAGGTCCGCAACCTTACCCTTGTACCGTGGATCAAGGAGAGTGGCCAGCCAGTAATGGTCCCTCTCCTTGATCCGAAGAATACGAGGATCCTTCCGCAGACTTTGCAGGATCAGGGAGGCCATGCAGCGTAGGTTTGCTGAGGCATTCGGTCCGGAGTCCTCTGGGTCACTAAGGACGACATGATCCGCAGCCACCTCCTCCCAGCCACGTACAAGTCCACTGGTTTCTTGGGACTGTAAATCATCCCTAAAAGACTGCTGCTGATGATGCTGAGTGCCAGGCTCCACCTCCATGCTGACACAATCCTCCTCCTCCTCCTCCTCCTCTTCCTGTGCGATGGGTGGGACAGAAGGAACACTGTCTGGGTAAAGGGGGCCTTGAGAGGCAAGGAAGTCCTCCTCTTCCTGCCTCTGTTCTGCCTCAAGTGCCCTGTCCATTATTCCACGCAGCGTGTGCTCCAACAGGTGGACAAGAGGTACAGTGTCACTGATGCATGCACTGTCACTGCTCACCATCCTCGTGGCCTCCTCAAATGGTGCCAGGACAGTGCATGCATCCCTGATCATGCCCCACTGGCGTGGTGAAAAAAACCCGAGCTCCCCTGACCCTGTCCTGGTGCCGTAGTCGCACAGGTACTCATTGATGGCCCTCTGCTGCGTGTGCAGCCGCTGCAGCATGGCCAATGTTGAGTTCCACCTGGTGGGCATGTCACATATAAGGCGGTTCTTGGGCAGGTTCAACTCCTTTTGAAGCTCAGCCAGGCGAGCACTGGCATTATAAGATCTGCGGAAATGCACACAGACTTTCCTGGCCTGCCTCAGGACATCCTGTAAGCCCGGGTACCTGCCCAAGAACCGCTGCACCACCAGGTTAAGGACGTGAGCCATACAGGGCACATGGGTCAGTTGTCCCTGGCGGAGGGCGGAGAGGAGGTTGATGCCATTGTCGCAAACCACCATTCCTGGCTTAAGCTGGCGTGGCGTCAACCACCTCTCGGCCTGCCCCTGCAGAGCAGACAGGACCTCTGCCCCAGTGTGGCTCCTGCCCCCAAACACACCAGCGCAAGCACGGCATGGCATCTTTTTGCCTGCGTACTTGCGTAGCCCCTTGAACGCCTACGGAGCACCGCTGGTTCCAAGGACAAACCACAGGAAGAGGCCATGGAGGAAGAAGAAGAGGAGGGGGTGGAGGAGAGAGGTGTGTCACAACCAGTAGTAGCATTTTGGAGGCGTGGCGGTGGAACAACCTCCAACACTACTGCACCTTGTCCTGCATCCTTCCCAGCTGCCAAAAGAGTGACCCAATGGGCCGTGAAAGAAAGGTAACGTCCCTGTCCATGCCTGCTGGACCATGAGTCAGCGGTAATATGCACCTTACCGCTGACCGCCCTGTCCAGTGAGGCCAAGACATTGCCTTCCACATGCCTGTATAGAGCCGGAATAGCCTTCCGTGCGAAAAAGTGTCGTTTGGGAACCTGCCACTGAGGAACCGCACATTACACAAACTCACGGAAGGGGGCCGAGTCTACCAACTGAAAAGGCAGCAGTTGAAGCGCTAGCAATTTAGCCAAGCTAGCATTCAACCGCTGGGCATGTGGATGGCTGGGAGTGAACTTCTTTCGACGGTCCAGCAGCTGGGGCAGGGAAATTTGCCTGCTAGAATCGGACGTTGGTGTACTGCTAGCAGAGTGCCCGCAAGTACTTACCTGTGACACACCTAATTCTACACCTTCATTCCTCTCAGAGCAGGTTTCAGAGAGGACTGAAGGTATAGTGGGGTTGGAGATCCCAGCTGATGCGGTGCAAGAAGAGGTCAGCTTTGTTCTTTGGTGTGGGTCTTTAAGGTAGGCTTGCCAACGAGCTGCATGGCAGGTCAACATATGTCTGATCAAGCATGTGGTGCCCAAGCGGCTGATGTTTTGGCCACGCGATATACGCTTGAGACATATGTTGCAAACAGCAGCTGTGCGATCTGATGCACTCGCCTCAAAAAAGGCCCACACCAAAGAACTTTTTGAATGACGGGCAGAGGCAGCGCCCTGCACAGGCGGAGCTCTGCGGTGTGATTCCGTCGGTGTGCTGCCCATACGCTGGCCACTCAAGGGCATCCTGCCTCATTGGAGATGTGCTGCCTCCTCATCCTCCTCCTCCTCCTCTCTCCTATTAGGCACCCACGTGGAGTCAGTGACCTCATCATCCCCTCCCTCCTCATCACTGGAGCCAATCTGGCAATATGCTGCAGCTGCTGGAGCATGACTGCCAGATTGGTGTCCTTCTTGAGCATCCCCTCTGTCTGCTCTCACGCTGCTGCCTTCCTCTAGCTGGGTATCATCATCAGATCCTTCCAAACGCTGGGCATCCTCCTGGAGCATGTACCCAACACTGTGCTCAAACAGTTCGGGGGACTCCTCAGGAGGAGGGCATGGTGGGTCTAGGGAAGGATTGACTAATGAAGATAATGATACCAGAGAAGAGGACACTTTGGCAGCTGCTTTGCCAGTACCCTGAGCCTGGGTGAGAG
The DNA here is from genome assembly GCA_029206835.1 of Rana muscosa. NCBI lineage: Eukaryota > Metazoa > Chordata > Amphibia > Anura > Ranidae > Rana > Rana muscosa. The sequence continues at coordinate 338,063,084 of CM055122.1, forward strand.
AGGATGAGGAGGATGAGGTGGGCTTGGTCATCCACTCTACCAAGTCTTCGGCATGATGTGGCTCAACATGTCCAGCTGCCGAAAACAAGGACAAGCGTGTCCCATGGCCATGTGCTGATGACAATGCACCGCGTACACGACCAGCACTGTTGCCCCCAGACACAGAGCCTGCTTGCCCTCTTTTTTTGCCTCCTGACTGTCTGCCTCTCCTTGTTTGCCTTCCAGACATTCTAATGGATGGCCTGCAGGGAGATGGGAAAAACAGCAATAAGGGCTACCTTCAGGTGTATACTGTGCAGGAGGCTTAGCAACAATGACACTGACACTGTCCCCTGCCTATCCTTCTCTGTCCCTAAACACAAGGATTGAAAATATGGTTCAGCAAAATAGTTTTAGAACAGAATAGCACACTGACACTTTCCCTCACTGTCCTACTCTGTCCCTCCCTACAAACAAGATTTAGCACAGAATAGCACACTGATAATTTCTACGAGTGTCCTTCTCTGTCCCTAAACTCAAGGATTGAAAATATGGAACAGCAAAATTGGTTTAGAACAGAACAGCACACTGTCAGTTTCACTCACTGTACCTATCTGTCCCTCAACTCAAGGATTGAAAATATGGTTCAGCAAAATAGTTTTAGAACAGAATAGCACACTGACACTTTCACTCACTGTACCTCTCTGTCCCTCAACTCAAGGATTGAAAATATGGTTCAGCAAAATAGTTTTAGAACAGAATAGCACACTGACACTTTCCCTCACTGTACCTCTCTGTCCCTCAACTCAAGGATTGAAAATATGGAACAGCAAATTTGGTTTAGAACAGAATAGCACACTGTCAGTTTCACTCACTGTACCTCTCTGTCCCTCAACTCAAGGATTGAAAATATGGTTCAGCAAAATAGTTTTAGAACAGAATAGCACACTGACACTTTCCCTCACTGTACCTCTCTGTCCCTCAACTCAAGGATTGAAAATATGGAACAGCAAATTTGGTTTAGAACAGAACAGCACACTGTCAGTTTCACTCACTGTACCTCTCTGTCCCTCAACTCAAGGATTGAAAATATGGTTCAGCAAAATAGTTTTAGAACAGAATAGCACACTGACACTTTCCCTCACTGTACCTCTCTGTCCCTAAACTCAAGGATTGAAAATATGGAACAGCAAATTTGGTTTAGAACAGAACAGCACACTGTCAGTTTCACTCACTGTACCTCTCTGTCCCTCAACTCAAGGATTGAAAATATGGTTCAGCAAAATAGTTTTAGAACAGAATAGCACACTGACACTTTCCCTCACTGTCCTACTCTGTCCCTCCCTACAAACAAGATTTAGCACAGAATAGCACACTGATAATTTCTACGAGTGTCCTTCTCTGTCCCTAAACTCAAGGATTGAAAATATGGAACAGCAAAATTGGTTTCGAACAGAATAGCACACTGACACTTTCCCTCACTGTACCTCTCTGTCCCTACAAACAAGGATTAGCACAGAATAGCACACTGTCACTGACACTCTCCCTACCTATCCTTATCTGTCCCTAAACACAAGGAATCCAGGATTATGTAAAGGAAAAAAAATGACACTGTCCCTGCCTATGCTTCTCTTTCCCTACTCCGGAACACACTACACAAGGCCGCCGCGCTGGCGGCCTTTTATAGTGTGGGGCGTGTACTAAACCCCCTCAGCAATAATTGACCACAGGCATCCTGCCTGTGGCCAATCATTGCTCTCCTCGCTGCCGGCGCTGTGATTGGCCAAGCATGCGGGGTCACAGTGCATGCTTGGCCAATCACAGCGCCTGGATGACACTGCGATGGCGTAGTGCATTGTGGGCCGTTCGCGTCACTCGAATTTGGCGCGAACGGCCCAAATCGTTCGATCTTCGTCGAACGATCGAACAGCCGATGTTCGAGTCGAACGTATGTTCGACTCGAACACGAAGCTCATCCCTACTCTCTGGAGGGATGTCTTCTCCTTGAACAGAGACCAAGTTCACCGAGTCTGTGGCAGAGACCAAGGGTAACGTTCCAGTATCATTTCGGCTGCTAGTCCCAGGCTAGGGTGACTATCCGAAGGGGCTGAGTCTGCTTGAGAATCGGAGCAGTGAATTGGGTAACGTTTGTGCCTGGACCTCCTCCACATCTTAAGCTGTCCTGTCCTCCCTCCAACCTTTCCTGTCAGAGACTGTGTTTTATAAGAAATAAATCTCTACGTTGGAGTGCAGCTGGTGTGGACATTCAAGTTACTGTGGGGATACAAGGACTTATCTTTATTGAATATAGAGGTGAGAGACATTCTCTGGTTGTCTGACTGTGGAAGACCCATCAATTACACCGCTCAACCTCTTCACACAGGAGGGAGGGGCTTGTGGTGCGGTGTGCCTCTCTCTTCCTGCGAGGAGCCAAAGTTAATGCAGGTAAAGAAAGGGGTCTGTGCGCTACAATAGTATAATCTGAATATGCGTTACTCTATGGAATGGCGTAGAATAAGGATTCCTATCAGCGGTAATATGAGAGCTTGTGAGTGTTTTCAGAGTCAGGGAGAGCATCCATGTTAAGATAGGGTGACAGACATCCCCGGTTTCAGGGGACAGTCCCCGGATTGAGGACACTGTCCCCGGATCAAGTCTGTCCCCGGTTTTGTCCCTGGATTGGATTTGAACAGGGGCTGGGACAATTTTAAAGACAGTCAGTGCAGAATAAAAAAATAAAATTCTGAATTACACCCCCCCTCCCCCGCTCCTACTAGCTTAGGGGGGTGTAATTTTTCTATTATCTGTGTCCCTGTCTGATGATCATGTGCTGGTCGGAGTGGAGGGAATATCTCTTCAGTTTCGGGTGCCCATTCAGCTCCGCTCGCATGTTCTTCTGCCTTGGCTCAAGTCTCGGCCAGCCGCCTGCCTGCTTATCTCCTTGCCTTCCCTGGCGGAGTGATCTTCCTCCGCTCCCCACCCAGTATTAGCCGGGGCCTGTAGAGTAAGTCTTGACAGGCTGTGAGGCGGGCGGTGATGGGCATAGAGCCGCTGATTGCCGCCATTACTAGTAAAAAAAAAAAAATATGTCCCCGGATTTCATAAAAAAAATCTGGTCACCTTATGTTAAGAGCATGCGCGCTTTCCCTGCCTGGACACACCCATAAGACTTTAGCCATCAGTGTATTCATGTATTGTATGTATTTAAATAACCCTGATGGAAGGGATATCCTTATATGGACATTTCCTGTGTGAAGAGGAGATCCTGTGATGACCACTCCCATGGAGGTCAGATGCTGTGTCCTCACTTCCTATGGAGGAGGTGACATGTTGTGACATCACTTCCTGCTGGGAGTTTAATAAATGGAGCCGTGAGGCTCAAGGCGACCAGTTTTTTGCTGTGATGCCAAGATGAACCTAGCTGAGTGGTGATGTCTCTTGACTTGTATGAATGGGATGAATGGAAGGTGAGTGAATTTTAGTTTAAGATGCATTATTACATTAAGATGAAGTGTGCTCTGCATACAACCTATTTTTCCACGACAGTTTATATATATATTATAATGCAAGCCTTGCACAGCCAGCACATAGAAATGAGAACATCCTTCATAGACATCGCAGTGTTGGATGAAATCGAGAAGTCGGCACAGACAGAGGAGTGATTTATCTCTAATCCAGCTATTTGATCTCTTTATTCTCCGGACTCCACATCTCCGCCTCTCCTGGGCGGAGTCTCTGTCACATCTCCGCCTCTCCTGGGCGGAGTCTCTGTCACATCTCATTAACCACTTCGCGCCCGCCATACGACAAATGACGGCCGCAAAGTGGTTCTAAAATGCCGGGAGGCCGTCATTATACGGCCTCCGCTCCTCCGGCCACTGGGGGGCGCGCGTGCCCGGCGCGTCACTAAGATGCCGATGCGCGTGCCTGGCGGCCGCGATGTCCGCCAGGTACCCGTGATCGGCCCGTACACAGACAAGGACGTGGATCTCTGTGTGTAAACACAGAGATCCACGTCCTGTCAGGGAGAGAGGAGACCGATGGTGTGTCCCTTGTACATAGGGACACAGATCAGTCACCTCCCCCAGTCAGTCCCCTCCCCCCACAGTAGTAATCACTCCCAGGGCACACATTTAACCCCTTCCTCGCCCCCTAGTGTTAACCCCTTCCCTGCCAGTCACATTTATACAGTAACCAGTGCAGTTTTATAGCACTAATCGCTGTATAAGTGTGAATGGTCCCAAAAATGTGTCAAAAGTGTCCGATGTGTCCGCCGTAATATCGCAGTCCTGACAAAAATCGCAGATCGCCGCCATTACTAGTAAAAAAAAAAATAATAAAAAAAAAAATTCAGAATTCTATTCCCTATTTTGTAGACGCTATAACTTTTGCGCAAACCAATCACTAAACGCTTATTGGGATTTTTTTTTTAACCAAAAATATGTAGAAGAATACGTATCAGCCTAAACTGAGAAAAAATAGTTTTTTAAAAAAAAAATTGGTATATTTATTATAGCAAAAATCCAAAAATATTGTGTTTTTTTTTCAAAATTGTCGCTCTTTTTTTTGGTTAATAGCGCAAAAAATAAAACCGCAGAGGTGATCACATACCACCAAAAGAAAGCTCTATTTGTGGGAAAAAAAGGACGTCAATTTTGTTTGGGTACAACGTCGCATTACCGCGCAATTGTCAGTTAAAGCGACGCAGTGCCGAATTCACAAAAAGTGGCCTGGTCTTTGGCCAGCCAAATGGTCCGGGGCTGAAGTGGTTAAATGTCCCTAAATTTGTTTCTTTCATATATTTTGTTTGGGAGCCACGTCGCACGACCGCGCAATTGTCATTCAAAGCATGACAGTGCCGAAAAGCTGAAATTTCGCCTGGGCAAGGAAGGGGGTTTATGTGCCCAGTAAGCAAGGGGTTAAGACACAAGCTCCGCACACAATTACAAAAGTCTTTCCAGAACAGCTCCGGCCAGGTCTGAGTTCTACAAGATTTTTATTTATTTCTTCCGCCATCATGTACTTGTTCACAACGCACATTTTCAGTGTCACATCCCTGACATTTGATAAACAACAGCTCTACATGTCACACGCATTTCAGGGGACGGAGAAATAGAAAGCGCTGACAAGCTGATAAGAAATCGCAGATCCTGGGAAGGTTCTTGGAATTTACAGTCATTACAGTCCAGGGTTTTTCTCTCCTGCTCACATCATTTGTAATAAAAACATCTTTGCCATTCTGAAGCTTCCCTCCAACCACTTTGCATATTATTTTATATATACTGGGATTCTGTAATTGCCAAATATGCTTCAGAAATCTCCCTCCACTGAGTCTGGCTGCAGCCATTTTAACTGTGGGCAGCTGAAGCTGCTGCCTGTTCACTTCCTGGATTTACACAGAGGCACACCTCCAGCTCTGCAGCTCTCATTGGCCCTCTTTTGACTCATCCCTCCTCTCTTCCTGGCAAACTCTCACCAGAATGAGAGAGAGAGAGAGAGAGAGAGAGAGCTGTGCTTGATGTCATAAGCCTAGACTAATGACCAGACAAGAAACAGAAAGTGGCTGTATAAGGGATTTACTGGCAGACAAAAAAAAAAAAATGTTTTACTATCAAAAGTTAAAACAACAACAAGGGCAGAAGATTTAATAGATGGACAAATGAAAAAATGACACTTTAAAAGAGAAGTATGGGTTTTATTTATTTTTTGCTTGTTATACTTACCTCGGTGGATGCAGCATCTGTCCCCCGGCGTCTCTGCACTGAGAACCGAACCACCGAAAACCGCCGATGGCTCGCTTCTCACTCCTCCCCGAGCAGAGAGATGCTGACTGTCAGTCACCATCGCTTCTGCTCTACTTCTCCGCGCTCATTGGAGCGCTGAGTCGTGGAGGGGCGGGGAGTGGCTCACTAAGTCGCTGAGACTGCCATCAATCAGGGCAGCTGGCAGATCCCGACTTGGGAGTCAGGATGACGTGTTGCCCCGGCTGATGGCAGTGACGTCAGCGGACTTCAGACTGCTCTCCGCTGAAAACGGGTCACAGAAGTGCAAAACAAATTACACTCCTGTGACCCAGAGGAGAAGCCCCGCCTAAAAATCTCAGGCTGGACTTCTCCTTTAAGCTGAACTTCAGGAATACAAACGAGAAAAGAAACAAAGATGCAACAAATAAAATGATACAAATTAAAAAATAAACCTTAAATGTAGCGAGTATAAATACATCGTAACTCCTTCACAACAATGGAAAAGGGTTTTGTCAGCCAGAGATCTGAGGAGCGGCACCACATCCCAAAAGTTACAAAATATATGAAAGAAACAAATTTAGGGACATTTAACCACTTCAGCCACGGACCATTTGGCTGCCCAAAGACCAGGCCACTTTTTATGAATTCGGCACTGCGTCACTTTAACTGACAATTGCGCGGTCGTGCGACGTTGTACCCAAACAAAATTGACATCCTTTTTTTTCCCCACAAATAGAGCTTTCTTTTGGTGGTATTTGATCACCTCTGCGTTTTTTTTTTTTTTTTTTTTGCGCTATAAACAAAAATAGAGTGACAATTTTGAAAAAAAAATGCAATATTTTGTACTTTTTGCTATAATAAATATCCCCCAAAAATATATAAAAAAAAAAAAATCGCAATAAGCCTTTTCTTGATTGGTTTGCGCAAAAGTTATAGCGTCTACAAAATAGGGGGTCGTTTTATGGCATTTTTATTAATAATTTATTTTTTACTAGTAATGGCGGTGATCAGCAATTTTTATTGTGACTGCGACATTATGGCGGACACATCGGACACTTTTGGCACCATTTTGGGACCATTGTCATTTTTACAGCGATCAGTGCTATAAAAATGCTGGTTACTGTGTAAATGTGATTGGCAGGGAAGGGGTTAACACTAGGGGGCGAGGAAGGGGTTAAGTGTGTCCTAGGGAGTGATTCTAACTGTTAGGGGGCGTGGCTACGAGTGAAACGTCACTGATCGCTGCTCCCTGTTGTTGTTGTTGTTTCAACTTTGGATAGTAAAACATTTTTTTTTCAACCAGTAAATCCCTTATACAGCCCACTTCTTGTTTCTCGTCTGGTCATTAGCCTAGGCTTATGACATCATGCACAGCTCTCTCTCTCTCTCATTCTGGTGAGAGTTTACAAGGAAGGGAGGAGGGATGAGTCCTAACAGGGCCAATGAGAGCTGCAGAGCTGGAGGTGTGCCTCTGTGTAAATCCAGGAAGTGAACAGGCAGCAGCTTCAGCTGCCCACAGTTAAAATGGCTGCAGCCAGACTCAGTGGAGGGAGATTTCTGCAGCATATTTGGCAATTACAGAATCACAGTATATATAAAAAAATATACAAAGTGGTTGGAGGGAAGCTTCAGAATGGCAAAGATGTTTTTATTACCAATTATGTGAGCAGACTGCAGTTCCTCTTGCAATTCTGCTTTAAAGCGGAGGTGCAGCTTGATTTTTTTTTTTTAAAGTCCGCAGCTACTAACAGTGTAGCTGCTGACTTTTAATAAGCACACTTTCCTGTCCTACTCGCCCGCGATGTCGCTCCCGCCACGGCGATCAATTGCTGCTGGCAGGTCCCCGGCTCCTCCATCCTGACTAAGGGTCACTGCCCGTTTCCTACTGCGCATGCGCGACTCGCACGGCGCTTTGTGAATGGGCGGCTTGCCTCCTGGGGTACACACAGTTCCCAGAAGGCAGCGCGCCCCATTCACAAGAAGAGGAAGCGGAAGGAGACCCACCGCGGACGAGAAGAGGCACATTAGAGGCAGATTAGGGGACTTCCGCATAGCAACAGACATTTAGGGTGAGCATATTTTTTTTTTTTTCGATTAATTTCTTATTTATTTTTTGGGATTTTAAATGTAAATTTTTTTCTGGCTGGACCTCCGCTGTAAGCTGAACTTCAGGAATACAAAGGAGAAAAAGAAACAAAGATGCAACAAATAAAAAAAAAAATTGATACAAATTAAAAAATAAACATTAAATGTAGCGAGTATAAACACATCGTAACTCCTTCACAACAGTGGAAAGAAGGGTTTTGTCAGCCAGAGATCGGAGGAGCGGCACCACATCCCAAAAGTTACAAAATATATGAAAGAAACAAATTCAGGGACATTTAGGGTGCCGGACACAAACAATGTGATTACAAACAAACATCATGATTTAACCACTTGCCGACCGCTCACGGCATATATACGTCGCGCGCGCGCCCCCCCTACCTTCCCCGTGAGTGGGACCGCGGGTCCCGCGGACTCGAACGCCGCGGGGATCCCCGCGATCGTCTCACGGAGGCTCGGAGCGGGGAGATGTGTGTGTAAACACATCTCCCCGCTCCGCCTACTGACAACGTCAGCGATCTCCGCTCTGTGTAATCAAAGCGGAGATCGGTGACGTGTCAGTCGTAGCCACGCCCGCCCTCAGTTAGTAACACGCCCCTAGGCACACTTAACCCCTTCAGCGCCCCTAGTGGTTAACCCCTTCACTGCCAGTGTCATTTTCACAGTAACTAGTGCATTTTTATAGCACTGATCGCTGTGAAAATGACAATGGTCCCAAAAATGTGTCAAAAGTGTCCGATGTGTCCGCCATAATGTCGCTGTCACGAAAAAAATTGCTGATCGCCGCCATTACTAGTAAAAAAAAAATAATGAATAAAAATGCCTTAAAACTATCCCCTATTTTGTAAACGCTATAATTTTTGCGCAAACCAATCAATAAACGCCGAAAATATGTAGAAGAATACGTATCGGCCTAAACTGAGGGAAAAAAATGTTTTTTTAGATATTTTTTGGGGATATTTATTATAGAAAAAAGTAAAACATATGTCATTTTTTTCAAAATTGTCGCTCTATTTTTGTTTATAGCGCAAAAAATAAAAACCGCCGAGGTGATCAAATACCACCAAAAGAAAGCTCTATTTGTGGGAAAAAAAGGACGTCAATTTTGTTTGGGAGCCACGTCGCACGACCGGGCAATTGTCAGTTAAAGCGACGCAGTGCCGAATCACAAAAAAGGGGCCTGGTCATAATAACCCGTATTGGTCCGGGGCTTAAGTGGTTAAAATCCATAACCCTAACCCATAACCCCTACCCCTAACCTCTACACCACCCCTTAAACCTAACCCCATCCCCTAACTCCTAACCCTAACCTCTACCCCAACCCCTAACCTCATCCCCTAACCCTAACCCCTACCCTTTATCCCCAACCCCTAACCCCAACCTTTAACCCAAACCCCTAACCCTAACCTTTACCCCTTACCTTTAACCCTAACCCCAACCCATAACCCTAACCTCTAACCCTAACCTCTACCCCAACCCCTAACCCTACCTCTAACCCTTAACCCTAACCTCTACCCCCAACCCCTAACCTTAACCTCTACCCCTACCCCCAACCCCTAACCCATAACCTCTACCCATAACCCTAACCTCTACCTAACCCCAACCCCTAACTCCTAACCCTAACCTCTACCCCAAACCCCTAACCCTAACCTCTACCCCAACCCCTAACACTAACCTCATTCCCTAACCCTAACCCCTACTCTTTATCCCTAACCCAACCCCTAACCCTAACCTCTACCCCACCCTAAATTATACCCCAACCCCTAACACTAACCTCTACCCCTAACCCAACACCAACCTCTACCCTAAACCCTTAACCCCAACCCGAACCTCTACCCCTAACCCTTACCCCAACCCTAACCCTTAACCCTAACACCTACCCCTAACACCTACCCTAACCCCAACCCCTAACCCTAACCTCCAAACCTAACCCCAAACTCTAACCCCTAACCCTAACCTCTACCCCAACCCCTAACCATAACCTCTATGCCTAACCCTAACCCCTAACCCCTAACCCTAACCTTTACCCCTAACCCTAACCTCTACCCCTAACCCATAACCCCTAACCTCTACCCCAACCCCTAACCCTAACCTCATCCTCTAACCCCTAACCCCAACCCCTAACCCTAACTTCTAAAACTAGCCCCTAACCCTACACCTAACCCCAAACCCTAAACTATACCCTAACCCCAACCCCTAACACTAACCTCTAGCCCTAACCCAACCCCAACCCCTAACCCCTACCCCTAAACCCAACCCCTAACCCCAACCTCTACCCCTAACCCCCAACCCTACCCCTAACCCCAACCCCTAACCATAACCCCTAACACTTACCCCTAACCCCTAACCCTAACCCCTAACCCTTAGCCTTTACCATAACCCCTAGCCCTAACCCCTAACCCTAACTCTTAACCCTAATCCTTATCCCTAACCCCTAACTCTAACCCTACCCCTAACCTCTACCCCCAACCCCTAACCCCAACCCTCAACCTCTACCCCTAACTTCTACCCCTAACACCAAATCCTAACCCCTACCCCTAGCCCCTACCCCTAACCCTATTGCTAACCCCTAACCCCTAATCCTACCCCTTACCTCTACCATAACCCCTAACCCTTGCCCCTAACCTCTACCCCAACCCTACCCCTAACCCTTACCCTAACCCCTACTCCTAACCTCTAACTTCAACCCCTAACCTTTAAACCTAACTCCTACCCCTAACCCTTACCATAACCCCTACCCCAACCTCTAAACCTAACCCTAAGCCTTACCCCTACACCCTAACCCCTACCCCCAAACCCTAACCCTTACCCTAACCCCTACCCCTAACCCCTGACCCTTGCAAACCACAATATGTATACACTGTATATGTTGAGATTTGCAAGTGGTTTACTGGGGTTATGGCTGAAGCTTTTTTTTCCCCGCTGATTTTCTTTCGCCTGTGTTTCTGAGGCTTTCCGTTTTCACCAGCGCGTCCGAGAAGCAATCCGATGGTGCGGCCGGCTGGCCACAGAGGTGAAAAGAGACCAGATCGTCTCTAATCACCTTTATGGCCTTGGAGGACCGGAGTGATGTCATAACGTCAGTTCTGGTCTAGGGGGGAAGAAAACAATTATTTATTTCTGAATATATATATATATATATATATATATATATATATATATATATAAACATTTTTTTTAATCTTTTGCTTATAAAGGTAGATGAGAGATTTGGGGGTCTTATTGACCCCAGATCTCTCCATAAAGAATACCTGTCATCCTTATTTCTATTATGTTGTTTATATGTTTATATTATTTGTAATAGGAATAAAAGTGATCAAAAAAAAATATTAAAGGGACAGTGTAAAAAAAATAAAAACATAATAAAAATAAAATAAATAAGACATTTTTTGATCAAAAAGAAAATGAAAGGAACAGTGTACAAAAAATAAATAAAATAAATATGACTTTTTTTTTTAAAGCGCCCTCATCCCTCCTTTGCTTTTAAAGGTAGAGGAGAGATTTGGGGTCTTGATGACCCCCAGATCTCTCCATAAAGAGGACCTGTCATCCCTTATTTCTGTTACAAGGGATGTTTATATTCTTTGTAATAGGATTAAAAGTGATCAAAAAATAATAATTAGAGGGACAGTGTAAAAAAATAAAATAATAAAAAAATAAAATAAAGTAAAGTGCTCCCATACCTCGGTGCTCATGTGCAGAAATGAACGCATACGTAAGTCGCAATCGCATACGTAAACAGTGTTCGCACCACACATGTGAGGTATCATTGCGAACGTTACAGCGATAGCAATAATTCCATCACTAGACCTCCCCTGTAACTCTAAACTGGTAACCTGTAAACATTTTTAAAGCGACGCGTATGGAGAATTTTAGGCACCGTAGTTTGGCGCCATTTTACAAGCGTGTGCAATTTTAAAGCATGAAATGTTAGGTATCTATTTACTTGTCGTGACATCATCTTTCATATTTTACAAAAAAATAAAAAGTTGGGGTATATATTGTTTTTCTTTTTTCCTATTCATTAACCACTTCCTTACTGGCCACTTAAACCCCCCTCCTGCACAGACCAATTTTCAGCGCTGACGCACTTTGAATGACAATTGCGCGGTCATACAACACTGCACCCAAATGACATTTTTATCATTTTTTTCCCACAAATAGAGCTTTCTTTTGGGGGTATCTGATCACCTCTGCGGTTTTAATTTTTTGCGCTATAAACAAAAAAAGAGCCACAATTTTGAAAAAAAAAAAAAAACACAATATTTTTTACTTTTTGCTATAATAAATATCCCAGTTTTTTTTTTCTTTTTTTTTTCTTTTAGTTTAGTCCGATACGTATTCTTCTACATATTTGTGGTAAAAAAAAATCGCAATAAGCGTTTATTGATTGGTTTGCGCAAAAGTTATAGCGCCTGCAAAATAGGGGATAGATTCATGACATTTTTATTTTTTGTTTTTTTCCACTAGTAATATTGGTGATCTGCAATTTTTGTCAGGACTGCGATATTGTGGCGGACACATCGGACACTTTTGACACTATTTTGGGACCATTCACATTTATACAGCGAACGGTGCTATAAAAATGCACTGATTACTGTATAAATGTGACTGGCAGTGAAGGGGTTAACCACATGGGGGCGGGAAGGGGTTAAATATGTTCCCTTATGAGTGATTCTTACTGTGGGGGGGAGGGGACTGACTGGGGGAGATGACCGATGTACAAGGGACACAGCATCGGTCTCCTCTCTCCCTAACAAGACGTGGATCTCTGTGTTTACATACAGAGATCCACGTCCCTGGCTCTGTGACTGCTGATCGCGGGCACCTGGCGGACATCGCGGCCGCCAGGCACGCGCATCGGCACTAGGGTGCCCACGTGTCCCGGATTGCCCGGGACTGTCCCGCAATTGACATGTCTGTCCTGGGTCCCGGGTACCTTCATTCTGGGACAATACAATGTCCCGGAATGAAATAGAGGACACAGCCACCCCCTACTAACTAATAACTAAATTTCCGGAACTGGTTGCTAGGGCCAGCGCTACCTGGCATCTTGCAACCAGTGACAATTTACTCTCAGACAGTGAGACCGGGAGCGAGGCCTGCGCCTAGTGCAGCACTGCTGTCCCCACCCACCTCGGCACCCCCTCCTTCTCCGGCACCCAGCGGCAAGCAGCAGGGACTGGTGTGATCTTCACTCTCCAGATAGTGATGCCACTCCTTTCCTTCTACGCACATGGCTCATGCAGAGGGAGTGACAGCAGCACTGCATCTGGTGGCAGGCTATGGGTGGCAAGCGTCACTGCATCTGGTGGCAAGTGGCACATTCACCTGGCAAATAACCCGCCGCCAAATTCTCCATCAACCCCCAAGACTACATTTCCCCCCGCCCCCCTCATCTTTTTTTGGGGAAGGTGAGGGGGGGGGGGGTGATGTCCCTGAATGGCAGTTTGGAAATGTGGTCACCCTAATCGCCACCCGCGTGACACAGCGGGCACAGCTCTTCCGCGATGCGCGCATTGTGGAAGTAAACAAGAGGACGTCCTGGGGACGTCCACCCAGCAGTTCAGGTCCGTGCTGCAGCCGTCTTTCGGTAATTTTTCCCAAAAAAGTTGCGTTTGAAAAACCGTTGCACAAATACCATGTGACATAAAAAAAAAAAAAAAAATCGCCATTTTATTCACTGCTAAATATATATACTGTGAGGGGGTTAGCTCGGCAGCGGGTGTGTGTGACCCCCGGGATGGGCTCCCCACACAAAAACAGGCCCAGCAAACGGAGGTTGTGGTTTTCAAAATCAAAAAGGTGCGGTTTATTTTCTATTTTACAGTGACAAAACACAGCAAAGCAAAAGAAACATAAACAAAATAAATCCTGGTCAACTTGACCTCTGACTAAACATACAGGTTTCCTAACTAACAACTGGGATCAGCCTAGTGCTGTCCTAGTCCCTAAGTCCCTGGTTTTAAATGTCCAAGCAAATAGCCACACAGGCTTTGTCTCACCGCACAGGGGTTCACTCTCCCTAGACAGTCCACACAGGTCTGGTTCCAGGCATGAGCAAACACCTAATGAATCTGGGAGTTTTTATAGAGGCCTAAATGAGCTGACAAGCTTCAGCTGGTCTCATCAACTCCCTGCCTGCACGACGCCCCACACTCTCCCTAGAGGTATGAGTCATCCATGAGCCCACTAGCCTCAGCTGGGCTTATACAACTCTCCACCTAGTTGTATAAGTCGGCGTAAAGCCTGAATCTGGGCGAAATATATCTACCCCCCTGGATGCAACCAGGTGACTTTACCTTCCTGCTGTCACATACCCCCCCCTCTTGTTTTAACCTCGGGGTTGGAACACCAGCAATCAGGCATTCATGTACTCGAGACAAAGCATCCACATTCCCCATTTGAACGCCAGGGCGATGCTTTACTGTGAAGTTGAATTCCTGGAGGGCCAGGAACCACCTATTCACTCTTCTATTTGTTTCCTTGTTTTGAGCCATCCACTTTAACGGAGCGTGATCCGTAACCATGTCAAAGTGCCTACCTAGCAGGTAGTACCGAAGGGAATCTAGAGCCCACTTCACCGCTAAACACTCCTTTTCAACGGTGGCGTAATTTACCTCATGGGACTTCAACTTCCTGCTGAGGTAAATGACTGGGTGCTCTTCCCCGTTCCAGACCTGGGACAATACTGCTCCTAACCCCACATCTGATGCATCACTTTGTACGAAAAAGTCTTTAGAGAAGTCGGGTGAGTACAACACTGGCTGGCTACATAAGGCTTGTTTCAAGAATTGGAATGCTGCCTCAGCCTCGGGGGTCCATTTAATCATGACCGACCCTTTCCCCTTCATCAGGTTGGTTAGGGGCACAGCCTTAGAAGCAAAGTGGGGAATGAATCGCCGATAATACCCAGCGATTCCCAGAAAGGCTCGTACCTGCTTCTTGCTGTTGGGACGTGGCCAACTCTGGATGGCCTCGACTTTGTTGAGTTGGGGTTTTATTACTCCCCTCCCAATGGTGTACCCAAGATATTTGGCCTCCTCCTGCCCAATGGTACACTTCTTGGGGTTAGCCGTAAACCCCGCTTCCCGAACAGAGTCCAGGACTGCTTGCACTTTTGGCAGATGTGAGGCCCAATCTGTGCTATGGACAATTACGTCATCCAGGTAAGCCGCAGCATACTTCCGATGGGGCCTCAGCATCTGGTCCATTTTCCGCTGGAATGTGGCCGGCGCATTCTGTAACCCGAACGGCATTCTTTTGTATTGGAACGCCCCGTCTGGGGTTACAAATGCGGTTTTCTCTTTGGCCGACTTGGCCAGGGGGATTTGCCAATACCCTTTTGTGAGGTCAAGAGTCGTCATGTATCGGGCTGTTCCCAGCCGGTCGATCAACTCATCTATACGTGGCATGGGGTAGGTGTCAAATTTTGTAACTTTGTTCAACTGACGAAAATCGTTACAAAATCGCCAGCTCCCATCCGGTTTAGGCACCAACACAATGGGACTAGACCAATCACTTTGGGACTCCTCTATCACCCCTAAGTTCAGCATTTTCTGTACTTCCTCCCGTATTGCCTCCCGTCGGGCCTCTGGGATCCGATAGGGTTTTAACTTCACCCTTTCACCGGGCGGGGTAATGATGTCATGCTCTACCCCAGATGTTTGTCCCGGCAGCTCAGAGAATACCTCCTTGTTGTGAAGCACAAACTCCTTAACCTCCTGTTGTTGGGGTTGTGACAAGGTGGCTGCTATTCCAACCTCAGGAATCACGCAACCAGTTTGAGCTGGTGACCAAGTGTCTGCGACTAGGGACTCTCTATCCCTCCAGGTTTTAAACAGATTAACGTGATAGATCTGTTCGGGCTTTCGCCTTCCTGGTTGTCTGACCTTGTAATTCACTTCGCTCACTTTTTCCATTATCTCATAGGGGCCTTGCCATTTGGCAAGGAATTTACTTTCAACCGTAGGGACAAGTACCAGTATCCTATCCCCCGGGGAAAAGGTACGGGTCTTGGCTCCACGGTTGTACACTCTCTGCTGTGCTAACTGCGCTTGGGCCAAATGTTCCTTCACGATGGGCATTACCTGTGCAATTCGGTCTTGCATCAGGGCGACATGCTCAATCACACTCCTGTGGGGAGAACTCTCACTTTCCCAAGTTTCCTTGGCAATATCCAACAGCCCTCTTGGGTGTCTCCCATACAGTAACTCAAAGGGGGAGAATCCCGTAGAGGATTGGGGCACCTCCCTAATAGCAAACATCAGATAAGGAAGTAGACAGTCCCAATCCTTTCCATCTCTATCCACCACTTTCTTCAACATTTGTTTTAGGGTTTTGTTGAATCTTTCAACCAGCCCATCGGTTTGGGGGTGATACACAGATGTACGTAATTGCGTCACTTTGAACAATTTACACAGCTCCTTCATAACCCGGGACATAAAGGGTGTACCTTGGTCCGTAAGCAGTTCTTTACAAATACCCACCCGGCTAAACACAAGAGATAGCTCTTTGGCTATGGTTTTGGCCGAGGTATTTCGGAGAGGGATCGCTTCTGGATAACGGGTGGCATAGTCCATTATAACTAATATGTACTGGTGCCCCCTAGCGGACTTGATTATAGGCCCTACCAAATCCATGGCGATCCTCTCAAACGGGACCTCAATGATGGGTAGAGGGACCAGCGGGCTACGGAAATGTGGCATCGGGGCCGACCTCTGACACACAGGGCAGGAGGAACAATAATTTTCTATGTCCTTCATCACCCCCGGCCAATAGAATCTCTGTAATACCCTCTCTCGGGTTTTCTCTGTCCCCAGATGACCTCCAAGAATGTGCCCATGGGCCAACTCCAACACCAACTTCCTGTAAGGTTTGGGCACCACAAGCTGCTCAACAGTTTCTTCTGCCCTTTTTGCCACCCGATACAGTAGGTCCTTCTCTACGCTGAAGTATGGGTAAGTGCAGGTATTATCTGGGTTCACTAACTCGCCATCTATTTTCACTACGTTTTCCCGTGCCTTTATTAGGGCGGGGTCTTTCAACTGTTCTGTGGCAAAGTTTTCCCTGTGAACCTCAAGATCAGAAAACTCCACAGACGGTAGGTTTTCGTCTGAGGAGGTGGGCTCCTCTCCAGTTTCTTGAGTCTCCCCTGCCAATACTGATAAGGGAAATTCCGGAGAGTCCTCACCACTCTCAGGGGAGTTCTGGCTATCACAATCCTGGTACATAGGGGCACCAGTGGGGGGCTCAGGATCATCCCACAGTTCCCAGAACTTCGGAAAATCCCTTCCCACAATGGCGTCATGCGGTAACTGAGATACTAAGCCCACTGGATGAAAGAGGGTACCTTTGGGGGTCTCGACACACACTGTAGTCACTGGATACTCTCGGGTGTCCCCATGCACACAAATAACAGCTACCTTGCTATTCCCAAAGACCTCTGTTTTAACTAACTCAGCCTTTATCAGGGTCACAAGGCTACCTGAATCCAGCAATACCACAACATTTCTACCATTAACACACATTTTGCATAAATGTTTCTCAGTTCCTCGAATGGCAGTGCATGCGACTGTCGCACACAGCGACTGACGTCTGCCCGTCAGAAAGTCACACTGCATGGGTTCCTCCATAACCGGGCAATTGGCTGCAATATGTCCCGCTTGCCGGCAGCGGTAGCAAACGATCCTTCTTGCCGCCTCTTGAGCCGCTGATTTCCCAGGCTGTTCTCGCCAAACTTGGGGTAGAGCTCCCACCCTCTCACTCTCTCCACCCTCACCCCTTGGAATCCTCTTATCCGCCCCTGGGGATGGTCTGGTCTTAGGGTGGAAAGTCCGAGTGTCTCTGGAAGAGGCCGTCAGGTTCTCTGTAGCCAAGTATTTCTCCACACGATCCACAAGACCATCGGCCGTCTCTGGGTCTCCATGGCTTACCCACTTTTGGATGGCAGTAGGAAGAGCTCTCAAAAACCGATCCATTACAACACGTTCCACAATCTTTGGTGCGGACAAAGTCTCTGGCTGTAGCCACTTTCTGCTCAGGTGAATGAGATCATACATTTGAGACCTGGGGGGTTTTCCAAGCTGGAAAGTCCAGTTATGCACACGCTGAGCCCGGACAGCCTGGGTGACACCCAGCCTTGCCAAAATTTCAGCTTTTAGCATCACATAGTCTTTTGCTTGGTTAGGCTCTAGGTCATAGTAAGCTTTCTGCGATTCACCAGTTAACAGAGGAGCCACCAGTCCAGCCCACTGCTCCTCAGGCCACTTTTCTCTTTCAGCGGTCCTTTCAAATGTGGTCAAAAATACCTCTGGATCATCCTCTCCAGTCATTTTTGTCAATAAACGACTCACCCCAAAGGACGCGGTATTAGTGGGACGGCTTTCCTCACTGGTCTGCGGACGTTGCTGCATTACTGCTTCCATTTGTTGTAGTCTCTGCTCTTGCTTCTGTAACAGGTCTATGAAGCGGGCCTCAGATTGCTGCTGGGCTTGTTGCTGAGCTGCAAGGCTCTGTTGATGAGCTTGCTGCTGGGCTGCAAGGCTCCTTTGCAAACCTGCATTTGTCTGCTGTTGATTGGCATTTGCTAGAGCCAGCTGTTTCAGTATCTCCTCCATGCTGGCTTAAAAAAAAACTGCCTGCATTCTCCACCAACTGTGAGGGGGTTAGCTCGGCAGCGGGTGTGTGTGACCCCCGGGATGGGCTCCCCACACAAAAACAGGCCCAGCAAACGGAGGTTGTGGTTTTCAAAATCAAAAAGGTGCAGTTTATTTTCTATTTACAGTGACAAAACACAGCAAAGCAAAAGAAACATAAATAAAATAAATCCTGGTCAACTTGACCTCTGACTAAACATACAGGTTTCCTAACTAACAACTGGGATCAGCCTAGTGCTGTCCTAGTCCCTAAGTCCCTGGTTTTAAATGTCCAAGCAAATAGCCACACAGGCTTTGTCTCACCGCACAGGGGTTCACTCTCCCTAGACAGTCCACACAGGTCTGGTTCCAGGCATGAGCTAACACCTAATGAATCTGGGAGTTCTTATAGAGGCCTAAATGAGCTGACAAGCTTCAGCTGGTCTCATCAACTCCCTGTCTGCACGACGCCCCAGACTTTTCCTAGAGGTATGAGTCATCCATGAGCCCACTAGCCTTATACAACTCTCCACCTAGTTGTATAAGTCGGCGTAAAGCCTGAATCTGGGCGAAATATATCTACCCCCCTGGATGCAACCAGGTGACTTTACCTTCCTGCTGTCACAATATATAATATGTTTGGGGTTTATAAGTCATTTTCTAGTAAAAAATGCAGATTTAAACTTGTAAACAAAAAGTGCCAGAAAAGAGCCGGTCAGCTAGGGGTTTGCCTAAAGATAATCAGGGCGACAACCACACCATCCTTCTGGCGCCAAAAAAAAACGCATTAGAGTGCAAGCTCTTTTGGTTCAGGGACTGACGTGAATGTCTCTCTGCACAGAAATGAATATATTAATGTTGCTGGAATTACCGCCAGCCGGGTCCGGCGACATCCTTTTAAACGCTTGGTATTAATTTGCAGACGATGAAGAGCGTTATGTGGACGGTGCGGAGAAGTTTGGCGCGGGGCCCGCTGCCTTACAATAATGAGATCGCGATTTAAGGTAGATTAACCTGTAAGTTAATATCACCTTCTTCACTGCAATTATTTGTGTCTTATTTGGAGCTCGCAGATTCAATTATCTCACCTCCCCGGCTTCCTTCTCCGGACCTCTACAGGGAAATCCACAGCAAGTCGGCATCCGGAGCGCAGCATGCGGGCCAAGGCCAGAGAATTCTCTGTTACAGAACCTTCCTCACCCCCCCCCCCCATATATCTACCAACATGATAACATCCCACTAGATGGCCGTGTCACCATTGGGACCACTTTTTTTAGGCAGGAACGTGGGGGGGGACGCGGTTTTCGGAACCCCTAGCACTGAATATATGTAATGACAAGGGGTGCTGGGGTATGCTGGAGTAGGGTGACCAGACGTCCCCGGGTTTTCCCGGGGACAGTCCCCGGATTGAGGACACTGTCCCCGGACCAAGTCTGTCCCCGTTTTTGATTGGATTTCAGCAGGGGCTGGGGCAATTTTTCAAAGACACATTTAACCCTTTGATTGCCCTAGATGTTATTCCCTTCCCAGCCAGTGTCATTAGTACAGTGAGAGTGCATATTTTTTAGCACTGATCACTGTATTAGTGTCACTGGTTCCCACAAAATGTCACAAGTGTCACTTATGCCGCGTACACACAGGGCCACCATCAGGGGGGTACAGGCAGTAATTTTTTTTATTTTAATTTTTTTTGTAAGGGGCCCAGAGGACCCCAGGGGCCCGGAGTTCCCCAGGGCCCCAAATGTCAACCCCCCTTTTTTTTATTTATTTTTTATAATCTTTTTATTAAAATTGTTTTTATTTATTTCATTTATTTTTTATATATTTTTTATTTTTTTGTAAGGGGCCCAGAGGTCCCCAGAGGCCCGGAGGTCCCCAGGGCCCCGGATGAAAACCTCCCTTTTTTTTATTTATTTTTTATTAAAAAAAAATATTATACATTTTTTTATTTAATTTTTTTTAATTTATTTATTTTTTTTGTATTTTTTTTTGTAAGGGGCCCAGAGGTCCCCAGGGCCCCGGATGGAAACCTCCCTCTTTTTTTTTTTTTTTAAATGATTATTATTTTTTTTTATAATTTTTTTTTTGTAAGGGGCCCAGGAGGTCCCCAGAGGCCTGGATGGCAACCCCTTCTTTTTTTTGTTTTGTTTTTTTTTGTGTTCGTCAGCACCCAAACCCCTTGCTTCTCAATTCGTGGCACCCCCCCCCCCCGCGCTTCTCAATTCGTGGCACCCCCCCCGCGCTTCTCAATTCGTGGCACCCCCCCGCTTCTCAATTCGTGGCCCCCCCCGCTTCTCAACTTGCGGCGGCAGCACCCCCCCCCCGGTTCTCCTCGGCTCCAGGGGGGGCCCCATGTCTGAAGCTGTGTAAGGGGCCCCAAAACTCCTGATGGAGGCCCTGCGTACACATGACCGTTTTTCACGACGTAAAAAATGCAATTTTTTAAATTGGGCATTAAAAACGATCGTGTGTGGGCTCCAGAGCATTTTTAACGACGTGAAAAACGGTCTAAAAAAAAATGAGAACCTGCTCCATTTTTTCACGTCGTTTTTCACGTCGTTTTTTTTTAACGACGTGAAAAACGGTAGTGTGTATGCTTTTACGAGGGGAAAAAAAAACGCGCATGCTCAGAATCGAGTGATGAGACGGGAGCGCTCGTTCTGGTAAAACTAGCGTTGGTAATGGAGATAACACATTCGTCACGCTGTAACGGACTGAAAAGCACGAGGCTGAAAAGCGCGAATCGTCTCTCAACAAACTTTACTAACATGAAAGGTGGCGCCATCCGAATGGAACTTCCCCTTTATAGTGCCGTCGTACGTGTTGGATGTCACAGCGCTTTACTCAAGCATTTTTTTTAATGAACGTGTGTATGCAAGGCAGGCTTGAGAGGAAACAAGAAAAATCACGTCGAGAAAAACGTCGTTTTTGAAAATGACATTAAAAACGATGGTGTGTACGCGGCATAAGTGTCCGATTTGTCCACCTCAATATCGCAGTCCCGCTATGAGTCGCTGATTGCCGCCATTACTAGTAAAAAAAAAAAAATATGTCCCCGGATTTCATTAAAAAAATCTGGTCACCTTATGCTGGAGGGCCTAGTGATGCTGGCTGATTGGGGATCTATTGTTGTTAGGGGGGGTCTATTGTTGCTGGAGGAGGCTATGAAAGCTGGGGTGGGCTCTTGTGTTGCTTGGGGGCCAAAGGTTGCTGGGAGGGACCTACAATTGAGGGAGGGGTCTACTGTTGCTGGCTGCGGGAGAATTTATTCATGCTGGCTGCTCAGAGATCTGTTGTTGCTGGTGGGGTCTATAGTTGCTGGAGTTGACCTATTCTTGCAGGGGTTCAATCTGTTGTTGCCGGGGAAGGGGGGGGTCTATTGTTGCCGAAGAAGTGTATTGTAGTTGTTCAGAGATCTACAGTGCCTTGAAAAAGTATTCATACCCCTTGAAATTTCCCACATGTTGTCATGTTACAACCAAAAACGTAAATGTATTTTGTTGGGATTTTATGTGATGGACCAACACAAAGTGTCACATAATTGTGAAGTGGAAGGAAAATGATAAATGATTCAAATAAATATGTGAAAAAGTGTGGGGGGGGAGGGGCATTTGTATTCATCCCCTTTTACTCTGATAACTAAAATCTAGGGGAACCAATTGCCTTCAGAAGTCACCTAATTAGTAAATAGAGTCCACCTGTGTGTAATGTAATCTCAGTATAAATACAGCTGTTCTGTGAAGCCCTCAGAGGTTTGTTAGAGAACCTTAGTGAACAAACAGCATCATGAAGGCCAAGGAACACACCAGACAGGTCAGGGATAAAGTTGTGGAGAAGTATAAAGCAGGGTTTGGTTATAAAAAACATCTCCCAAGCTTTGAACATCTCACGGAGCTCTGTTCAATCCATCATCCGAAAATGGAAAGAGTATGGCACAACTGCAAACCTACCAAGACATGGCCGTCCACCTAAACTGACCGGGCCGGGCAAGGCGAGCATTCATCAGAGAAGCAGCCAAGAGGCCCATGGTAACTCTGGAGGAGCTGCAGAGATCCACAGCTCAGGGGGGAGAATCTGTCCACAGGACAACTATTAGTCATGCTTCTCCACAAATCTGCCCTTTATGGAAGAGTGACAAGAAGAAAGACATTAGAGAAAGAAAGTCATAAGAAGTCCTGTTTGTAGTTTGTGAGAAGCCATGTGGGGGACACAGCAAACATGTGGGGGACACAGCAATCATGTGGGAGACACAGCAAACATGTGGGGGACACAGCAATCATGTGGGGGACACAGCAATCATGTGGGAGACACAGCAACCATGTGGGGGACACAGCAACCATGTGGGGGACACAGCAACCATGTGGGGGACACAGCAATCATGTGGGGGACACAGCAAACATGTGGAAGAAGGTGCTCTGGTCAGATGAAAATTGAACTTTTTGGCCTAAAAGCAAAACGCTATATGTCAGGGAAAACTAACACTGCACATCACCCTGAACACACCATCCCCACCGTGAAACATGGTGGTGGCAGCATCATGTGGTGGGGATGCTTTAACCATAATCCCCCTTCACCAAATGATTTGGGCCAGTGCACAAAGCAAGGTCCATAAAGACATGGATGAGCGAGTTTGGGGGTGAGGAACTTAACTGGGCTGCACAGAGTCCTGACCTCAACCCCATAGAACACCTTTGGGAGGAATTAGAGCGGAGACTGCGAGCCAGGCCTTCTCATCCACATCAGTGCCTGACCTCACAAATGCTCTTCTGTAAGAATGGTCAAACATTCCCATAGACACCCTCCTAAACCTTGTGGACGGCCTTCCCAGAAGAGTTGAAGCTGTTATAGCTGCAAAGGGTGGGCCACGTGTGTTGGTGACTTAAGCTTTGATGATTTATGGATGAGGCCCTTTCTGGACCACCCCATCAACCAAAGGAGTTGACAACAGCTGGTTGTAGAAAATAATGTTTGGCGCTGTTTATGCCGATGTTTATATACACTGAGAGCTTGACTGTAATTTGCTTTGAACAAAGCAAGGTCCATAAAAAAAATGGTAAGGGCCCCAGAGGCCCCCAAGGCCCCAGATGGTAACCCCCTTTTTTATGTATTTTTTATAAAAAAAAAATCATTTTTACTTTATTTATTTTTATTTATTTTTTGTAAGGGGCCCAGAGGTCCCCAGGGCCCCGGGTGGCAACCCCCAATTTTTTTTTTTTGTAAGTGGCCCAGAGGCCCGGAGGTCCCCAGGGCCCCGGATGGCAACCCCCCTTCTTTTTTTTGTTCTATCTTTGTTCGTCAGCACCCCCCCCCCCGACCTCAACAATTCACATTGGCAGGACCCCCCTGCCTCTCAATTCGTGGCACCCCCCGCTTCTCAATTTGCGGCGGCAGCACCCCCCTCCGGTTCTCCTCTGCTCCAGGGGGCCCATGCCTGAAGCTGTGTAAGGGGCCCCAAAATTCCTGATGGCGGCCTTGGACATGGATGAGCGAGTTTGGGGTCGAGGAACTTGACTGGCCTGCACAGAGTCCTCACCTCAACCCGGGTGGACAAACTCAATATTGAACCCTACGGACTAAGACTGGGATGCTTTTAAAGTTCATGTGTGTTTAAAGGCAGGTGTCCCAATACTTTTGACAATATAGTGTATGTGTACTTCTGTCAAAGAATGCTTCACCTATCTGATATTCCTAGAAAATATCTTCCATGACCTCCTGTTGAACTCCTTCCGTCTAACCGGTTGTTTGGTTATTCATTTTTGCCGCTGTTGTGGCGACGCTCGCAGTTTCGCTCTCTCGCTCCCGGCCAGGCTCGTTCTCCTGATGTTAATATTAAACAAGCTTTGTTGACTGATGCTGGAAATTCGTCAGGCTGGCACAGTTGGCAGGAGAAGTTCTGCTCTGGCCAAGTGTCTGCGGCCAAACCTGCGGCTGATTGTCAGGACGCGGCACTACCTGGGCGCTTCTTCAGCCGATTATAAATGTTTCCTGTCACTTCCTAACAGCTGGAGACGGAAGAACATCCTCTCCGTTCTTCCCACCATCTGTTCCTTCATCTATCAGGATAGTCTCCGAGATGTGACACCGCCTAGAAGAGCGACATAGGAATGGAATTAAAGATCCGCTCTGGGAGCAAATAAGAAATGTTTATAATTAAAATATAAAATTAAACATTTCTATTCAATTTAGGGGTTTAGTCCACTGAGAAGTGATATTTTATTTATAGGAGCTTAGAATACCGTGTGACCACTCATATGTCTTGGACAATCCAAGAATGAGGCCGGGTTCACACCTATGCGAATTGGATGCGGGTTTTACACAGCAGGAGATTGTGACCGGCTCTCTATTGAGCTCTCTAGGGAGCCGGTTCACACATCTCCGCAGCGGCTCCGGTGCGATTTGCACAGGAGTCCTTTGCGTCTTTTGGTCTGTTTCAGGTCCGAATTCAGCCAAAAATTTGGGCTGAAATTGGGCCTGAAACGGTGCATGGAGACGCACCGGACTCCTGCTGTGAGCCGCTCCATGCTCATATGTGAACCCAGCCTCAGACCTCCCTCCATAATTCTCGACTCTGTTCTTGCCAATCCGTGAAGTCTGTGTTCCAGCTCCTCCTGTTACATTCTCCATAATATACAATTCATAAAAAGATAGCATGGAAACCCCTCATAATGGGCACAGCGGGTGTACAAACCCGGGAACTCAGCACAGGGATGGTGGGAACCCCTCATAATGGGCACAGCGTGTGTACAGACCCGGGAACTCAGCACAGGGATGGTGGGAACCCCTCATAATGGGCACAGCGTGTGTACAGACCTGGGAACTCAGCACAGGGATGGTGGGAACCCCTCATAATGGGCACAGCGTGTGTACAGTAGACATGTGCAAAAGGAAAAAAATTGTTTTGTTTCGTTTTAATTCGTTAATTAATTAATTTTGTTTAGTTAGATTCGTTAAATTTGTTAAATTCATTTTCGGATTTCGTTTTGTTTTCGACCGAATTCGAAAATCGGTCGCATTCGAAAATATTTCAACTGAATTCGAAAATATTTCTACCGGATTCGAAATTATTTCAACATGATTCGAAATTATTTCAACCGTATTTGAAACTATTTCAACCGGATTCGAAAATATTTTGCGACCCGACTTTGGGTCCACGTATCTCAGGGTCACTTAGTAATAGAAACTCCAAATTTGGAGATGTTATAGTGCTAGTTCTACTGTGTTTGCATACCAAATTTGGGGTTTCTAGCTACAAGTGGCCCCGAGATATGTGGTCCCAAATTCGGGTCGCAAAATGTCATTCTCTGCTGCAGAAATGTGTTTGACATTTTGCGACCCGATTTTGGGTCCACGTATCTCGGGGTCACTTAGTAATAGAAACCCCAAATGTGGTATGCAAACACAGGAGAACTAGCACTACAACATCCCCAAATTTGGGGTTTCTATCGCCAACTAACCCCGAGATACGTGGACCCAAAGTCGGGTCGCAAAATATTTTTGAATCCGGTTGAAATAGTTTTAAATGCGGTTGAAATAGTTTTAAATGCGGTTGAAATAATTTCGAATCATGTTGATACTATTTAAAGTGGATTCGAAAATATTTTGCGACCCGACTTTGAAAAAAAAAATGAAATTGATTCTAACAGTCTGCAGGAGATCTGCAAAAAAAAAAAAAGAAGTGAAATGGCTGTTAATAGTCTACAGGAGATCTGCTAAAAAAAGAAATAGATGCTAATAGTCTGCAGGAGACCTGGTGAGAAAACTAAATAGATACTAATAGTCTGCAAGAGATCTGCAAAAAAAATAAAATAAATGCTAATAGTCTGCAGGAGATCTTATGTAAAAAATAGTAATCTGCAAAAAAAATTAAACATGAAATAGTTTATATCTATATTCTATTCTATTCTATTGTTTTTCTAGTCTATTCTCTATTTCTATTCTAATCTATTCTATCCAAAGTTAAAATTAATTAATTACATTTTTTTAATTCCTACTATTCGAAATTCAAATTTATTCTATTCGAAATTCGAATTTCATAAGATGGTTGCATATTCTTACTATTTTATTTTATTAAATTATATTTTTTTTCTATTCTGTTCTAATCTTTTCTATTTGAATTATAAATTTTGGAAGATGGTTAGTTACTTACTTATATACATCTGTCACATAAAAAAAAAGATGTGAAATGGATGTCGATCGCAAGGCAAGTACATATGCTGTATGTCATTGTCCGAGTGCCACGTGACCGGCCACGAGTGCCACGTGGCCTGCCACGTGACCAAGTTGTGGATTGTCCACTTGCCACGTCACCTGCCACAAGTTATGGGGTTCCTAGCACCAAGTGACCCCCAGATATGGGCGATATGTCAAGTGCTTTTCTGCAGCAGAGAATGAAATTTTGCGACCCAACTTTGAGGCCACGTATCTCGGGGCCACTTATAGCTAGAAACCCCAAAATATTTGGTATGCAAACACATTACAACTAGCACTACAATAACCCCCAATTTGGGGTTTCTATCACCAAGTAACCCCGTTGTAATGCTAGTTCTACTGTGTTTGCATACCAAATTTGGTTTTTCTAGTTATAAGTGGCCCAGAGATACGTGGCCCCAAATTCGGGTCACAAAATGTCATTCTCTGCTGCAGAAAAGTACTTGACATATCGCCCATATCTGGGGGTCACTTGGTGCTAGGAACCCCATAACTTGTGGCAGGTGACGTGGCAAGTGGACAATCCACAACTTGGTCACGTGGTAGGTCACCTGGCACTCGTGGCCGTTCACCTGGCACTCGTGGCCGGTCACGTGGCACTCGTGGCAGGTGTCGTGGCACTCGTGGCAGGTGTTGTGGCAAGTGGACAATGACATACAGCATATGTACTTGCCTTGCGATCGACATCCGTGACAGCTATTTCACATCTTTTTTTTATGTGACAGATGTATATAAGTAAGAAAATAACCTTCTTCCAAAATTTATAATTCAAATAGAAAAGATTAGAACAGAATAGAAAAAAAATATAATTTAGAAGAATAAAATAGAAAGAATATACAACCATCTTCTGAAATTCGAATTTCGAATAGAATAAATTTGAATTTCGAATAGTATGAATTCAAATTTTTTAATTAATTAATTTTAACTTTGGATAGAAAAGATTATAATAAAATAGAAAATAGACTAGAAAAACAATAACCCCAAATTTGGGGTTTCTATCACCAAGTAACCCCGAGATACATGGACCCAAATTCGGGTCACAAAATATTTTCGAATCCGGTTGAAATAGTTTCAAATGCAGTTGAAATAATTTCGAATCATGTTGATACTATTTCAACCGGATTCGAAAATATTTTGCGACCCGACTTTGGGTCCATGTATTTTGGGGTTACTTGTTGATAGAAACCCAAAATTTGGAGATGTTGTAGTGCTAGTTCTACTGTGTTTGCATACCAAATATGGGGTTTCTAGCTACAAGTGGCCCCCGAGATATGTGGCCCCAAAATCGGGTCGCAAAATGTCATTCTCTGCTCCAGTAAAGTGCTTGACATTTTGCGACCCGACTTTGGGTCCACGTATCTCGGGGTCACTTAGGTATAGAAACCCCAAATTTGGTATGCTAACACAGAAGAACTAGCACTACAACATCTCCAAATTTGGGGTTTCTATCACCAAGTAACCCCGAGATACGTGGACCCAAAGTCGGGTCAAAAATATTTTCGAATCCAGTTGAAATCGTTTCAAATGCGGTTGAAACAGTTTCAAATGCGGTTGAAATAATTTCAAATCATGTTGATACTATTTAAAATATATTTGAAAATATTTTGCGCCCTGACTTTGAAAAAAAAATGAAATTGATTCTAACAGTCTGCAGGAGATCTGCAAAAAAAAAGAAGTGAAATGGCTGTTAATAGTCTACAGGAGATCTGCTAAAAAAAGAAATAGATGCTAATAGTCTGCAGGAGATCTGGTGAGAAAACGAAATAGATATGAATAGTCTGCAGGAGATCTGCAAAAAAAATGAAATAGATGCTAATAGTCTGCAGGAGATCTTATGGAAACAAATAGTAATCTGCAAAAAAATTTAACATGAAATAGATAGTATCTACATTCTATTCTGTTCTATTGTTTTTCTAGTCTATTCTCTATTTCTATTCTAATCGTTTCTATCCAAAGTTAAAATTAATTAATTCAAATTTTTTAATTCCTACTATTCGAAATTCGAATTTATTCTATTCGAAATTCGAATTTCAGAAGATGGTTGTATATTCTTTCTATTTTATTCTATTAAATTATATTTTTTTTCTATTCTGTTCTAATCTTTTCTATTTGAATTATACATTTTGGAAGATGGTTAGTTACTTACTTATATACATCTGTCACATAAAAAAAAGATGTGAAATGGCTGTCATGGATGTCGATCGCAAGGCAAGTACATATGCTGTATGTCATTGACCGAGTGCCACGTGACCTGCCACGAGTGCCACGTGACCGGCCACGAGTGCCAAGTGACCTGCCACGTGACCAAGTTGTGGATTGTCCACTTGCCACGTCACCTGCCACAAGTTATGGGGTTCCTAGCACCAAGTGACCCCCAGATATGGGCGATATGTCAAGTACTTTTCTGCAGCAGAGAATGAAATTTTGCGACCCGACTTTGGGGCCTCGTATCTTGGGGCCACTTATAGCTAGAAACCCCAAAATATTTGGTATGCAAACACATTACAACTAGCACTACAATAACCCCAAACTGTGTTTGCATACCAAATTTGGGGTTTCTAGCTATAAGTGGCCCCAAGATACGTGGCCCCAAAGTCGGGTCACAAAATGTCATTCTCTGCTGCAGAAAAGTACTTGACATATCGCCCATATCTGGGGGTCACTTGGTGCCAGGAACCCCATAACTTGTGGCAGGTGACGTGGCAAGTAGACAATCCACAACTAGGTCACGCGGCAGGTCACGTGGCACTCGTGGCCGGTCACGTGGCACTCGTGGCACTCGTGCCAGGTGTTGTGGCAAGTGGACAATGACATACAGCATATGTACTTGCCTTGCGATTGACAGCCATTTCACATCTTTTTTTTTTATGTGACAGATGTATATAAGTAAGAAAATAACCTTCTTCCAAAATTTATAATTCAAATAGAAAAGATTAGAACAGAATAGAAAAAATATATAATTTAGAAGAATAAAATAGAAAGAATATACAACCATCTTCTGAAATTCGAATTTCGAATAGAATAAATTTGAATTTCGAATAGTATGAATTCAAATTTTTTAATTAATTAATACCAATATGGGGTTTCTAGCTATAAGTGGCCTTGAGATATGTGGCCCCAAAATCGGGTCGCAAAATGTCATTCTCTGCTGCAGAAAAGTACTTGACATATCGCCCATAACTGGGGGTCACTTGGGGTTAGGAACCCCATAACTTGTGGCAGGTGACGTGGCAAGTGGACAAATAACCATCTTCCAAAATGTATAATTCAAATAGAAAAGATTAGAACAGAATAGAAAAAATATATAATTTAATAGAATAAAATAGAAAGAATATACAACCATCTTCTGAAATTCGAATTTCGAATAGAATAAATTCAAATTTTTTAATTAATTCATTTTAACTTTGGATAGAAAAAAGATTATAATAAAATAGAAAATAGACTAGAAAAACAATAGAACAGAATAGAATATATTATATTTTATTCTTTTCTGTTCTATTGTTTTTCTAGTCTATTCTTTTATAATCTATTAAAATCTTTTCTATTAAAATCGAAATCATTATATACTAAATTCGAATTTCGGAAGATGGTTATATATATTTTTTTTCCGACATTCGAATTTCGTATAGAACGAATTTGAATTTGAATAGAAAAGATTAGAATAGAAATAGAGCATAGACTAGAAAAACAATAGAACAGAATAGAATATAGATACTATCTATTTAATTTTAATTTTTTTGCAGATTACTATTTGTTTCCATAAGATCTCCTGTGGACTATTAGCATCTATTTAATTTTTTTGCAGATCTCCTGCAGACTATTAGTATCTATTTCGTTTTCTCACCAGATCTCCTGCAGACTATTAGCATCTATTTCTTTTTTTAGCAGATCTCCTGTAGACTATTAACAGCCATTTCACGTCTTTTTTTTGCAGATCTCCTGCAGACTGTTAGAATCAATTTCATTTTTTTTTTGCTGATTACTATTTATTTCCATTAGATCTCCTGCAGTATATTAACATCTATTGTATTTGTTTTGCAGATCTCCTGCAGACTATTAGCATCTATTTCATTTTTCTTTTCTTTTTCTTTTTTTGCATTAGAGCAGCCATTTCCTTTATTTCAGCACATCTCCTGCAGACTATTAGCATCTATTTTTTTTTCCAGATTACTATTTATTTCCATCAGATCTCCTGCAGACTATTAGCATTTATATATATTTTTTTACAGATCTCCTGCAGACTATTAGTATCTATTTAATTTTCTCATCAGATTTGCAGACTATAACTATAAGCATCTATTTATTTATTTATTTTTTGCTGGTCTCCTGCAAACTATTAGCAACCATTTCCCTGTGAATAGAGATATAAGCGGTGATGATGTCCCTCTTGTTGTCTCTTCCTCAAACCGTTCCTCCATTCATAAATGAAATAGATGCTAATAGTCTGCAGGAGATATGCTGGAAATAAAGGAAATGGATCGTAATCTGCAAAAAATAAAAAAAATAAAAAATGAAATAGCTATTAATAGACTACAGGAGATGTGCTACAATAATGTGAGGGGTATTAGTGAGTGTGGGGGGATGGATGGAGATGCTAAGCTCTGATTGGATGGTGTATGGAGGTGATTGTCTCTCGGAGGAGGGGGGGAGGTGATGACATCACAAAGTATTTTATATATTTATAAAACCATCTTCCAAAATTAGAATTTCGTATAGAGTGAATTCAAATTCGAATCGAAAAGATTATAATAGAATAGAAAATATTGGAAAGAATCTAATAGAAAAACAATAGAACAGAATAGAATAAATACAATATATATATATATTATATTGTATTCTATTCTGTTCTATTGTTTTTCTAGTCTATTTTCTATTGATATTCTAATCTTTTCTAATTGGAATTCGAATTCATTATATACGAAATTCGAGTGTTGGAACATGGTTTTATATATATATATATATATATATATATATATATTATTTTTTTTTATTGTTCTATTGTTTTTTTTATGATATTTTTTTCTATTATTTTAGAATATTTTCTATTCATTTTCGATTTTATTCTATATGAAATTAGAATTTTGGAAAATGGTTATTTATATGTATGTGTATATATGTATATATAACCATCTTCCGAAATTCGAATTTAGTATAGAATAAATTCAAATTCGAATAGAAAAGATTAGGATAGAAAAACAAAAGAATATAATAAAATATAATATATATATATATATATATATATATTATATTTTATTCTATTCTGTTCTATTGTTTTTCTAGTCTATTTTCTATAAATTCATTCTATACAAAATATTTATACATATAACTATCTTCTGAAATTCGAAATTCATACAGAATGAATTCAAATTCGAATAGAAAAGATTAGAATATAATAACTATAGAAAAGAATAGAATAAAAAAAATATAGACGGTCATATTCTATTGTATTTTATTACATTCTATTCAATTCTATTCTATTCTCTACTATTCTTTTATTTCTATTCTATTGCTTTTTATTTTTATATTCTATTTTATTGTATTCTTTTTTTTTAAACGATTTATATTTTTTCTAATTCGATTGAATTTGATTCGAATTCGAGTCGAAAATATTTCGAATTCGATTCGAAAATATTTCGAATTCGATTCGAATTTCGTCCGCGATTTTTCAATTCGAAAAAATTCGGATTCGGTTAAATTCGTTAGTATTGTAATTCGGTAATTCGGATGCATCCGAATGTCCGAATAATGAAAAATTTGTCCGAATTTCGATTCGGAACGAAACGAAATGCACATGTCTAGTGTACAGACCCGGGAACTCAGCACAGGGATGGTGGGAACCCCTCATAATGGGCACAGCAGGTGTACAGACCCAGGAACTTGGCACAGGGATGGTGGGAACCCCTCATAATGGGCACAGCGGGTGTACAAACCCGGGAACTCAGCACAGGGATGGTGAGAACCCCTCATAATGGGCACAGCGGATGTACAAACCCGGGAACTCAGCACAGGGATGGTAGGAACGCCTCATAATGGGCACAGCGGGTGTACAAACCCGGGAACTCAGCACAGGGATGGTGGGAACCCCTCATAATGGGCACAGCAGGTGTACAGACCCGGGAACTCAGCACAGGGATGGTGGGAACCCCTCATAATGGGCACAGCAGGTGTACAGACCCAGGAACTTGGCACAGGGATGGTGGGAACCCCTCATAATGGGCACAGCGGGTGTACAAACCCGGGAACTCAGCACAGGGATGGTGAGACCCCTCATAATGGGCACAGCGGGCGTACAGACCCGGGAACTCAGCACAGGGATGGTGGGAACCCCTCATAATGGGCACAGCGGGTGTACAAACCCGGGAACTCAGCACAAGGATGGTGGGAACCCCTCATAATGGGCACAGAAGGTGTACAAACCCGGGAACTCAGCACAGGGATGGTGGAAACCCCTCATAATGGGCACAGCGGGTGTACAAACCCGGGAACTCAGCACAGGGATGGTGGGAAACCATTCTGCTCCTTGTCAGTGAGGTGTGCGGTTGCTAGTTCCTTTGCTTCTGTGCTTCCAGAGACCAGGGGCTAGAGTTGCTTCTCTGCCCCAGAAAGGATGCTGGATCCTGGGGAGGACCCTGGCGGGGGCCCCCTGGGTAGGCCTGTGGAAGATTCTGGGCCTGGCCAAAGGAGAGATGAGTCCTTATCTGCCTTTAGACAGAGGACTGTCAGCAAACTAAAGAGGATTGAGAAGGAAGAGGAGAAATTGATGGTTTTGATGGCTGAGTTCAGGAAGAAAAAGCAGATCTGTGCAAAAGTGTACAGTAAGAAAAGACCGTCTCTGAGGCCTGAGTTGAAGGACCTGGAACAAGCTGTGAGGAAGCAGAGGGATTTGGTGAGTTCTCTGAAGGAGAATAGCGGAATTTTTAAAGAAAAATATAAGAATGAGGAGCGATTTAATCGCATGAGGAGAGGAGCCGCTTCCTGCATGGAGGGTCAGGAGACCAGTGAGGAGTTACAGGTACAGACAGACTCAGCAAAGAGTGAGAAAGTGGCCCGGAGGATGAGCCCAGCTCTTCAACACCTCAGACATCTGCTGAGCCCTCAATGGCGGAGGCCTCTGTCCCCTTCACACCCCAGCAATGTGGAATATCTCAGGAAGGTGAAGGTTCTGGCTTGCTGGAATTCATCACCAAGTTGGAATCCCCTCCGGATGCGGCTTCCCCGGATGGTGATGATAAGATGGACACCATTCCTAGTCCTGTGAAGGACAAATCTGTGGCAAGAGCAAGATCCACCATAAAATCTGCAGCAGCTGGGGGGAAGTCCGATCCCACCGTCAGCCATACCATTGTAAAGGTAACAACCCAGCAAGCAGGTACAGTGTGTGTGCAGGATGGTGGTGTGAACTTTATTAGTGACAATGGGCTTGCTGGGGGTTGTAGTACTACGGGCAGTCAGCCCAATCCCATAGACAATGTACAACATACAATGCACTCTGATTTACCTGTTTAAAACAAAGCTTCAGCTGAAACTGCTGAGAGCAATAGTCAGCTTCTGAGGGAAGAATCTGCAGAGAGGTCCATGGACAATACAGAGACTTTGCCTGGACCAGGAACAGCGGCTGTTCCTGTGAATGGTGGAGGAGATGCTGGGTGCAGTAGTGCCACAACTCTCCAGGAGTCTGCAGTGGACAGGATTGGAGCTGTGTGCTCAGAGCAGAGGGCGGGTCCTGCCTCTGCTAATTCAGTGACTGCTATCCCAGCTGAATTAGACTCTCTGCCAGCAGCTTTGAATGTGAAGGACAAGACTGCAAATGCTGGTGGTGTTAAAAAATCTTATGCTGGTGTTGCTGCTACAGGATCTGGGAAGGGGGAGCAAGCATGGAAGGAATATGGGAATGTTTTGTCTTCCTCCCTGTTTAAAAGGAGGAATGTTGTGCAGTTAAAATGGGAAGGCGGTGGATAAAATCCTGCAGATGGGGTTTACACCCACAGATATCTTCGCCCTGATCAGTCCTATGAATATGATTTGTCCTTTATCCGTCCGGAGTCTTTGGACATATTTTGGGAGAAGTATGAACACGTGTGTAGGGGCCTGCCGGACTGGAAAGGGCTCATCCCCAAGCTTGTATCCCGCCAGCCCCTCATAAAAATGGTGACAATTCTTGTCCGTAATGAGTCCATACCACAGGGGGATTTATGTGTTTGGTTGAGGAGGTATGGAGACGTCCTGAGCCCCCTAAAAAAGATTTTGGACGATTGGGGAATATGGACGGGGGGATGGTCTGTACAGCTAAAATTAAAAGTCATTGACAATGTCGTCCAGCATCTGCCATCCTCAGCTTTCCTGGGGAGGGACAGGCTGACTATCTTTTATCCAGGCCAGCCAAAGCTGTGCAACAAATGTGGAATCAAAGAACATTTTGCATCCTCCTGTCCAGTGATGAAGTGCCCTCTGTGTCAGGAGGAAGGACATTTGGCTAAGGACTGTAATATTATAAGGTGTAATCTGTGCAATGAGGTGGGACATCCTTACAGTCAGTGTCCTGAGGCAATGCACAACAAGCCTGAGCTCATGAGAGAGTTCTTCCGCCTGGACATGGAGGATGCTCAGAGCTCAGCAGCTGGAGTGCCTGTGAGTCCATCTGAGTCTGTGCCAACACCCAATGTGTCTGTGTCTCCCCAGTCTGTGGTGCCCCAGTCTGTGCCAACACCCATTGTGTCTGTGTCTCCCCAGTCTGTGGTGCCCCAGTCTGTGCATTTACCTAGTGTGCCAGTGTCTTCCCAGTCTGTAGGTAAGAGGTCAGTTGCAGAGAATGTGTCCAATCCTTCTGTGTCTGTGTCTTCTAAAATTACAGAGGCAGCAAGAGGTGCTGAGGCAGGTGCATCAAGTGTGGTGCCAGTCCCCCTCCCTCGACGCTGCAGGGTTCCTGTTAAGGATCGTGGGGTGCAGAGGAGTGGGGAGGATGGTGAAGAGGCTGGCCTAGTAGTAGATAAGGGAAGGGAGTGTGGGGGGGGAGGGGGGTGAAGGGGAGGATAGGTGTGGGGAGGCTGTTGACTCCGGTTTGTCTAAGGATGATATGGAGTGGTTGGAGGATAAAAGGAGGAGGGGCAAAAGGAAGAAAAAAAAAGGGGGTACAGTTACCTTAAGTCCTACGGTTTTACCTTTGGCGAATAAATTTAAGGTACTGTCTGATGATGATGGTGATGATAATCATGATGATGATGATGAATGGGACTCATTCAGTTCAGCATCCTCTATGGATGATGAGTGCCAGGGTGCAACGAAGCGCGCTGGTTCTCCAGGGAGAGGGAGTAGTCAGGCTAAGAAACGGCTGCCTCAACTACCCTAATGGCAGTTCCCACTCCGTTAAAAGTGGCAACCATTAATGTTGCCAGCTTAAGATCAGTAAGTGCTCGTCATATGGCCTTATTTTTGCTCAGCGAGTTTGATGCTGACATTTTGTTTTTGCAAGAGACCCATCTGAGTAGTCTGGCTGATATACATCTGGCAAAGAAGGAATGGAGACGTGGTCCCTCATTTTGGTCTCTTGCGGCCGAGCCTTACAGCGGGGTTGCAGTCCTTTTTTCTGGTATGGTAACGTGCCGGCGGGTAATTGAGGTAGAGATAGGGAGATGCCTGGTCTTGGACGTCTCTGTGAAGGGGCAGGACCTGCGTCTGATTAACATCTATGGTCCCCAGACGAAGTGGGACAGGAAATACCTCTTTACAAAGATTAAGCCTTTTCTTTTTACAGCCCAGCAGGTTATCTTTGGAGGTGATTTCAACACCATTACTAGGTCTAAAGACAGGAGAGGTTTCAGAGGTAAGCTGGGCTATGACACCCTCTTTCTCAATGCGATAGTTAGGGAAGCAGGTCTGGTAGATGCGCACATTAAGCGCTGCCCAGACAGCACGGGGTTCACTTTTCAGCGAGGTAGTAGTCAGAGTAGGATAGATAGGTTTTTTTTAAAGGGAGACTCTGCTTTTTCGGCACCTGTGTGCCGGGCAGTGGAGTTTTCTGATCACTGTATTCTATCTGTGACTCTGAATGCCTCAGACATGCCGCCTAGGGGGAGGGGTATCTGGAGATTGAATTCGGCCCTCCTGGAAGACGAGAGAGTAAGACAATCCTTTGAGGATTTTTTTCAAGCACAGGTAACGATCCTAGACTTTTGCAAAAGCAAGTCAGAATGGTGGGAGCTTGTAAAACAGCGGACTGTTGGGCTTTTCAAGGCCATAGGAAGAAAGAAGCAGCAGGATAAGTATATCACCTACCAGCGTTTGCGGATGAAACTTGACCGCCTTGTTTCGAATGGAGGAGATTCTGGGGCGATCTCTGAGGTGAAGCTCCTCCTTAGGAGACATCAATATGACCGGCACGCCTCTTTGGTTCAGGAGAGGGATTACGGGAAATACCATTCGCCTGACCCTTACCAGAACTGTAAACAGAGCGTAGCAGTTAAGACGGTCAATGGCCTGAAGGACAGTACGGGCTCTCTGACGAAGTCTAGGTCAGGGATCCTGGAGGTTGTCAGGTCATACTATGCTGATCTCCTGGGAGGAAGGAACCTTGATCGGACAAGGATGTTGGGTTTTTTGGACTCTACACCAGGACTGGAAAGTAATGTTCCTTTGATGAATTTGACAGATGAAATCACTGCAGATGAGGTAATCCAGGCTATTGATAAACTGGCCATCAAAAAAACACCAGGGCCAGATGGTTTGACAGCCGAATTTTATAAATGTTTTAAGATGATCCTGGCTCCTTACCTTGCGGAGGTTTTTAATGGCTGTTTGCAAGAGGGTTCTTTCCCTCCCTCCATGAGGCAGTCTGCAGTGATCCTTCTGTCAAAGGGTAAAGATCCTTCGATGATTGGGAATTGGCGCCCCATTAGCCTTCTTAATGTCGATAGAAAGATACTGGCAAAGATTTTTTTTCTGGCGATTATCATTAATCATGAGTACTTATGGCTCCTTCTTGGCAAATATGGCCTGGAGGGGGGTTTCATTGATTGGCTCAAGATTTTGTACAAAGGGACTGAAAGCTTTCCTCTGGTTAATGGTTGGGTCGGGCAGCCCTTTGTGGTCGGCTCGGGTTGTGCGTCAGGGGTGCCCTTTGAGTCCTCTGCTATATGTGTTTGCAATCGACCCCTTCATCAGAAGGCTAGAGAGTGGACCATTGTGTGGGGTACCTTTTGGGCATCGCTGGTGAGCCTCCTTTGAAGGTTGTGGCCTATGCTGATGATGTTTCTGTTTTTGTCTCTGGGACTGGGGAGGCGCAGGAGGTGGTCTCAATGATAAGGCAGTATACAGAGGCATCAGGTTCAAAGGTCAACCAGGACAAGTGTGAAGCTTTCTGGATAGGCGTGGAAGGTGAGAGCTTTGTTCTCCCGGATGACTTCCCGGAGCCCCAACAAAAAATTAGAGTCCTAGGCATTGAATTTGGCCCAGGTGACTATGGTCATGCAAATTGGGTGAACAGGCTGGAGAATGCCGATGCCAAGGTGGCAAGCTGGAAAGGTTGGCGGCTTTCCTTAAGGGAAAAGGTTGATCTGATCAAGACTTACCTGATTCCGATTTTTCTGTATGTCAGTTTTGTTTGCGTTTTGCCAGTTTCTCTCTATACCAGGGTCTCTGGTTGTTTCTTCCAGCTGTTATGGGGGAACAGAATAAACCTTGTCAAAAGGAATGTGACTTACCTTCCTAGGCGGGAGGGTGGTCTAGGGATGATCAACCCTGTAGTCTTTTTCTCTCTAATGTTTTTGAAGTACAATCTTGGTAACATGTTGGCAGAGAGACTGCCTGGGTGGGTTGGTATTTTCCAGTCCTGGTTTAGGCCCTTTCTGCGAGACTGGGAAAATTGTGGGCCAGTGAAAAGCCTGAGGGTCAAGCATGATAAGCTCCCGGCTTATGTTGCCCCGTGTTTGAAAATGCTTCGGCAGTGGCAAGTAACAGCAGGCAAAGTCAGATCTCTTCCAAGGAAACTTCTTGAGAAGCGGATCATGAGCTCTGCTTTTTGCGAGCCACTGGCCTTGAGGGATTGCCCAAGCCTAGTTTTGAGGGCGGGTTTGCGATTGATTAATTTGGAGAGAATCCCAATGAAGTTTAGGGATCAGGCTTGGCTTGCCTTTCATGGAAAACTATATGTGAAGGGCAACCTGAAGTTTCTTTCCATGAGTGATCGGGGTTGCCCGAGAGTGGAGTGTGGAGGAGTGGTGGAGTCCATGGATCACTTTCTACTTCAGTGCCCTTTTAATATAGAGGTGTACAAGAGGGTGGGGAGGGCTATGAGTATACCCTTCCTCCCCCATATGAGTTATGCAGAGTGGGTGTATGGGGCATTCCAGACTCGTCGGGATTATGATTTGGAAACACTTTTTCTAGTTAGTCTAGTAGTCCGTTATTTCACGTGGAGTGCACGGTGTCAGGTATCCTTACGGAGTAAAATCCTCCCTGTCGAAGTGGTGGTGCAGGACATTCTGGGTGAGGTTGGGAAGATTCGGGGTCTTGAGAAAGACAGGTGGCAGCAGGAGGCCTGGATGAGGGCATGGAGGAATATCAGGACTCTTTAGCTGCTGCCTGTTGATCTTGGGGTGTGCGGCTTTCTTTCTGTCCTTGCTTCACTCCCCTAGATTTTCAGATCAAATATATTTTTGATAAAAGGCTACATGCATGGTGACGGTGATGTTCCTTAGTCTGGCTCTCTCGTAGGGATTATGTTGTGCGCGATTTGGTTTGCACAGTTTATTATGTTCTTGTTCTTTCTGTTTTGTATAGTCATATTCAACTATTTTGGAAATATGTTTTATTTATTTATTATGGTTTTATTGTATATAAGTTGTTGTTTGTACGATTTTCAATAAACAAAATTAACCCCTCATAATGGGCACAGCG
The DNA here is from genome assembly GCA_029206835.1 of Rana muscosa. Classification (NCBI taxonomy): domain Eukaryota; kingdom Metazoa; phylum Chordata; class Amphibia; order Anura; family Ranidae; genus Rana; species Rana muscosa. Next base: position 338,102,646 of record CM055122.1, read on the forward strand.
GGTGTACAGACCCAGGAACTCAGCACAGGGATGGTGGGAAACTGCCATTCTGCTCCCTGACAGTGAGGTTGCTGTTCTTTAGCTCCTGTGCTTCCAGAGACCAGGGGCTAGAGTTGCTTCTCTGCCCCAGGAGGGATGCTGGATCCTGGGGAGGACCCTGGCGGGGGCCCCTTGTATAGGCCTGTGGAAGATTCTGGGCCTAGCCAAAGGAGAGATGAGTCCTTATCTGCCTTTAGACAGATTCTATATTGAACTGTCCCCCCTCTACATTGTAAAGTGCTGCACAAACTGTTAGTGCTATATAAATCCTGTATTATAATAATAATATTAATAATGAGGAGGATGAGGACGGTTTAGTAAACCAGTCCACCACCCCTCTCTGCATGCTGTGGCTGGATAACACAGGGCAACATCACTAATCAGAGGAAATGATGCCCTGTCTGAGGACTGACCACATCCACTTTTGCCTGTAGACACATACGCTGCTGGACTTCTTACCAAAATGTAATAAAGATGTGTAAATGTGTACGTGGATGCACTTTAATCAATGAAAAGTGGTGCAGTAAAAGTGCACTAACACACTTCAATATACTGCAGTAAAAGTGCACTAATTCACTTCAATATATTACAGTAAAAGTGCACTGACGCACTTCAATATACTGCAGTAAAAGTGCACTAATTCACTTCAATATATTACAGTAAAAGTGCACTGACGCACTTCAATATACTGCAGTAAAAGTGCACTAACACACTTCAATATACTGCAGTAAAAGTGCACTAATGCACTTCAATATATTACAGTAAAAGTGCACTAACGCACTTCAATATACTGCAGTAAACGTGCACTAACACACTTCAATATACTGCAGTAAAAGTGCACTAATGCACTTCAATATATTACAGTAAAAGTGCCCTGACGCACTTCAATATACTGCAATAAAACTGCCCTGACACACTAAACTGACACTAAAGTAAAAACGAACGCACTACACGCATGCTGCACTATCCCTAGATTCAAACTACACAGTTCCCTTTAAGTAATGAGGAATTTATTGGCGAATGAACGGGCCCTTCGAGGCCATGTAATGATCGTTGTGGTCTATAGGTACAGGTAGATGAGATGAAGGGGTTAAGTATCGGTGGTCTGTATATCATGAAATGAGGGACGTAGCAGCGGGATGTGTCAAGTGTGTCTTTGCCAGAAATGGTGGCACTAAGAGGTTCTACTCTTTCCTCTCTCCGATAATTGGGAAGCATGTTGTGAATAACCCTTGTGAAATATCTGCAAGTTCCTCCAGAAAGTAATTATGGCCGAGCTTATGATAATGAGACGTAGGAGATGTACGGAGATGAAGTGGAGGGATACGGGGCAGTTCAGAGCCATGAAAGCGGCCGCAAAATAGCTACTTCCCTGCAATTACTGCCATTTTATCGCCACTTCTCCCGCTTAACATTTATTATATTTGCTGTAAAATTAAAAACAGACTTCTGGAGATGATTGTCACGGGGCTGAGAAGACCAAAACACGTCTCATTCTGCAACCAAATATGGTGGACACCTTTAAGACCCCTTTCACACTGGGGCGGTTTGCAGGCGCTATTGCACTAAAAATATCGCCTGCAAACCGACCCTAAACAGCGGCTGCTGTTTCTCCAGTGTGAAAGCCCCGAGGGCCCCGAGGACTTTCACACTGGAGCAATGTGCTGGCAGGACCGCTCCAAAAGTCCTGCTAGCTGCATCTTTGGAGCGGTGAGAGGAGCGGTGTGTTTACCGCTCCTCCACTGAAATCAATGGGACAGCGTGGCTATACTGCCGGCAGTGCGCCTCTGCAGAGGTGCTTTGCGGTGGTTTTTAACCCTTTTTTGGCCGCTAGCGGGGGGTAAAACCTCACCGCTAGCGGCCAAATACCGCCGCAATTCCGACGGTAAAGCGCCGCTAAAAATAGTGGTGCTTTACCGCCACCACACCTCCCGTCCCAGTGTGAAAGGGGCCTAATACTTTTTCTGGGATGGAAGATGCCGGGTGTTCGGTATTTTCTACACAACCCCCCTATTGGGGGAGAGCAGGACCGGATTTAGCCTGTCTCATCTGGAGAAGGAGGGGGGGGGGGGCAGTAGAAAAAGTGCCCGAGGATACACGCCGCGCAGCAAGGGGCGGGGGCGGAGACTGTGACACGCCGATCTATAGGGCGGGTGTCAGGGACGTGCTGGGCTTGAACCTGGGACCTCTTCTGTGTCTGGCATTGACTCTTCCAGCGGAGCTATCTGAGATGCTGGACAGTTCCCTGCCTGATCTGCTGGATAACCTATCTGATCCATTAGACTACTCTGCTTGGTGTCTGATTACTGTTGAACTCTGAACCCCTTGCTCCTCCCATGTACTTCCTATAAAAGACATTCCAGAGATGTTGCCCCTTGCGGTTTGATCTGCTTCTGTTCCCTGAGTTCCTGATTCTGTGCTTGTATCCTGTTCCTGTGTTTGACCCGGCTTCCTGACCACGCTTCTGTCTCCAGTCCTGACCTCGGCTCGTTTGACCCTGCTCAGTTATCTGCCAGTCTGCCTGTTGCCAAGATTCGGCCTGGACTTTGACTACTCTCTGCCTGCCACTTGTGATGTTTACCTTGATGTGTATGACCCGGCTTGTCTGACTCTGCAAACCTGCACCAGCTTACCTGCATCCTCTGCTCTGCAAGCTGCACACGCTGACCTGCATCCTTTGCAATGCAAACCTGCACCTGCTGACCTGCATCCCTGCTCTGCAAACCTGCACCTGCTGACCTGCATCCCTGCTTTGCTGACCTGCATCCCTGCTCTGCAAACCTGCACCTGCTGACCTGCATCCCTGCTCTGCAAACCTGCATCCCTGCTCTGCAAACCTGCACCTGCTGACCTGCATCCCTGCCCTGCAAACCGGCACCTGCTGACCTGCATCCTCTGCTCTGCAAGCTGCACCTGCTGACCTGCATCCGCTGCTTCCGGAACCAGCCGTTCCAGTCTCCACTCGGCTCCACCACTCCAAGCAGTGAGGATCAGACAGGCACCCTTACCTCACCGTGCTCTTACCACCACTGTCCCCACTCCAGTGGTCTCCGAGCCGGGGTTGTACGGGAGGTCCCTCTCCGCACGTCGGGCTCACACCCAAGGTACGTTGCAGTATCAAACCGCCATGCCTGAGCCTGCAGGAGATACCTTGCCTATGGACAATGTCTATCGACACCTTACAGCTCTCACTCAGATCGTGAAGTCTCTGCAGGGCAGCCATGTCCGAATGGATAAGCAGACACAAACTCAAGCCACCTCTGCAGATTCACCTCCAACCCCAACTTCCTCTATTGGAATGTTACCATCTCCTGAGCCCAGGGTCCCTGTTCCTGAGAAGTTTTTCGGGGATCGGAGTAAATTCCGTGCATTTCACAACGCATGTGAACTTTACTTTTCGTTGCTACCTCTGACTTTTTCATCTGAAGCCACCAAGGTGGGCTTCGTTATCGCTTTGCTGCAGGGGGAACCTCAAGCTTGGGCCCATCACTTACTTGAAGTCCGCCATGTAGTTCTAGACTCTCTGCTCTCTTTTCTTGATGCCATGGCCCGACTTTATGACGATCCACAGCGGACTTCTACTGCCGAGGCTGCTCTCCATGCGCTCCAGCAAGGCCGCCGAGCGGTCGAGGACTATGTGACTGATTTCAGACGCTGGAGCGCGGATACCCAGTGGAATGAGGCGGCTCTGCGGCATCAGTTCCGTCTTGGTCTCTCTGAAAGCCTGAAGGATGAGTTAGCACGGGTCGGTGTTCCTGATGTTCTAGAGACTTTAATTAATTTGTCTATCCAGATAGACCGACGACTCCAGGAGCGCAGAGCAGAAAGGTCTACCCAACAGCTCCGCCCAGCTTGGATGCTACCCCGGATACGAGCCCCTGTGTACCCTGCCAGTGCCAGTACGGTTCCAACTGAACCCTCATCCCTCAACCAGACCGTCAAGCCAGGGCAGCTTGGACTAATGAAACATTCCCTATCGGCCAAGGAACGACTTCGTCGGCTGCAGAATTATCTATGCCTGTATTGCGGTGAACCCAGTCATTATGTCTCTTCTTGTCCTGCTAAGCCGCGCAAGGTCCTGGCTACCTCTTCTCCCAACTACTCACCTCCATCTACCAATGCTACTCACCTGGCTCTTCCTATCTCTTTCCAACTACCAGGGAGGACAATACCAGTAACTGCAATAATCGACTCAGGGGCATGTAGTTGTTTTGTCGATCTAGACTTTGCAGCACAACAACACATCCCACTCCAACCTAAGACTCAGGGACTTTCCATTTTCCTGGCAGATGGGTCTCACATCAAGTCCGGAGTAGTGACCCAGGAGACCCCTCCTTTGCCTGTGATCACCTCCATGGACCATAAGGAACTATTGACTTTGGATGCTATTGCATCTCCCATGTTTCCAGTTATCCTGGGTCTACCCTGGCTTCAGGCACACAATCCACAGATTGATTGGGGAACCGGAAGTATTAAGTTCCAGTCACCATACTGTCAACGCCACTGCATGCTTCCACGTCCCAGCACCTTGGGGCCTCTGTTATGCCTGGATTCAGATCCAGAGATACGAGCTTCTGTACCCAAACAATATCATGAGTTCCTGGACGTCTTCAGCAAACGAGGGGCCGAAGTCCTCCCGCCTCATCGTCCTTACGATTGTCCAATCGAGCTTCTTCCCGGTGCTGAGATTCCTTTTGGATGGATCTTCCCCCTATCTGAACGGGAGCTTGAGGTACTGAAAGAATACGTTGATGAGAACCTTAAGAGGGGTTTCATCCGTCCTTCCACTTCTCCAGCAGGGGCAGGAATCTTCTTTGTGGAGAAAAAAGACCATTCTCTTCGGCCCTGTGTAGATTACCGGGAATTAAATAAAATCACGGTCAAGAACCGGTACCCTCTGCCTCTGGTACCTGAACTTTTTCAAAGACTCAGGACTTCCTCTGTGTTTACCAAACTAGACCTGCGGGGGGCGTACAACCTGGTACGCATCCGAGCAGGGGATGAATGGAAGACTGCCTTTCGTACCAGGTTCGGCCATTACGAATACCTAGTAATGCCCTTCGGCCTATGTAACGCCCCTGCCACCTTTCAGCATCTAGTCAATGATGTTTTCAGAGACTGTCTGGACATTTATGTAGTTGTCTATCTTGATGATATTTTGATTTTTTCCTCCTCTCTTGAGCAGCACCGGAAACACGTCAAGAGTGTACTCTGTCGTCTCCGCCAGCATGGACTGTACGCAAAACCAGAAAAGTGTGAATTCGAGCGACAGAGTATCCAGTTCCTTGGCCTAGTGATCTCTACAGAGGGATTCAAGATGGACCCACAGAAGGTTTCAGCCATTCTGGATTGGCCTGCACCTTCAGATAAAAAGGGGGTGCAGCGCTTCGTTGGCTTTGCCAATTTTTATCGGAGGTTTATCAAGGGATTCTCTGCTATTATTTCCCCGATTACGCAGCTAACGAAGCAAAATGCTCGATTCCAGTGGACATCTGAAGCACAGGCTGCTTTCACAAACCTAAAAATACTTTTTACGTCTGCTCCTATTCTAAGTCATCCCGATCCTGCCCTACCGTATCTACTTGAGGTAGATGCCTCAGAGACAGCGGTTGGAGCTGTTATCTCCCAGCGCCAAGGTCTCAAGGACTTGATACACCCAGTAGCCTTCTTCTCCCGTAAGCTTACCCCATCCGAGAGGAATTATGATGTTGGAGACCGGGAGCTCCTGGCCATTAAATCTGCCCTTGAGGAGTGGAGGTACTTGTTGGAGGGAGCAGCACATCCTATACTCATTTACACAGACCACAAGAACCTAGAGTATCTGAGAGCTGCCAAACGTCTGAGACCACGCCAGGCACGTTGGGCACTATTTTTCTCTAGGTTCTCGTTCCACATAACTTACCGGCCAGGCTCCAAGAACACCAAACCAGACGCTCTTTCCCGCATGTTTGATGATCCAAAAGAGGTGTCAGCTCCAGATACCATTCTATCGGAAGGCAACTTCTTACTTTTACAAACTAGCCTGATGTCTGTCTTGAAGCAAGCTTCTACAGGTGTGTCTGGTCCCTCTGGAATCACTCTGGTACCCAAGGACGGGTTACTTTGGAAGAATGACAAAATCTTTGTGCCAGAAGAAGTTCGAGTCACAGTGTTAAACTTGTGTCATGATCATCCCCTGGCAGGCCATTTCGGAATGCATAAAACCCTTGAATTGATTCAACGCACGTTTTGGTGGCCGGATCTTGAAAAAGACTGCAGGGAATATGTAGGTTCATGTGCCACCTGTATCCATAGCAAGACCACTAGAAGCAAGGCCTGGGGTCTGCTCAGACCCTTACCAGTCCCTGACCGTCCCTGGAAAATGATTGCCATGGACTTCATAGTGGAACTCCCCCCGTCTGAAGGTTGCACAGCCATCTTTGTAGTGGTTGACTTTCTATCCAAGATGGCCCACTTCGTGCCTCTCAAAGGCACGCCCTCTGCCATGGAAACTGCCCAGGTCTTTATTAGGGAAGTAGTAAGGCTACATGGGGTCCCTGCGGACATCGTTTCGGATAGAGGGGTGCAGTTCACCTCTCGCTTTTGGAAGGCTTTGTGCAAGGTCCTGAAGATTGAGTTGTCCATGTCCTCGGCCTATCACCCCCAAACTAACGGGCAAACCAAAAGAACGAATCAGACGCTCGAACAGTACCTCAGATGCTTCACCACCTTCGTTCAAGATGACTGGGTAGCTTTACTACCCTTGGCAGAGTTTGCCTTTAACAACGCCAGTCATTCGGCTACAGGTCAATCGCCATTTTTTGCCAACTACGGGTTTCACCCGACCTTCTTACCTGATCTCATCCCTGATTCAACAGTCCCAGCGGTCCAGAGTATTGTTGATTTCCTGACCCGTAACAGCAGGATATTGCAGGAAGCCATGACTAAGGCACAAGCAGCCAATAAAAGGATCTTTGACAGGAAAAGGAGAGGGGAATTATGCCTGCAACAGGGTGACCAAGTATGGTTATCGACCACCAACCTTAAGATGGCTTGCCCCGCAAGGAAACTGGCACCCAAGTTCATCGGTCCTTTCCCAGTAAAACGGAAATTAAACGAGGTCTCCTATGAACTTGCCTTACCGGAGTCGTTGAAGATTCACCCAGTCTTTCACGTTTCCTTGCTGAAACCCGCAGTGCCCGACCCGTTCCCAGACAGGGGATCGGGACCACCCAAGCCTGTAATCATTGACGGTGATGAGGAGTTCGAGGTGGAGGCTGTCTTGGACTGCCGAAGAAGAGGGAACCAGCTTCAATTCCTGATCAAGTGGAAGGGGTACGGTCTGGAGGAGAACTCCTGGGAACCCCAACAGAACATCCACGCCCGAGAGTTAATCCAGGCCTTTTTTCGCAGTCACCCCCAGAAAAGAGCTCTATTGGGCACCCGGAGGTTGCCCTTAAGGGGGGGGGGCACTGTCAGGGGCGTGCTGGGCTTGAACCTGGGACCTCTTCTGTGTCTGGCATTGACTCTTCCAGCGGAGCTATCTGAGATGCTGGACAGTTCCCTGCCTGATCTGCTGGATAACCTATCTGATCCATTAGACTACTCTGCTTGGTGTCTGATTACTGTTGAACTCTGAACCCCTTGCTCCTCCCATGTACTTCCTATAAAAGACATTCCAGAGATGTTGCCCCTTGCGGTTCGATCTGCTTCTGTTCCCTGAGTTCCTGATTCTGTGCTTGTATCCTGTTCCTCTGTTTGACCCGGCTTCCTGACCACGCTTCTGTCTCCAGTCCTGACCTCGGCTCGTTTGACCCTGCTCAGTTATCTGCCAGTCTGCCTGTTGCCAAGATTCGGCCTGGACTTTGACTACTCTCTGCCTGCCACTTGTGATGTTTACCTTGATGTGTATGACCCGGCTTGTCTGACTCTGCAAACCTGCACCAGCTTACCTGCATCATCTGCTCTGCAAGCTGCACACGCTGACCTGCATCCTTTGCAATGCAAACCTGCACCTGCTGACCTGCATCCCTGCTCTGCAAACCTGCACCTGCTGACCTGCATCCCTGCTTTGCTGACCTGCATCCCTGCTCTGCAAACCTGCATCCCTGCTCTGCAAACCTGCACCTGCTGACCTGCATCCCTGCCCTGCAAACCGGCACCTGCTGACCTGCATCCTCTGCTCTGCAAGCTGCACCTGCTGACCTGCATCCGCTGCTTCCGGAACCAGCCGTTCCAGTCTCCACTCGGCTCCACCACTCCAAGCAGTGAGGATCAGACAGGCACCCTTACCTCACCGTGCTCTTACCACCACTGTCCCCACTCCAGTGGTCTCCGAGCCGGGGTTGTACGGGAGGTCCCTCTCCGCACGTCAGGCTCACACCCAAGGTACGTTACAGCGGGGGCATAATGTCAACATGTTATTGTTTGTTTAATCTTCTCTTCTCCTAATTCCCTCCATCCCTATGTGGCTGCAGTGAAAAACATGTGCATTGGGCCAGCATCTCCCAACCTTTCTTTTAAGTCTTGGCGCCCTTTACCCAGTTCCCACCTGGCCAATAGCAGATTGACGGCTGGGTGGTGGTTTTCTTATGCTGAGTGGACAGATTGGGGCGGTCTGTCACCGGCTGTGTCCCAATGACTGATCAGAGTACCGGTGTCTTGTCGAGTTGGTTCCCCTATCGGATAGGGTCCGCCCTCGACTGCGCATGCGCGCTCCGATCACACGGAAATCTACGAACATCTACAGCTGTTCGTCAGCTGTAGACGCGCTCGCTCCCGAGGATACACGCCGCGCAGAAAGGGGTGGGGGCGGAGACTGTGACACGCCGATCTATAGGGCGGGGGTTAAACATGTTGATGGGCGGGTGACACGCCGCTCTGTACTTTTTTAAATGTTGATGGGCGGGTGCAAGGGGCGGCAAAAGGGGCAGGGCCGAAGACTGTGACACGCCGCTTTATAGGGTGACAATGTCTCAAGGGCGGGTTTTTCTAAAAGGGCGGATCGGTGAGTGTGCGCTCCCTGCAATGTTACACGCCAAGCCTAGAGATTTATATGTACAACACTTCTCATGTTCTATTCATCAGCAAATGCAAGAGAAGTGATGTACATATAAATCTCTAGGCTTGGCGTGTAACATTGCAGGGAGCGCACACTCACTAAACCGCCCCTTGCTGTATAGAGCGGTGTCTTGTCGAGCTGGTTCCCCCTAGCATCAGGAGTGAGCGCGTCTACAACTGTTCACGCTCAGAGAATTCCGTCGCCTTGGATTGCGCCTGCGCAGTCCTGGGGGAACCATATCGATAGGAGGAACCAGCTCGTCAGAACACCGGCTCTCTACCTGTACCATGTGACCGCCATGACCAATTACAGCAGGTCACATGACAGTTGTCCACAAGGACACCATTTTGAGAGGGAGTTCAGCACGGTGTGGGAGAAGCAGAGAGCAGAGCAGAGTGAGTGTTATTGTGCTTCGTATGGATTCGTACATTCGTAACTTTTTCATAACGAATTATGCCGAAGACATTCGGGCATTCGCTATTTGCGGTATAATTTATTTCGGATTCGGTCTTATTCGTAATTGCTTTGTTCGGAAATTCGAATGCTTCCGAATGTCCGAAAGTTGCTAAATTCGGACGAATTTCAATTCGTTACGAAACGAATTGCACAAGCCTACTCTCTATCCCTCCAGGCTTTCAACAGATTAACGTGATAGATCTGTTCGGGCTTTCGCCTTCCTGGTTGTCTGACCTTGTAATTCACTTCGCTCACTTTTTCCATTATCTCGTAGGGGCCTTGCCATTTGGCAAGGAATTTACTTTCAACCGTAGGGACAAGTACCAGTATCCTATCCCCCGGGGAAAAGGTACGGGTCTTGGCTCCACGGTTGTACACTCTCTGCTGTGCTAACTGCGCTTGGGCCAAATGTTCCTTCACGATGGGCATTACCTGTGCAATTCGGTCTTGCATCAGGGCGACATGCTCAATCACACTCCTGTGGGGAGAACTCTCACTTTCCCAAGTTTCCTTGGCAATATCCAACAGCCCTCTTGGGTGTCTCCCATACAGTAACTCAAAGGGGGAGAATCCCGTAGAGGATTGGGGCACCTCCCTAATAGCAAACATCAGATAAGGAAGTAGACAGTCCCAATCCTTTCCATCTCTATCCACCACTTTCTTCAACATTTGTTTTAGGGTTTTGTTGAATCTTTCAACCAGCCCATCGGTTTGGGGGTGATACACAGATGTACGTAATTGCGTCACTTTGAATAATTTACACAGCTCCTTCATAACCCGGGACATAAAGGGTGTACCTTGGTCCGTAAGCAGTTCTTTACAAATACCCACCCGGCTAAACACAAGAGATAGCTCTTTGGCTATGGTTTTGGCCGAGGTATTTCGGAGAGGGATCGCTTCTGGATAACGGGTGGCATAGTCCATTATAACTAATATGTACTGGTGCCCCCTAGCGGACTTGATTATAGGACCTACCAAATCCATGGCGATCCTCTCAAACGGGACCTCAATGATGGGTAGAGGGACCAGCGGGCTACGGAAATGTGGCATCGGGGCCGACCTCTGACACACAGGGCAGGAGGAACAATAATTTTCTACGTCCTTCATCACCCCCGGCCAATAGAATCTCTGTAATACCCTCTCTCGGGTTTTCTCTGTCCCCAGATGACCTCCAAGAATGTGCCCATGGGCCAACTCCAACACCAACTTCCTGTAAGGTTTGGGCACCACAAGCTGCTCAACAGTTTCTTCTGCCCTTTTTGCCACCCGATACAGTAGGTCCTTCTCTACGCTGAAGTATGGGTAAGTGCAGGTATTATCTGGGTTCACTAACTCGCCATCTATTTTCACTACGTTTTCCCGTGCCTTTATTAGGGCGGGGTCTTTCAACTGTTCTGTGGCAAAGTTTTCCCTGTGAACCTCAAGATCAGAAAACTCCACAGACGGTAGGTTTTCGTCTGAGGAGGTGGGCTCCTCTCCAGTTTCTTGAGTCTCCCCTGCCAATACTGATAAGGGAAATTCCGGAGAGTCCTCACCACTCTCAGGGGAGTTCTGGCTATCACAATCCTGGTACATAGGGGCACCAGTGGGGGGCTCAGGATCATCCCACAGTTCCCAGAACTTCGGAAAATCCCTTCCCACAATGGCGTCATGCGGTAACTGAGATACTAAGCCCACTGGATGAGAGAGGGTACCTTTGGGGGTCTCGAAACACACTGTAGTCACTGGATACTCTCGGGTGTCCCCATGCACACAAATAACAGCTACCTTGCTATTCCCAGAAACCTCTGTTTTAACTAACTCAGCCTTTATCAGGGTCACAAGGCTACCTGAATCCAGCAATACCACAACATTTCTACCATTAACACACATTTTGCATAAATGTTTCTCAGTTCCTCGAATGGCAGTGCATGCGACTGTCGCACACAGCGACTGACGTCTGCCCGTCAGAAAGTCACACTGCATGGGTTCCTCCACAACCGGGCAATTGGCTGCAATATGTCCCGCTTGCCGGCAGCGGTAGCAAACGATCCTTCTTGCCGCCTCTTGAGCCGCTGATTTCCCAGGCTGTTCTCGCCAAACTTGGGGTAGAGCTCCCACCCTCTCACTCTCTCCACCCTCACCCCTTGGAATCCTCTTATCCGCCCCTGGGGATGGTCTGGTCTTAGGGTGGAAAGTCCGAGTGTCTCTGGAAGAGGCCGTCAGGTTCTCTGTAGCCAAGTATTTCTCCACACGATCCACAAGACCATCGGCCGTCTCTGGGTCTCCATGGCTTACCCACTTTTGGATGGCAGTAGGAAGAGCTCTCAAAAACCGATCCATTACAACACGTTCCACAATCTTTGGTGCGGACAAAGTCTCTGGCTGTAGCCACTTTCTGCTCAGGTGAATGAGATCATACATTTGAGACCTGGGGGGTTTTCCAAGCTGGAAAGTCCAGTTATGCACACGCTGAGCCCGGACAGCCTGGGTGACACCCAGCCTTGCCAATATTTCAGCTTTTAGCATCACATAGTCTTTTGCTTGGTTAGGCTCTAGGTCATAGTAAGCTTTCTGCGATTCACCAGTTAACAGAGGAGCCACCAGTCCAGCCCACTGCTCCTCAGGCCACTTTTCTCTTTCAGCGGTCCTTTCAAATGTGGTCAAAAATACCTCTGGATCATCCTCTCCAGTCATTTTTGTCAATAAACGACTCACCCCAAAGGACGCGGTATTAGTGGGACGGCTTTCCTCACTGGTCTGCGGACGTTGCGGCATTACTGCTTCCATCTGTTGTTGTAGTCTCTGCTCTTGCTTCTGCAACAGGTCTATGAAGCGGGCCTCAGATTGCTGCTGGGCTCGTTGCTGAGCCTCCAGACTCTGTTGCAAAGTTGCGTTTGTCTGCTGCTGGGCTGCAAGGCTCTGTTGATGAGCTTGCTGCTGGGCTGCGAAGTTCTGTTGTTGAGCTGCAAGGCTCTGTTGATGAGCTGCAAGGCTCTTTTGCAAACCTGCATTTGTCTGCTGTTGATTGGCATTTGCTAGAGCCAGCTGCTTCAGTATCTCCTCCATGCTGGCTTAAAAAAAAACTGCCACTGGTTCTCCACCAACTGTGAGGGGGTTAGCTCGGCAGCGGGTGTGTGTGACCCCCGGGATGGGCTCCCCACACAAAACAGGCCCAGCAAACGGAGGTTGTGGTTTTCAAAATCAAAAAGGTGCGGTTTATTTTCTATTTACAGTGACAAAACACAGCAAAGCAAAAGAAACATAAACAAAATAAATCCTGGTCAACTTGACCTCTGACTAAACATACAGGTTTCCTAACTAACAACTGGGATCAGCCTAGTGCTGTCCTAGTCCCTAAGTCCCTGGTTTTAAATGTCCAAGCAAATAGCCACACAGGCTTTGTCTCACCGCACAGGGGTTCACTCTCCCTAGACAGTCCACACAGGTCTGGTTCCAGGCATGAGCTAACCTCTAATGAAGCTGGGAGTTCTTATAGAGGCCTAAATGAGCTGACAAGCTTCAGCTGGTCTCATCAACTCCCTGTCTGCACGACGCCCCACACTTTCCCTAGAGGTATGAGTCATCCATGAGCCCACTAGCCTTATACAACTCTCCACCTAGTTGTATAAGTCGGCGTAAAGCCTGAATCTGGGCGAAATATATCTACCCCCCTGGATGCAACCAGGTGACTTTACCTTCCTGCTGTCACAATATATATATATATATATATATATATATATATATATATATATATATATATATATATAATGTAGCGGGGTCTCCTTTAAGGCTCTATGGACTGCATTTCCCAGAACCCCGTTTGGCACCCAGGGTGCATTTAGCCACCGCAGAGACTCATGGGAGGGGCTATATAAGAAGAGGGCGAGGCTGAGCTTGGCCTCTTTGGACACCGCGCTGCAATCAACAGGTCTTCCTGTGTGGATCTGCTGCAGTGCAGGGCCTGAAGCCATTTGTATTCGTGGAGGACTGGGTGGTGTATTATTCTCCTTGGCCTGTGGGTGGTGGGGTACCCGCAGGCTCAAGGTAGATTTTCTGCCACAGTGCTGTCCTTTTTGTCCCTTTCTGGAGATGGTACGGCGAGGGCGGGGAACCTGCCGTGACGTCAATGGAGGGGGTAAAGGGGGGATAAATGGGGGAGACGCCCTGGCCACGAGGTCTTCTGGATCTTCTTCATCACACGCACAGGCACCTTAGGCCTAGGTGCGGGCGGTCCGGAGTTTCGGCCCAGGCGCCCTAGGCCTGGCCGGAGTGGAGTTGGCGTCCATTCCAGGCACCTTCAGCCTGGGGTGAGGTACTAAACCAGAAGGCCTGGGGCCCGGTGACTTCGACTGGGTCCCGCGAGGGTGGAGGAGTCCGAGGGTCCCTGAGGTGGATGGGGCCCATGCCTGAGGTGAGGAGGCTGGAGAGGTCACCCGTCCGGAGAGTCCGGAGCAGCATCAACCCGGTGACGGATGGGCCTCCGGTAACTCCCTTGGAGGGACATCTCCCCCTGACAGGGGCCACAACGCAGCGAAGGTACTCCTATCTACATTCTCTTGAGTTGCTGGTAGAGACTCACAAGTTCTAAGTTCTCTCTCTAGCCTATGGCTATAGTAACTGCTGGTGAAACCACAGTGGTTTAGCATACAATCAGGATAGTGCCTCGACTTGCTCATCCCACCGTATTGAACTGTTATCGGGTCTCAACCAGTTGGCTGCTAAAGCACTGTTTATTGTGAGTGTGACAATAAAACAAGAGTTGGACCCTAATCGGTGTGTGGTACTCTGGTTAATGGGAGCAAAGAGAAGTGTCAGCACAGCAAGACTTGGTCCTTAACTGAAACGCACAGGCCCGAGGAAAATATCTGGTACTGGCCTTCACCTCACCCACTGCCATGAGGAGGACATGGGCCATAGCGCATCTCACCCTCACATACATAATACCCCTAGACAAATCAGAGGGGGTGAGGCCGCTACATATGTAACTATGTAACTATGTGATAGAGAGTTTGAAAGGCGCGGCTGCAGAAGCTGTGAAAAGCTTCCGGTTTGGAAATGCTGATTGCACAGCTCAGGACTGTTTGGCCATGCTACAGGAGGAGTTCGGTCAGCTAGAGAGGGTGACAGAGCTAGTGTACCAATTCGAACATACTTTCCAGCAGCCGAATGAGAAGCTTTCACAGTATGTAAGGAGACATGAACCTTATTGAAGTCCTTGTGTACTTAGACAATGTCATTGTCTTTGGGAGAACCTTGGAAGAACACGAAGAGAGGCTGGAAAAAGTCTTGAGAAGACTCAGTGAGGAGGGACTCAAGCTTTCGCCTGAGAAGTGCCAGTTCTACCAGTCCTCCGTTAACTATGTGGGACACATAGTGTCTAAAGAAGGGGTGGCCACGGACCCCGAGAAGTTGGAGGCCATTACCTCCTGGCCACGGCCCACCACGGTAACAGAACTCAGATCCTTCTTGGGGTTCTGTTCCTATTACAGAAGGTTCGTGGAGGGGTTTGCCCGAATTGCCAGACCGCTGAATGAATTACTCAAGACAGAGGGGGAAGAGGACGACTCAGGCCCCAGGAAGCCGGGGGAGAGTCAGTCAAAGACCAATGGAACCAGAAGTGTGAAGAAGCCTTCCAGACGTTGAAGAAAAGCCTAACCACTGCCCCCGTCTTGGCCTACGCAGACCCAAAGAGACCTTATGAACTCCACGTAGATGCCAGTCATGACGGTCTGGGAGGAGTGCTTTACCAGGAGCATGAAGGACAACTGCGACCCATTGCCTACATGAGCAGGAGTCTGACCCCCTCTGAGAAGAACTACCCCACTCATAAGTTGGAGTTCCTGGCCCTTAAGTGGGCAGTAGTTGATAAACTCAAGGATTACCTGTATGGGGCAGAGTTCACTGTGAAAACCGATAACAACCCCCTTACTTATCTCTTCACCACAGCAAAGCTGGATGCCACAGGACATAGATGGCTGGCTGCACTGTCCGGGTTCAATTTCAGCCTGAAGTACAGGCCAGGGGCTGGGAATCGAGACGCAGACGCCCTGTCTAGAAGATCTCATGCCCCCACCAGCGATACCGAAGACTGGACCCAAGTGGCACCTGACGGGGTGCGGGCCCTTTGTCAAGGGGCTGAACTTCAAGCCA
Organism: Rana muscosa; assembly: GCA_029206835.1. Taxonomy (NCBI): domain Eukaryota; kingdom Metazoa; phylum Chordata; class Amphibia; order Anura; family Ranidae; genus Rana; species Rana muscosa. The sequence continues at coordinate 338,118,313 of CM055122.1, forward strand.
GAGGAGGCTCAAGGGCAGAAGAGATAGGGGTTACCATGGTAGGAGTTCCCAAGCAATACTGTGGAGTAACCCAGTTGGAAGAGGATAATCTGCCAAAACTGTCAAAGAAGAAGTTGAGATGTGACCAATTGGAAGACCCCATGGGGAGATTAGTCCTGGAGGCCCTGGAGAATCAGGATCCAAGTAGACTCCTGCGTCATCCTTCAAAGGAAGCTTGTCTGTTGAGGAAGGAGTGGGACAGGTTGCAGGTGCATCAGGGAGTGGTCTACCGAAGGGGCCCCTCTGATGACCTGGAAGACAAGTGGAGCTGGCACAAAGACAGGAGACAGCGTCGGCAGAAGAGAAGGCAGCAGCAGTGGAGAAGACTGGAGGCATAGTGCCCCATTATTAGTGTCACAGTGGGAGGAATAGTGTCCCATCATTGGTATCAGTGGGAGGAATAGTGCCCCATCATTGGTGTCAGTGGGAGGAATAGTGCCCCATCATTGGTGTCAGTGGGAGGAATAGTGCCCCATCATTGGTATCAGTGGGAGGAATAGTGTCCCATCATTGGTGTCAGTGGGAGGAATAGTGTCCCATCATTGGTGTCAGTGGGAGGAATAGTGTCCCATCATTGGTGTCAGTGGGAGGAATAGTGCCCCATCATTGGTGTCAGTGGGAGGAATAGTGCCCCATCATTGGTGTCAGTGGGAGGAATAGTGCCCCATCATTGGTGTCAGTGGGAGGAATAGTGCCCCATCATTGGTATTAGTGGGAGGAATAGTGTCCCATCATTGGTATTAGTGGGAGGAATAGTGTCCCATCATTGGTATTAGTGGGAGGAATAGTGTCCCATCATTGGTATTAGTGGGAGGAATAGTGTCCCATCATTGGTATCAGTGGGAGGAATAGTGTCATCATAAATAATCCCATAATGTGTCTAATATGTTTATTTCTATGATCGTCAGCCCCATCTAGTGGCCACAAAGTGGTATTTTCCAGATTGAGGTATATCAGGAAAATACTGTATTATGGATTGGACACTAGATGGAGCTGACGTGTAAAAAGAAGTGTATTACTCACATTACGGGGATTATTATGGCGCCGGTGTGAATGGTGGGATGTCTGCTTAGATCAATTATCTCTACCGGTATGTGTTGTTACATTGATGCCAATTCTTTTACAGCAGCGCCAAGCCCCCGAGTACATCAGAGGCGCTCTAATAAACAGATCTCTGTCCTCGGTTTGATATTGTCCCGCCATCCCGCTTTCTACCACAGAAGGAATGTTACCTTCTGCAGAATTCCAAGAAACATCACAATGTGAACAAATGGTTTTAGGTCCGCGGGAAAGCGTAAATTATCCGCCGCAGCGATGTGCTTCCTGATTGCTGATTTTTTTTTTTCTTTTATCATGTTTTTTTTTTGAAGAAATCCTCGGCAATGGCGGTATAAATACAGAAAAAAAAGCCAATTATTTCAAATATTGACAGCTGTGCGGAGAGTGGGAGGTTCATACCGACTCCGAATGAGAAAGAACGCCAAAAAAATACATTATTGTTGACAGGAGGCCGCGGTGAATCGGCGGAGATGAAGCTACAGATGTAGGACAAATCTTAAAAGGAGAGGCAATAAAGATGCCATTTGGAAATGCGCGGCGTACACCGATAGTAAATACGTTTGTCATTTCTTATTGAACTTATGCTGCAGTCAGAGACCCGGAAAATCCCGGCTTTGCTCGGGGGCTTCGGGGGGCAGATTCGCATTTTTGCGTTGGGCGACCGTATTCGCGATGAAATGTGCTGCGATTCGCTATGTTAGAAAAACTTGGACACCTCACATTCCAAGACCTATATGAGCTTGTTAGACATTTCATTCCAAAACCATTCCATTAATATGAAGTTGTCCAACCAGATGCCCCCCCCCCCACCATGGCCAGGAATAAGAAGTTGCCCCCCTTTGTGGCTCTAACATCCTCCACCCTTCCTCTGGGAAGACTTTCCACAAGATTTTGGAGGGTGTCTGTGATGGAGATTTGTGTCCTGGCTCCTAATTAATCCCGAAGGTGTTCAGTAAGGATGAGGTCAGGGCTCTGTGCAGGACACTCGAGTTCCTCCACCCATACCACGTATAGGAGCTTGCTGGACATCCCATTCCAAAACCATGGCCATTAATATGGAGATGCCCCCCTTGGTGTCTACCGCATCCTTGACTCTTCTGGGAAGGCTTTACACCATATTTTGGAGGGTGTCTGTGGTGGAGACTTGTGTCCTGGCTCCTAATTCATCCCAAAGGTGTTCAGTAGGGTTGAGGTCAGGGCTCTGTGCAGGACACTGGAGTTCCTCCACACCAAACTGGTCACACCAGGTCTTTATGGAGCTGGCATTGTACACAGGGCACAGTCATGGTGGAACAGAAAAGGGTCTTCACCAAACTGTTACCACAAGGATGGAAGAGCCCAATTGTCTACAATGTCTTTGTATCACTGGAGACACCTGAACTCCATCATTCAGAGGGGTTTCTGCATCCTTTGGGCCATATAGTGTATCCATTAGAAGTGAGATGACCCCATTACCATTATTGGAAGGGTTTTTTTAATCAAGAAGCTCCAAGGACAGGACTAATGTTGGCTGAGAAAACCTATCCCAACACCGGAGTTCCAATTCATTCCAAAGGTGTTCAGTAAGGATGAGGTCAGGGCTCTGTGCAGGACACTCGAGTTCCTCCACCCATACCACGTATAGGAGCTTGCTGGACATCCCATTCCAAAACCATGGCCATTAACACGGAGATGCCCCCCTTGGTGTCTACCGCATCCTTGACTCTTCTGGGAAGGCTTTCCACCAGATTTTGGAGGGTGTCTGTAGGAATTTGTTCCCATTTGTGAGGTCAGGTACTGATGTTGGATGAGAAGACCTGGCTCACAACTAGCATTGCAATTCATCCCAAAGGTGATCAGTAAGGATGAGGTCAGGACTCTGTGCAAGACACCCCAGTTCCTCCACACCAAACTGGTCACACCGTGTCTTTATGGAGCTGGCTTTGTACACAGGGGACAGTCATGCTGGAACAGAAAAGGGTCTTCACCAAACTGTTACCACAAGGATGGAAGAGCCCAATTGTCTACAATGTCTTTGTATCACTGGAGACACCTGAACTCCATCATTCAGAGGGGTTTCTGCATCCTTTGGGCCATATAGTGTATCCATTAGAAGTAAGATGACCCAATTGCCATTATTATTAGGACTAATGTTGGGTGAGAAAACCTGGCTCATCATCGAAGTTCCAATTCATCCCAAAGGTGATCAGTAGGGATGATGAGGTCAGGACTCTGTGCAGGACATTCGAGTTCCTCCACACCAAACTGGTCACACCAGGTCTTTATGGAGGTGGCTTTGTACACAGGGGGGGGCAGTCATGGTGGAACAGAAAAGGGTCTTCACCAAACTGTTACCACAAGGATGGAAGGGCCCAATTGTCTACAATGTCTTTGTATCACTGGAGACACCTGAACTCCATCATTCAGAGGGGTGTCTGCATCCTTTGGGCCATATAGTGTATCGGTTAGAAGTAAGATGACCCAATTTTAAAACATGTTCTATTTTTTAAAACCGATGGAAAAAAGACCGATGGGGGCCACACACGATCGGTTTGTCCAATGAAAAAAGTCCATCGGAATGTTTTCATCGGTAAAACCGATCGTGTGTACGGGGCTTTAGACTTATGCCGCGTACACACGATCATTATTCACGGCGGTTAAAAAACCGCCGTGAATAATGACAGGAAAAACGAGGGAACCGCTTGGTTCCCTACACACGGTCGTTTTTCCCGTCATTTTTTCTCTTGACGAGAAAAACGACCGTCTGTGGGCTCCGCGGCAGTGTCTCCCTATGGGAAAACTGCCGCAGAAAAAAATTCTGGAAAAAACGATGAGAAAATTTAGAACATGTTCTAATTTTTCTCGTCGTTTTTTTATGCCGTTTTTCTCAACGAGAAAAACGACATAAAGCCCACAGACGATCGTTTTTCTCGGCGAAAAAAAAAAATGCAGTTTTTCTCGTCGAGAAAAGCGGTCGTGTGTACGCGGCATTAGCCTTTCATATTTAGTCAGCCTCTGTCTGAGACTATGTTGTTCCCTTTCTCACCTATAGGTGTCTCTGTGGACTTAACCACTTCCGGACCACCCGCCGCAGTTTTACGTCCTCTGTTTGAAGAGGAATACCGTTGTTATGGTAGCAGCTAGCTACCATAACCCCGGTATCCTCTTCTTCAGCGGGCGGTCCGCTACAAGATAAAAGTGGTCTCTGCGGCGGATTCGCCGTGAGATCACTTTTATCGGCGGTGGGAAAGGGCCCCCCCCTCCCGCCGCTCTCCGGTGCCTTCCGCCGGTTACCGGAGCCGTTGGTAGCGGCGGAGGCGATCCGGTCCTCTCCCTTGCTGTGTATGGAGACGAGTGAGGGGGAAGATGGCCCCCATCTGTCTCCATATCACTGTAGGGCGGAAGCGACGTCAAAACGTCACTTCCGCCCATACGTCTTAAAGGGACATTTTTTGTTGTTGTCATTTTTTCAAATGACAACATTTCTTATTTTATTATTTATTACATTTAAGTCCAAATATGAGATGTGAAGTCTTTTTAATCCCCAGATCTCATATTTAAGAGGACCTGTCATGCTTTTTTCTATTACAAGGGTTTACATTCCTTGTAATAGGAATAAAAGTGACCCAATTAAAAAAAAAAAAAAAAAAAAAAAAAAAAAACAGTTTTAAAATCAATAAAATAAAGTAAAACATAAGAAAAAAAATGTTTTTTTAAAGCGCCCCGTCCCGACGTGCTCACGCGCAGAAGCCAACGCATACGTGAGCAGCGCCCGCATATGAAAACGGTGTTCAAACCACACATGTGAGGTATCGCCGCGATCGTCGGAGCGAGAGAAATTACTCTAGCCCTAGCCCTCCTCTGTAACTTAAAACATGCAACCTGTAGAATTTTTTAAACGTCGCCTACGGAGATTTTTAAGAGTAAAAGTTTGACGCCATTCCACGAGCGGGCGCAATTTTGAAGTGTGACATATTGGGTATCAATTTACTCGGCGTAACATTATCTTTCACAATATAAAAAAAAATTGGGCTAACTTTACTGTTGTCTTATTTTTTTGATTCAAAAAATAAAAAAAATTCCCAAAAAAGTGCGCTTGTAAGACCGCTGTGCAAATACGGTGTGACAAAAAGTATTGCAATGAATGCCATTTTATTCTCTATGGTGTTAGAAAAAAAATGTATAATGTTTGGGGGTTCTAAGTAATTTTCTAGCAAAAAAACTTGTTTTTAACACTGAAAAACAGACTCAGTCTTATGCCGCGTACACGCGACCGTTTTTAATGTCATTGAAATAAAAAATGTTTTTCTCAACGTGATTCTTCTCAACAACAAAGGCCTGGGGAATGCCCAGGAAAAAACAAGCATACTTACCGACCAGCTAGCAGACAACCAATTAACCTGTCTAACAGTATGCGTTAAAAACAGGGGTTTGTCCGCACGCATTTGCAAACGCATGCGTGAGCCACAGAGCCACGCCAGGGCCCCCTGGAATCTGTGGTCCCACACTAACTATGAGTGTCCCCACAATGGAGGCACATGCATTCTGATGGTTAGATGAGGACAGGTGATTCTTCTCAAGCCTGCCTTGCCTACACACTATCGTGAAAAAAAATGCTCGAGCAAAGCGCGGTGACGTACAACCAGTGCCGGCCGAAGACATTGTGCTGCCTGGTACCAAGAATGAAATGCTGCCCCCCCCCCCCAAAAATAAATAAAAAATCACGCCCACCAAAATGCCCCCACATCCATCATTTTATATCATGATAACTAAAGTGGACCTGTCATGGCTCTATAAAAAGGACCTGTTATGGCTCTATTCATGTATATAGGAGTATAAAGAGGACCTTCCATGGCTCTATACATGTATATAGAAGTATAATGAGGACCTGTCATGGCTCTATACATGTACCGTATTTTCCCCGTCTATAAGACGCCCCCATGTACAAGACGCCCCCCACTTTTCCAACCCAAAATTAAGAAATCAATATTTTACACATAGGTAAAACAGAACACATTTTTATTTAGTAATTACCGCAGGTAACGTTTAAATACTAGTATATTATGCAGGGGTTGTTCTTCCTGTTTTCTCCACTGTCTATCATACACTCTGCGGAGGCAAGTCCAAACTGTTTCTCTGCAGCTCTATTCCCACGCTCTTTTTTGCATAGCTGGCTACATTTGGTTTGATTTGGCAGAGTAAGACAATCACTTACTTTTATTATTTTCTGACATCTTGGTCCCAGAACACTCCGGTCCCTGTTGCATCTGTGCATCTCCACTTCCAACAGGATCGCATCTGCTCACTCTCCACCTCCACCCCCAGCTTTAGCTGACGTCAGTAACATACGGCTCGTGATTGGAGAAAGCCACTTGACAAGCTATGGGCCGCGACGCACCTTCGCGGATGTCTCCCAGGCTGACCAACCGTGTATAAGACGCTGTTCGATTTACAGGCTATTATTTTAGGAAAAAATAGCGTCTTATCCACGGAAAAATACGGTTTATAGAAATATAAAGAGGACCTGTCATGGCTCTATACATGTATGTAGGAGTATAAAGAGGACCTGTCATGGCTCTATACATGTATGTAGGAGTATAAAGAGGACCTGTCATGGCTATATACATGTATATAGAAGTATAAAGAGGACCTGCCATGGCTCTATACATGTATGTAGGAGTATAAAGAGGACCTGCCATGGCTCTATACATGTATGTAGGAGTATAAAGAGGACCTGTCATGGCTCTATACATGTATATAGGAGTATAAAAGGACCTGTGCGTAGCTGGCGGCCGCGATGTCACCGGCCACACATAGTGGATTGTCACTTGTCACAACGTCACCTGCCACACGTTGCAGATTGTCACTTGCCACAACGTCACCTGCCACACATTGCGGATTGTCACTTGCCACAACGTCACCTGCCACACATTGCGGATTGTCACTTGCCACAACGTCACCTGCCACACGTTGCAGATTGTCACTTGCTGTGTCCCAGAGTAAAGGCAGGCAGCAGAGAGCTAATGTAATCTCTCTGCTGCCCGCACAGTGGGGGCGGAACTGCAGTGATGCAGGGCGGGCAGTGAGAGATGATGTCATCTCTCTGCTCCCCCGCCCGCTGTTTGGCCAGCAAGCCCGCTCACTTGCTGACTGTCCCGCCCGCTGACTGTTCCTCTGTTCTGCCCGCATGCTCCATTCACCTTGGCCCAACGCCCAGGTGAATGGAGCGCGCGGGGAGCGGAGCGGGCTGGCTGGCGGGCGGGCGTCAATTTGCCTCACAGCGGAGCGGGCGGAACGGGTTAGCGACAATTTGCCTCACAGTGCAGAGTAGGGTTGCCACCTTTTCGTCAAGCCAAACCCGAACACATTAGCAGCACACGCCAATATATATATTTTTTTGTAGTACATTAAATTCATTACCTCTGTACAAAGCAATGCACAGCTATTTTTTTTTTTTTTTATTTAGTATACCCTGTACATATATTTTTGTGATTAAATAAAATTTCTAATCATATGGAGTTAATCACAAGAGTCCCCCTTTATATCAGAGTCAACAGAGTTCTCCTTTAGATCTGAATCTGCAGAGTTCCCCTTTACATCTGAATGCACAGGGTTCTGCAGAAGAGGAGTGCAGAGGGTAAGATGGGGGCAGTATGTACAGGAGAGGAGTGCAGAGGGTATAATGGGGGCAGTATGCATAAGAGAGAAGTGTGGAGGGTATGATGGAGCAGTATGTATAGAAGAGGAGTTGAGAGGGTATGAGGGGGGCGGTTTGTACAGGAGAGGAGTGTGGAGGGTATGATGGGGCGGTATGTACAGGAGAGGAGTTTGGAGGGTATGAGGGGGGCAGTATGTACAGGAGAGGAGTGTGAAGGGTATGATAGGTGCAGTTAGTACAGGAGAGGAGTTCGGAGGGTATGATGGGTGCAGTTAGTACAGGGGAGGAGTTCGGAGGGTATGATAGGTGCAGTTAGTACAGGGGAGGAGTTCGGAGGGTATGATGGGTGCAGTTGGTACAGGAGAGGAGTTCGGAGGGTATGATGGGTGCAGTTAGTACAGGGGAGGAGTTCGGAGGGTATGATGGGTGCAGTTGGTACAGGAGAGGACTTCGGAGGGTATGGCGGTGGCAGAATGGGGAGGGATTTCTTGCTGTGTCTATGGGGTGACCAGGGAGTGATGTTGGGAAGATAGGGGAAGGAAAGTGACCATGAAATGATGGGGGGGGGGGGGTAGGAAGCAGCTCTGAGTGACGTCTGTATGAAGTGGTCTGGGGGGGTGATGCAAGCTGGGGGGAGTTGGGGGCTGAGAAGTGGTCAGATAGCGATGTATATAATAAAAAAAAAACTCATCCACTAAAAACATACAACAATAAATCATACAACAGTACTACAGATCTATGTAATGGAGCTCCCAGCACTCTGTATACCCAGATAATGTGAAGGTAATGTATGACCATTCATATAACCCTGTGGTATCCAGGCTCTGAGTCTGTACAATCAGAGGGGTGAACTCACCACATATATACAGGTTACATGAATGGTTATAAATGACTTCACATTATCTAGTCTGAACAATTGGATTGGAGGATGTTTGCACAGACTTTTCATGCTTAGAAGTGATCTGTCAAATGTGATCGGGCTGCTGCAGACCCCCCCACACTCAAACTCACTATCTCCTCCGATTCTTCTGTCAACTTCTGTTAACCCTTCACTGCATCTCCTGAAGAAAAAAACACCTTGAAAGCAACTACTATCCACCCTAGAAAACTTCTCCCAGAAAAAATCAGCTCACCTCCTCCCTTCCTCTGGCCAGCCTGACAGGAGACAGTGAGCTCCGCCCCCCAGTTCTCACAACACTCCGCACTGGTGATTGGGGGGGGGGGGGAGGTTGAGTCGGAGATAACAGGGACCCCGCACTGCACGAGACTGGAGGGAGGGGGAAGAGACAGAAAGGAGTTTTTTAAATCCAGAACACACACCGCAGCCGCAGGCACAGTGTATTCTTTACAATGCCGCTGCTGCTGTTTCACAGTGAAAGGTGGAGTGGGGGAGAGGAACGGGCGGAATGGGATGGCGGGCAGGCGGCAATTTGCCGCCCCCCTAAAAGTGCCGCCTGGTACAATGGTACCATCGGGTCCCATGGTAGGGCCGGCCCTGCGTACAACACGTACGACAACACTATAAAGGGGAAGTTCCATTCGGATGGCGACACCCTTTGGGCTGTTTTTGCTGATCCTCGTGTTAGTAAAGTTTGGTGAGAGACGATTTGCGCTTTTCAGCCTCGTGCTCTTCAGTCCGTTACAGCGTGACGAATGTGATATCTCCATTACCAACGCTAGTTTTACCAGAACAAGCGCTCCCGTCTCATAACTTGCTTCTGAGCATGCGCATTTTTTTCACGTCGTTAAAGCCTACACACGCCCGTTTTTCACGACGAGAAAAACGACGACATGAAAAACGACAAGAAAAAATAGAGCAGGTTCTAAATTTTTAATGCCCATTTTTCACGTTGCGAAAAAAATGCTCTGGAGCCCACACAGGATAGTTTTTAATGACCAAATTAAAAGATGACATTTTTCTCGTCATGAAAAACGGTCGTGTGTACGCGCCATTAAAGTGGTTAAATGTTGACTATTATTGAGGTGGCTAGGACTGTTGTCATTCTTATGGATGGCAGCATTTTTTGCCATTTTTATATACCATTAAGGTTTTTTTTGAGCTATAAATATATTTGTATTTCCATTTCAAACATTCTCATGTTAACGTTTCTGATTGTTTTTGCCATTGTTCATTATCGAGAGTCACGTGACGGTTTGACTGGTTTGACGCTGGCCGCACAATGTCATGCTGCCCTGCGTATGATGTCATTCACGTCACGTGACTCGGCATGTGGTGGCATGTGAGCCGTATTGCTGGAGACTCAGATTGGGTAGACGGCGCGGCGGATGTACGGCGTCATGACGTGGGGCGGTCCCTTTTGGGTCCACGCCTGACGTTGTTGCTCCACACCCTCTCGCTCACCATTGGTCACCATGTCTGCACCGTCATGATGTTTGACCTGGATATTGTTCAGGGCCGGGTAGTGAGTGGATGGGAACAACCACGTGACCTATTAAACCCGATTTTTGCGGGATTTTTGACATCTTTTATACCATGTGCATGTTTTTAGTTGCTTCCGGGTATATCTGGTGAGTCATCATTAACCTGGAAGCGTTTCATAGCGTTTAAGGTCATTGGTTCTTGGTTCGAGGTTTGGAGCTCAGTGCATCATGTTACTGGTTTCCCTCCAACCACGGACCTTGTTATTGTAATCTTGACTGATTGGTTAATCATTCGTTTCGATTTTTATATATATATATATATATGTGCAATATGGGGGAGCAGGTAGATGCCCCAGTAGAAGTCCTAGTAGGACGAAATGCGTCGGACCAGGTACACCGCTCCCCATATTGCTTTTATCTCATAGTGATCCCTTTTTACTTGTATGTCGGTTTTTTATCAATAAAAACCTACCTTTTTTGACCTGCACCATTGGAAGCCCCCTTTTTCTTTCTTTCATGTTCTGTGGACGTGAGTTTTTTTTGGTTCTTCCATCTGGTTATCGTTACCCCAGTTGGGGTTATTTCTATTAAGAACCTACCGAATACTTTTGAATTTCCCTTGGATCCTCTGGGTCCTTTGGTTTGCCCACAAAATCGGGACATCAATGCCTGACTGAGCACTGGTTGTGAACAACTGGGTCTTCCGGATCCATTTGTGGCTACTTCCATCCAGATTCCATCAAGGAGTACTCCGAGTTCCTCTGGATTCCTTGGATCATCCGGTCTACCTACCGATTGGGAACACCCATGTCTGATTGATCCGTTGTCGCTGACAGTCGGGTCCAACTGTTCCGGTAAGCGTGTTTAAGACATACCATTTGTTTGAAGACATATTCCCTGTGATGGTTTATACAGCTCCTGTGATATCTTCACCGTGAGATTCTTCATCCATCTGTGAAGGACATTGTCATTATACAAGCTCCATTTGTGGACTTAGTTTTTTATTTATTACTTTTTTGTTTTTTCACTGTTTATCTTACCCCATTGTGTTCATATTGTTAGTGATTTATATATATTTCACTGTTGTATAACTTTTAGCGCTACATATTTACCTCTATTTATCAAATGTATTAAGTAAAATACCATAGGGAAAAAATGTTTTAATGAATATTTAAGGCAACTGGTAATCTCCCGTCCTTGTGATTTGTCAGCAGGATAATACGTCCTCCTCAGCAGTTTGTTTTAACAATAATTTCCACACTCATTATTATAATAACTGCAAAAATCTAACAGGATTCCTTTTGTATTTGCACTAAGATGCAGCAAAATGTATTTCAAAAGCTTTTTGTTTGTGATGCCTGAGTGCAGTCCTAATGGTACAACATGTTCTCAAATTACTTTCATCTCCATTGTCTGATCTTCAGCATGTTGATGTGTCTTTTACAGTAATGTTTAGTGATGGGTAAATCTTTTTGCAGCTAAACAGGTCGGTCTGCAGCAGAGGATCACCAGTTACACCTCTCAGGAAAAAACAATTGTTATATGGAACCGATAAAGAGAATTCCAGGACCCTTTACTAGTTCACTTCTGCAGTTGTTGAGTGCACAGTCCTGGTGAGGAAGGGTGTAGGGGGTGCAGCAGTGAGAATTAGAGGAAGAGTGCAGAGGTAAGCAGTAGTAGAGGAATAGTGCAGGGGTGCAGGGGGTTCAGCAGAAAGCAGTAGTAGAGTAGAAGTGAAGGGTGCAGAGGTGAGCAGTGGTAAAGGAAGGGTGCAGAGGTGAGCAGTGGTGAAAGAAAGGGGCAGAAGGTAAGGGGTGAGCAGTAGTGAAGGAAGGGTGCAGAGGTCAGCAGTAGAGAAGGAAAGGTGCATAGGGTGCATAGGTGAGAAGTGGTGAAGGAAGGGTGCAGAGGTGAGCAGTGGTGAAGGAAGGGTGCAGTGGTGAAGGAAGGGTGCAGAGGTGAGCAGTGGTGAAGAAAGGGTGCAGAGGGCACAGAGGTGAGCAGTAGTGAAGGAAAGGGGCAGAGGGTGCAGAGGTGAGCAGTAGTGAAGGAAAGGGGCAGAGGGTGCAGAGGTGAGCAGTAGTGAAGGAAAGGGGCAGAGGGTGCAGAGGTGAGCAGTGGTGAAGGAAGGGTGCAGAGGGTGCAGAGGTGAGCAGTGGTGAAGGATGGGTGCAGAGGTGAGCAGTGGTGAAGGATGGGTGCAGAGGTGAGCAGTGGTGAAGGATGGGTGCAGAGGTGAGCAGTGGTGAAGGATGGGTGCAGAGGTGAGCAGTGGTGAAGGATGGGTGCAGAGGTAATCAGTGGTGAAGGAAGGGTGCAGATGTGATCAGTGGTGAAGGAAGGGTGCAGAGGTGAGCAGTAGTGAAGGAAAGGGGCAAAGGGTGCAGAGGTGAGCAGTGGTGAAGGATGAGTGCAGTGGTGAAGGAAGGGTGCAGAGGTGAGCAGTGGTGAAGGAAGTTTGCAGAGGTGAGCAGTAGTGAAGGAAAGGGGCAGAGGGTGCAGAGGTGAGCAGTGGTGAAGGATGAGTGCAGTGGTGAAGGAAGGGTGCAGAGGTGAGCAGTGGTGAAGGAAGGGTGCAGAGGTGAGCAGTAGTGAAGGCAAGGGACAGAGGGTGCAGAGGTGAGCAGTAGTGAAGGAAAGGGGCAGAGGGTGCAGAGGTGAGCAGTAGTGAAGGAAAGGGGCAGAGGGTGCAGAGGTGAGCAGTGGCGAAGTAAGGATGCAGAGTTGAGCAGTAGTGAAGGAAAGGGGCTAAGGTTGCAGAGGTGAGCAGTGGTGAAGGATGTGTGCAGAGGTGAGCAGTGGTGAAGGATAGGTGCAGAGGTGAGCAGTAGTGAAGGAAGGGTGCAGAGGTGAGCAGTAGTGAAGGAAGGGTGCAGAGGTGAGCAGTAGTGAAGGAAGGGTGCAGAGGTGAGCAGTAGTGAAGAAAAGGGGCTGAGGGTGCAGAGGTGAGCAGTGGTGAAGGATGGGTGCAGAGGTGAGCAGTGGTGAAGGATGGGTGCAGAGGTGAGCAGTGGTGAAGGAAGGGTGCAGAGGTGAGCAGTAGTGAAGGAAAGAGGCAGAGGTGCTTGCTTCGGCAGCACATATACTAAAATTGGAACGATACAGAGAAGATTAGCATGGCCCCATGCGCAAGGATGACACGCAAATTCGTGAAGCGTTCCATATTTAAAAAAAATAAAAAAAAGGAAAGAGGCAGAGGGTGCAGAGGTGAGCAGTAGTGAAGGAAAGGGGCAGAGGTGAGCAGTGGTGAAGGAAGGGAGCAGAGGTGAGCAGTAGTGAAGGATGGGTGCAGTGGTGAAGGAAGGGTGCAGAGGTGAGCAGTGGTAAAGGAAGGGTGCAGAGGTGAGCAGTGGTGAAGGAAGGGTGCAGAGGTGAGCAGTGGTGAAGGAAGGGTGCAGAGGTGAGCAAAGGTGAAGGAAGGGTGCAGAGGGTGCAGGGGTGAGCAGTAGTGAAGGAAAAGGGCAGAGGGTGCAGAGGTGAGCAGTGGTGAAGATTGGGTGCAGTGGTGAAGAAAGGGTGCAGAGGTGAGCAGTAGTGAAGGAAAGGGGCAGAGGTGAGCAGTAGTGAAGGAAAGAGGCAGAGGTGAGCAGTAGTGAAGGAAAGGGGCAGAGGGTGCAGAGGTGAGCAGTAGTGAAGGAAAGGGGCAGAGGGTGCAGAGGTGAGCAGTGGTGAAGGATGGGTGCAGATGTGATCAGTGGTGAAGGAAGGGTGCAGAGGTGAGCAGTAGTGAAGGAAAGGTGCAGAGGGTGCAAAGGGTTGGGGAGTGGTGAAGGATGTGTGCAGTGGTGAAGGAAGGGTGCAGAGGTGAGCAGTGTTGAAGGAAGGTTTCAGAGGTGAGCAGTAGTGAAGGAAAGGGGCAGAGGGTGCAGAGGTGAGCAGTGGTAAAGGATGAGTGCAGTGGTGAAGGAAGGGTGCAGAGGTGAGCAGTGGTGAAGGAAGGGTGCAGAGGTGAGCAGTAGTGAAGGCAAGGGACAGAGGGTGCAGAGGTGAGCAGTAGTGAAGGAAAGGGGCAGAGGGTGCATAGGTGAGCAGTAGTGAAGGAAAGGGGCAGAGGGAGCAGAGGTGAGCAGTGGCGAAGTAAGGATGCAGAGTTGAGCAGTAGTGAAGGAAAGGGGCTAAGGTTGCAGAGGTGAGCAGTGGTGAACGATGTGTGCAGAGGTGAGCAGTGGTGAAGGATAGGTGCAGAGGTGAGCAGTAGTGAAGAAAGGGTGCAGTGGTGAAGGAAGGGTGCAGAGGTGAGCAGTGGTGAAGGAAGGGTGCAGAGGTGAGCAGTGGTAAAGGAAGGGTGCAGAGGTGAGCAGTGGTGAAGGAAGGGTGAAGAGGTGAGCAAAGGTGAAGGAAGGGTGCAGAGGGTGCAGGGGTGAGCAGTAGTGAAGGAAAGGGGCAGAGGGTGCAGAGGTGAGCAGTGGAGAAGATTGGGTGCAGTGGTGAAGAAAGGGTGCAGAGGTGAGCAGTAGTGAAGGAAAGAGGCAGAGATGAGCAGTAGTGAAGGAAAGAGGCAGAGGGTGCAGAGGTGAGCAGTAGTGAAGGAAAGAGGCAGAGGGTGCAGAGGTGAGCAGTGGGGAAGGAAGGGTGCAGAGGTGAGCAGTAGTGAAGGAAAGGGGCTGAGGGTACAGAGGTGAGCAGTGGTGAAGGATGGGTGCAGAGGTGAGTAGTGGTGAAGGATGGGTGCAGAGGTGAGTAGTGGTGAAGGAAGGGTGCAGTGGTGAAGGAAGGGTGCAGAGGTGATCAGTGGTGAAGGAAGGGTGCAGAGGTGAGCAGTAGTGAAGGAAAGGGGCAGAGGGTGCAGAGGTGAGCAGTGGCGAAGTAAGGATGCAGAGTTGAGCAGTAGTGAAGGAAAGGGGCTAAGGTTGCAGAGGTGAGCAGTGGTGAAGGATGTGTGCAGAGGTGAGCAGTGGTGAAGGAAAGGGGCTGAGGGTGCAGAGGTGAGCAGTGGTGAAGGATGGGTGCAGAGGTGAGTAGTGGTGAAGGATGGGTGCAGAGGTGAGCAGTGGTGAAGGATGAGTGCAGTGGTGAAGGAAGGGTGCAGAGGTGATCAGTGGTGAAGGAAGGGTGCAGAGGTGAGCAGTAGTGAAGGAAAGGGGCAGAGGGTGCAGAGGTGAGCAGTGGCGAAGTAAGGATGCAGAGTTGAGCAGTAGTGAAGGAAAGGGGCTAAGGTTGCAGAGGTGAGCAGTGGTGAAGGATGTGTGCAGAGGTGAGCAGTGGTGAAGGATAGGTGCAGAGGTGAGCAGTAGTGAAGGAAGGGTGCAGAGGTGAGCAGTAGTGAAGAAAAGGGGCTAAGGTTGCAGAGGTGAGCAGTGGTGAAGGATGGGTGCTGAGGTGAGCAGTGGTGAAGGATGGGTGCTGAGGTGAGCAGTGGTGAAGGAAGGGTGCAGAGGTGAGCAGTAGTGAAGGAAAGAGGCAGAGGTGCTTGCTTTGGCAGCACATATACTAAAATTGGAACGATACAGAGAAGATTAGCATGGCCCCTGCGCAAGGATGACACGCAAATTCGTGAAGCGTTCCATATTTATAAAAAAAAAAAAAAAAAAAGGAAAGAGGCAGAGGGTGCAGAGGTGAGCAGTAGTGAAGGAAAGGGGCAGAGGTGAGCAGTGGGGAAGGATGGGTGCAGAGGTGAGCAGTAGTGAAGGATGGGTGCAGAGGTGAGCAGTAGTGAAGGATGGGTGCAGAGGTGAGCAGTGGTGAAGGAAGGGTGCAGAGGTGATCCGTGGTAAAGGAAGGGTGCAGAGGTGAGCAGTGGTGAAGGAAGGGTGCAGAGGTGAGCAGTGGTGAAGGAAGGGTGCAGAGGTGAGCAAAGGTGAAGGAAGGGTGCAGAGGTGAGCAGTAGTGAAGGAAAGGGGCAGAGGGTGCAGAGGTGAGCAGTGGTGAAGGATGAGTGCAGTGGTGAAGGAAGGGTGCAGAGGTGAGCAGTGGTGAAGGAAGGTTGCAGAGGTGAGCAGTAGTGAAGGAAAGGGGCAGAGGGTGCAGAGGTGAGCAGTGGTGAAGGATGAGTGCAGTGGTGAAGGAAGGGTGCAGAGGTGATCAGTGGTGAAGGAAGGGTGCAGAGGTGAGCAGTAGTGAAGGAAAGGGGCAGAGGTGAGCAGTAGTGAAGGAAAGGGGCAGAGGGTTCAGAGGTGAGCAGTGGCGAAGTAAGGATGCAGAGTTGAGCAGTAGTGAAGGAAAGGGGCTAAGGTTGCAGAGGTGAGCAGTGGTGAAGGATGTGTGCAGAGGTGAGCAGTGGTGAAGGATAGGTGCAGAGGTGAGCAGTAGTGAAGGTGTCACGTACCTGACGGTGACGAGCCCGGATCTGCAGAGGGAGGCCTCTCTTACGGCTTCCACCGGCGGCCCCTGGTACTGAAGACAGGAGGCACGGAGGTAGAAGGGGTACGAGTGCCTGGCAGGATGGATCAAGGTAGATTAGAGTCTGAAGACTGGGACGGATCCAGGCACCCAGGAAGTATGGCAGGCTGAACTGGAACCAGGAACGCAGCAACTGGACTGGAACTGATGAGACTGGCTGGACTGGAACCAGGATACAGCAACTGGACTGGAACCAGGAACAAGCAACTGGACTGGAACTGATGAGACTGGCTGGACTGGAACCAGGAGACAGCAACTGGAGAGATTGGTCGGAAAAGCAGGGTCGGTAGTATTGGCTGGCGGCAAGGTACTGGAGGATCAGGCAGAAGATTGGTCAAACAAAGCCGGGGGTCAGAGGCAGGCAGGAAACTGGAAGGGTCAAGGTAAGCCGGGTCGGATGCAGGTAAATACACGAATCAGGTCTCTTTGGGTACTACACGCTGTAGAGCAGACAGCAGGGACTGTCTGTCACAGGCATGTTTAAATAGCTCTTCTGGCGCGCTTTGTGGAGCGTGCGCGCGCCCCCGCTAGGCGCGTGCTCGCCATCGCGCGTGCCCGCGCGCGTGGACGTGCCCGAGATTCGGAATCAGGAAGTCCAGGAATCCTGTAGCTGACAGGATTTCTATGACATTGCCCCCCCCCCAAGGGGCAGCCTCCGGATGCCCAGCCGGGTGAACCTTCCAGGGTGAGTCCTTTTGAAAGCCTGTATCAAACTCGTGGCATGGATATTCTCTTCGGGTTCCCATGAGTTTTCCTCGGGTCCGTAGCCCTTCCATTTAATTAGGAATTGGTTCTGATTATTTCTTCTCCTGAAGTCCATGATAGCTTCTACTTCGAATTCCTGCTCACCGTCAATAATGATCGGATCAGGGTGATCCGGCTTCCGATCTGGAAACGGATTAGAGACTGTGGGTTTTAGGAGAGAGACATGAAAAACTGGATGGATTCTAAGAGAGTCAGGAAGTTCCAATTCATAAGCTACTTCATTAATTTTCCTCTTAACAGGGAATGGACCTAAAAATTTGGGGCCCAGTTTTTTAGAAGGGCATGCCATTCTTAGGTTTGTGGTAGATAGCCATACTTGGTCGCCGGGTACCAACACTAATTCACCCCGTCTCTTCTTGTCATAGATTGTCTTGTTGCGTTCTTGAGTCTTGGTCATGGTCTCTTGTAGAAGCTGGTTATTGACCGAGAAAAAATTTAACTTTTCCTGGACTGCAGGTACAGGACACTCAGGAAGGGAGTTAGGCAGAAAAGTAGGATGAAAACCATAGTTTGCAAAGAAAGGAGTCTGGCAGGTAGCGGAGTGGATGGAATTGTTATACGCAAACTCGGCCAACAGAAGTAGGGAAACCCAGTTGTCCTGAGCAAAAGAGGAGAAGCATCGGAGGTATTGCTCGAGCGTCTGATTCGTTCTCTCCGTCTGTCCGTTGGTCTGTGGATGGTAAGCAGAGGAAAACGATAATTCGATTTTCAAGGTTTTGCAAAGGGATCTCCAGAATCGAGAGGTAAATTGAACCCCGCGATCGGAAACAATATTGGCTGGTACCCCGTGGAGTCTGACTATTTCTCTGAATACCTGTGTGGTTTCAGGAGCGGAGGGAGTCCCTTTCATAGGGATGAAGTGTGCCATCTTGGACAGACGGTCCACAATAACGAAGATGGTGGAATGGTTCTCGGCCGGGGGTAACTCGACAATGAAGTCGATGGACAACATTCTCCAGGGCCTATCTGGAACGGGTAAGGGTTTTAGTAGTCCCCAGGCCTTGGATCTGGAACCCTTGTTTCGGGTGCAAGTTGTACAAGAATCTACAAACCTCCTACAGTCTTCACGTACTCGAGGCCACCAGAAGGTGCGCTGTACCAGGTCAGTGGTCTTGGCAACGCCAAAATGCCCGGCCAGGGCGTGGTCGTGGCAGAGTTCTAATGCGGTTACTCTTAGTTTCTCAGGTACGTAGATTCTGTCTTGGTACCACAATAGTCCATCCTTAACCTGCAATTCCGGCTCGGAGAACTGTCTCTGCTCGGTGGAAGCTTGTTTGATTTGAGTGAATAGGTTCTCCTGTAGAAGAAGGAAATTTCCGGGGGCAAGGATGGTATCAGGCGGAGAAGTCTCCTTGGACTTATGGAACATCCGAGACAGGGCGTCAGGCTTAATATTCTTGGCCCCAGGACGATAAGTAACATGAAAAGAGAACCGGGAGAAGAAGAGTGCCCACCTGGCTTGCCGTGGATTCAATCTTCTCGCGGCTTTCAGGTACTCCAGGTTCTTGTGGTCAGTGAATATTAGGATCGGATGAGCCGCGCCCTCCAGCAGGTACCGCCATTCTTCTAGTGCAGACTTGATCGCTAGTAGCTCCCGATCCCCCACGTCGTAGTTCCTCTCTGCTGCAGAAAGCTTGCGGGAGAAGAAGGCTACTGGGTGGAGCAAGGCTTTGACTCCCTGTCTTTGGGACAATATTGCTCCTACCGCTATTTCGGAGGCGTCTACCTCAAGTACGAATGGTAGTGAGGAGTCTGGGTGTTTCAAGATAGAGGCTGAGGTAAATAGGGCCTTCAGGCGTTCAAAAGCTTCTTGGGCTTCAGGAGACCAGTGAAAACGTGTTCCTTGCTTGGTGAGTTGAGTAATGGGTGCGATAATAGCTGAAAACCCCCTGATGAACTTGCGGTAGAAGTTGGCGAATCCAACGAAACGTTGGATTCCCTTCTTGTCCACCGGTTCTGGCCAGTCCAGGATTGCGGTAATCTTTTGAGGATCCATCTTGATGCCCTCGCTGGAAATGATTAACCCCAGAAATGATATACTCTCTTGCTCGAACTCGCATTTTTCGGCCTTCGCATACAGGCCATGCTGGCGGAGCCGACCCAACACATTTTTGACATGTCTGCGATGAGAATCAAGGGAGGAAGAAAAAATTAAGATATCATCAAGATAAACAATAACAAAGAGGTCTAGGAAGTCCCGTAGAACATCGTTGATAAAATACTGGAAAGTGGCAGGGGCGTTACACAACCCGAATGGCATTACCAAGTACTCAAAATGTCCATACCGGGTACGGAAGGCGGTCTTCCATTCGTCACCTTCTTTGATACGGGTCAAGTTTGGTAAAGATGGTGGCAGTTCCTAGTCTCTGAAATAACTCTGGTACCAGGGGGAGAGGGTAGCGATTTTTTACCGTAATTTTATTCAATTCCCGGTAATCCACACAAGGTCGAAGGGTGTGGTCCTTTTTCTCTACAAAAAAGATGCCTGCGCCTGCTGGGGATGTGGAAGGGCGGATGAACCCCTTTTGCAAGTTCTCATCAACATAATTTTTTAAAGCCCCTTGTTCCACCTCCGTTAAAGGGAAGACTCTACCGAACGGAATCTTTGCTCCAGGAAGTAGGTCGATGGGGCAATCGTAGGCCCGATGGGGCGGTAGAGTCTCTGCCTTTTGTTTACTAAATACGTCAAGAAAGTCGTGGTAAACTTCTGGGATGGATTGACGGGTGCCATCTTCGGTGTCAATGCATAGTAACGAGGCCGGCCCAGGAGGTTTATATGAGCCACAGGACTGTTGGCAATAGGAAGAAGGAAAGGCAACTATTCCCGTAGTCCAGTTGATAGTGGGATTGTGGGCTTGTAACCAAGGCATACCAAGGATCAAGGGAAACAACGGGGAAGAGATGATGTCCAGACACAAGCATTCTTGGTGGGTTCCAGAGGTGGTAAAGATGGTAGCGGGTATAGGAGTGGTCTCCTGGGTCACAGGTCCGGACTTAATGACGGAACCATCAGCCAGATGGACACGAAGTCCGTGGGTCTTGGTACGAAGGGGAATTTGGTGTTTAATGGCAAAGGTTGAGTCCATAAAGCAGCTGCATGCTCCGGAATCAATAATGGCGGGTACTTGCAAAGTCCTTCCTGGGAGCTGTAATGAAACAGAGAGGGCAAGGTGAGATGTGGTTTTGGCTTGTAGGTTAGTCATGTTAGAAGAAACTGAAAGAAACTTACGAAGCTTCAGGGGACAGGTTCTAACGAAATGTCCGGGGTCCCCGCAGTACAGGCACAGATTATTTATTCGGCGGCGCTGGCGTTCCTCAGGAGCGAGGGATGGACGAAGGAGCCCAAGCTGCATTGGTTCAGGCGTGTCAGATGTGGGAGTTGGAGGTGTAGCAGGAGCCGAGTACAGGTGACTAGGAGCCCGAGGAAGCATCCAGGTTGGGCGGGAGAAGCCAGTGGTCCTCTCAGCCCTCCGTTCCCTCAGACGTCGGTCAATCTGGATGGTTAGATCAATCAACAGGTTGAGTGTCTGTGGTACACCAACTCTAGCTAGCTCGTCCTTCAAGGAATCGGAAAGTCCTAAGCGAAACTGATGGCGGAGGGCGGCATCATTCCAATTGGTATCCGCACTCCACCGCCTGAATTCTGCCACATAGTCCTCCGCTGGTCTGCGTCCTTGTTGAAGGGAACGCAAGGCGGCTTCTGCGGTTACTGAGAGTTGGGGATCTTCGTATAGCTGGGCCAGGGCATCGAAAAAAGCAGCGAGGTTGTTTAGTGATACATCCTTCTGTTCAAAGAGACGGTGGGCCCAGCTCTGAGGGTCTCCAGCGAGCAAAGAGACCACAAAGCCCACCTTGGTGGCCTCTAGAGAAAAGGTACGGGGCTGTAGGGCAAAATACAGTTCACATGAATTCCGGAAGGCCCTAAACTTGCTCCGATCCCCGGAAAATCTTTCGGGTGTAGGAACCTTAGGTTCAGGAGGAAGCATGACCACTGTGGGTGAGGAACTTGTTCCGGCTGTGGAAGCAGAGGCGTGGGGCCCCTCTTGGATGGCAGAAGGATTGGAGAGGACCCGCACTTGTTCTTCCAAGCGGGTGTATCCTTGTTGAAGACTCTTGACTGCTTCAGACAAACCTGCCAGGTGCCGACAGAGTTCCTCCATAGGTGAGGCTCCCTGCCCGGGCTCAGACATGGCTGTCTGCTACTGTCACGTACCTGACGGTGACGAGCCCGGATCTGCAGAGGGAGGCCTCTCTTACAGCTTCCACCGGCGGCCCCTGGTACTGAAGACAGGAGGCACGGAGGTAGAAGGGGTACGAGTGCCTGGCAGGATGGATCAAGGTAGAGTAGAGTCTGAAGACTGGGACGGATCCAGGCACCCAGGAAGTATGGCAGGCTGAACCGGAACCAGGAACGCAGCAACTGGACTGGAACTGATGAGACTGGCTGGACTGGAACCAGGATACAGCAACTGGACTGGAACCAGGAACAAGCAACTGGACTGGAACTGATGAGACTGGCTGGACTGGAACCAGGAGACAGCAACTGGAGAGATTGGTCGGACAAGCCGGGTCGGTAGTATTGGCTGGCGGCAAGGTACTGGAGGATCAGGCAGAAGATTGGTCAAACAAAGCCGGGGGTCAGAGGCAGGCAGGAAACTGGAAGGGTCAAGGTAAGCCGGGTCGGATGCAGGTAAATACACGAATCAGGTCTCTTTGGGTACTACACGCTGTAGAGCAGACAGCAGGGACTGTCTGTCACAGGCATGTTTAAATAGCTCTTCTGGCGCGCTTTGTGGAGCGTGCGCGCGCACGTGCTCGCCATCGCGCGCGCGCGTGGACGTGCCCGAGATTCGGAATCAGGAAGTCCAGGAATCCTGTAGCTGACAGGATTTCTATGACAGAAGGAAGGGTGCAGAGGTGAGCAGTAGTGAAGAAAAGGGGCTGAGGGTGCAGAGGTGAGCAGTGGTGAAGGATGGGTGCAGAGGTGAGCAGTGGTGAAGGATGGGTGCTGAGGTGAGCAGTAGTGAAGGAAAGGGGCAGAGGTGAGCAGTAGTGAAGGAAAGAGGCAGAGGTAAGCAGTAGTGAAGGAAAGGGGCAGAGGGTGCAGAGGTGAGCAGTAGTGAAGGAAAGGGGCAGAGGGTGCAGAGGTGAGCAGTGGTGAAGGATGGGTGCAGAGGTAATCAGGGGTGAAGGAAGGGTGCAGATGTGATCAGTGGTGAAGGAAGGGTGCAGAGGTGAGCAGTAGTGAAGGAAAGGTGCAGAGGGTGCAGAGGTGAGCTGTGGTGAAGGATGAGTGCAGTGGTTAAGGAAGGGTGCAGAGGTGAGCAGTGGTGAAGGAAGGTTGCAGAGGTGAGCAGTAGTGAAGGAAAGGGGTAGAGGGTGCAGAGGTGAGCAGTGGTGAAGGATGAGTGCAGTGGTGAAGGAAGGGTGCAGAGGTGAGCAGTGGTGAAGGAAGGGTGCAGAGGTGAGCAGTAGTGAAGGCAAGGGACAGAGGGTGCAGAGGTGAGCAGTAGTGAAGGAAAGGGGCAGAGGGTGCAGAGGTGAGCAGTAGTGAAGGAAAGGGGCAGAGGGTGCAGAGGTGAGCAGTGGCGAAGTAAGGATGCAGAGTTGAGCAGTAGTGAAGGAAAGGGGCTAAGGTTGCAGAGGTGAGCAGTGGTGAAGGATGTGTGCAGAGGTGAGCAGTGGTGAAGGATAGGTGCAGAGGTGAGCAGTAGTGAAGAAAGGGTGCAGAGGTGAGCAGTACTGAAAAAATGGGGCTAAGGGTGCAGAGGTGAGCAGTGGTGAAGGATGGGTGCAGAGGTGAGCAGTGGTGAAGGATGGGTGCAGAGGTGAGCAGTGGTGAAGGATGGGTGCTGAGGTGAGCAGTGGTGAAGGAAGGGTGCAGAGGTGAGCAGTAGTGAAGGAAAGAGGCAGAGGTGCTTGCTTCGGCAGCACATATACTAAAATTGGAACGATACAGAGAAGATTAGCATGGCCCCAGCGCAAGGATGACACGCAAATTTGTGAAGCGTTCCATATTTATAAAAAAAAAAAAAGGAATGAGGCAGAGGGTGCAGAGGTGAGCAGTAGTGAAGGAAAGGGGCAGAGGTGAGCAGTGGTGAAGGAAGGGAGCAGAGGTGAGCAGTGGTGAAGGAAGGGAGCAGAGGTGAGCAGTAGTGAAGGATGGGTGCAGAGGTGAGCAGTGGTGAAGGAAGGGTGCAGAGGTGAGCAGTGGTAAAGGAAGGGTGCAGAGGTGAGCAGTGGTGAATGAAGGGTGCAGAGGTGAGCAAAGGTGAAGGAAGGGTGCAGAGGGTGCAGGGGTGAGCAGTAGTGAAGGAAAGGGGCAGAGGTGAGCAGTAGTGAAGGAAAGAGGCAGAGATGAGCAGTAGTGAAGGAAAGGGGCAGAGGGTGCAGAGGTGAGCAGTAGTGAAGGAAAGAGGCAGAGGGTGCAGAGGTGAGCAGTAGTGAAGGAAAGGGGCTGAGGGTACAGAGGTGAGTAGTGGTGAAGGATGGGTGCAGAGGTGAGTAGTGGTGAAGGATGGGTGCAGAGGTGAGCAGTGGTGAAGGATGGGTGCAGAGGTGAGCAGTGGTGAAGGATGGGTGCAGAGGTGAGCAGTGGTGAAGGAAGGGTGCAGAGGTGAGCAGTGGTGAAGGAAGGGTGCAGAGGTGAGCAGTGGTGAAGGAAGGGTGCAGAGGTGAGCAGTGGTGAAGGAAGGGTGCAGAGGTGAGCAGTGGTGAAGGAAGGGTGCAGAGGGTGCAGAGGTGAGCAGTGGTGAAGGAAGGGAGCAGAGGTGAGCAGTAGTGAAGGATGGGTGCAGAGGTGAGCAGTGGTGAAGGAAGGGTGCAGAGGTGAGCAAAGGTGAAGGAAGGGTGCAGAGGGTGCAGAGGTGAGCAGTGGTGAAGGAAGGGAGCAGAGGTGAGCAGTAGTGAAGGATGGGTGCAGAGGTGAGCAGTGGTAAAGGAAGGGTGCAGAGGTGAGCAAAGGTGAAGGAAGGGTGCAGAGGGTGCAGGGGTGAGCAGTAGTGAAGGAAAGGGGCAGAGGGTGCAGAGGTGAGCAGTGGTGAAGATTGGGTGCAGTGGTGAAGGAAGGGTGCAGAGGTGAGCAGTAGTGAAGGAAAGGGGCAGAGGTGAGCAGTAGTGAAGGAAAGGGGCAGAGGGTGCAGAGGTGAGCAGTAGTGAAGGAAAGAGGCAGAGGGTGCAGAGGTGAGCAGTGGTGAAGGAAGGGTGCAGAGGTGAGCAGTGGTGAAGGAAGGGTGCAGAGGTGAGCAGTGGTGAAGGAAGGGTGCAGAGGTGAGCAGTGGTGAAGGAAGGGTGCAGAGGTGAGCAGTGGTGAAGGAAGGGTGCAGAGGGTGCAGAGGTGAGCAGTGGTGAATGAAAGGGGCAGAGGGTGCAGAGGTGAGCAGTAGTGAAGGAAAGGGGCAAAGGCTGCAGAGGTGAGCAGTAGGGATGAGCTTTGAGTTCGAGTCAAACTCATGTTCGACTCAAACATTGCCTGTTCGCCCGTTCGCCGAACAGCGAACAAATTGGGGTGTTCGCGGCAAATTCGAAAAATCTATGGGAGAAATCTAAAGTGCTAATTATAAAGGATTATATGCAAGTTATTGTCCTAAAAAGTGTTTGGGGACCCGGGTCCTGCCCCAGGGGACATGTATCAATGCAAAAAGAAGTTTTAAAAACGGCCGTTTTTTCGGGAGCAGTGATTTTAATAATGCTTAAAATGAAAAAATAAAAGTGAAATATTCCTTTAAATTTCGTACCTGGGGGGTGTGTATGATATGCATGTAAAGTGGTGCATGTTTCCCGTGCTTAGAACTGTCCCTGCAAAAAATGACATTTTTGAAAGAAAAAAATGCATTTAAAACTGACTCGCGGCTATTAATGAATTGTCGGCTCCCGGCAATACATACAAAAGTCATTGATAAAAAAAAAAAAAAAAGCGTGGGGGTTCCCCAGAATTCAATTACCAGGCCCTTCAGGTCTGGAATGGATATTAAGGGGAACCCCGCCGCAAATTTAAAAAAAAATTGACGTGGGGTTCCCCCAAATATCCATTCCAGGCCCTTCAGATCTGGCATGGATTTTAAGGGGAACTCCACCCCAAATGTAAAAAAAAATGGCGTGGAGTCCCCCTAAAAATCCATACCAGACCCCTTATCCGAGCACGCAACCTGGCTGGCAGCAGGGGAAAAGGGGGGGACGAGAGAGCGGCCCCCCTCCCTCCTGAACCGCACCAGGCCACATGCCCTCAACATGGGGAGGATGTCCCCATGTTGATGGGGACAAGGGCCTCATCCCCACAACCCTTGCCCGGTGGTTGTGGGGGTCTGCGGGCGGGGGGCTTATCGGAATCTGGAAGACCCCTTTAACAAAGGGGACCCCCAGATTCCGGCCCCCCCTATGTGAACTGGTAAGGGGTACATTGTACCCCTACCATTTCACGAAGAAAGCGTAAAAAAATGTTTAAAAAAACACACAAACACCTTGAAAAAGTCCTTTATTTGAAAAAAAAACAAAAAAACATTCCAGCGGTGAAATCCAGTGTCCCGCGGCGATCCCGATATCCAGCGCTGTCCTTCATTGGTTGTGCCTGAGCGGACCTGATGGGGAACTCCCTCTCAGTATTTTAAATGTATAGACCCGCCCCTTCTAAAGTTCCCTATCAGGTCCGCTCAGCGGACCAGATGCGGAACATGAGAAGGGGCGGGTCTATTCATGTATTACCAAAGTGAGAGCAGTTCCCCATCAGGTCCGCCCCCTCGGTATGTCGGACCCCGCCTACGTCATTGGCTTGAGCGGGGAACTTCCTTCATTGTGTAATTTAAATTTTAAATTTACATAGTGAAGGAAGTTCCCCGCTCAAGCCAATGACGTTTTTAAAACTTCTTTTTGCACTGATACATGTCCCCTGGGGCAGGACCCGGGTCCCCAAACACTTTTTAGGACAATAACTTGCATATTAGCCTTTATAATTAACACTTTAGATTTCGAACGTTCGAGTCCATTGTATTTAATAGGGTTCTAAAGTTTACACGAACATTTTGTCTGTTCGCAGGTTCTGGTGCGAACCGAACAGGGGGGTGTTCGGCTCATCCCTGGTGAGCAGTAGTGAAGGAAAGGGGCAGAGGGTGCAGAGTTGAGCAGCTGGCTCTGATAGGCACTTCCAAACACCAACCAGCCGCTGTTATTCAGATGCATGAACCTATGTGTTGTTGTTGTGAGTGACGGGCGCAGGAGCGAGAGGGGGCAGCGCTCCTGCGCCCACTATGGACGCACCGCCACTGCCCAGTGCAGATCTCCCCCTCCCACTGGTACAGATTACCCTGATGATATATCTCCCCCTCCACTAGTATAGATCTTCCCCCACCCAAATAAAACTCTCCCCTCTACAAAACTTCCCCCTGATACAGACCCCCCCCCCGATACAGATCTCCCTGCAACATAATACATTTCCCCTCTCTACAAATCTCCTCCAGTACAGATCTCCCCCCAGTACAGATCTCCCCCCAGTACAGATCTCCCCTTCCACTAGTACAGATTCCTCTGATGACATATCTCCCCCTCTCACTAGTATAGATCCTCTCCCTCCCACCTAAATAAAATTCTCCCTCTACAGATCCCCCCCCCCAGTACAGATCTCCCCGCAACATAATACATTTCCCCTCTCTACAAATCTCCCCCAGTACAGATATCCTCACCAGTAGGGATGGGCTATCTGTTCAAGTCGAACATGAGTTCGACTCAAACATCGCTGTTCGACGAAGATTATGGGCCGTTCGCGCCAAATTCGAGCGGCGCGTCATGCCCCATAATGCACTGCGTCATCGCAGTGCATTGCTGGCTGATGATTGGCCAAGCATGCACCATGACCCGCATGCTTTGGCCAATCACAGCGCCGTCAGCGAAGAGCCATACCTGGCCAAAGGCCTCAGGGGGTTAAGTACATGCCCCAAACTATAAGGCCGCCTGCACGTCGGCCTTTTGGAGAGAGGGGGGGGAGAGAGAGAGGGGGGGGAGAGAGAGAGGGGGGGGGAGAGAGAGAGGGGGGGGGGGAGAGAGAGGGGGGGAGAGAGAGGGGGGGAGAGAGAGGGGGGGGAGAGAGAGAGAGAAAGGGGGGGGAGAGAGAGAGAGAGAAAGGGGGGGGAGAGAGAAAGGGGGGAGAGAGAGAGAGAGGGGGGAGAGAGAGAGAGAGAGAGAGAGAGAGAGGAGAGAGAGAGAGGAGAGAGAGAGGAGAGGAGAGGAGAGGAAAGGAAAGGAAAGGAAAGGAAAGGAAAGGAAAGGAGAGGAGAGCGAGAGAGAGATTTCATTTACTTTTAGCAGGCAGGCGATTCAGTTAGCTGCAGTGTATTTAGTATATATATACACAGGTGTGTGTGTGTGTGTGTGTGTGTATGTGTATATATATATATATATATATATATATATATATGTAGCCACCCCCCATCAACCCCGTCCTCTTTAGCTAGGGGTATATCACGGACAGAGTGAGGTGCGCTATGGCCCATGTGCTCCCCACGGCTGCAGGTGAGGTGAAGGCCAATACCAATCTTTCCTCGGGCCAAATGTGTGCCGGTTCCGAGGGTCAGTCCTTCCGTGCCAGAATCTCCCTTTGCTCCCATTAACAGAGTCCATACACCCATCAAAGTCCAAACTCAGGTTTATTGCGTATCTCCACATACAGTCAAATGCAACGGCATGATACGATGGGGAAGCAGGTCGAGGGCACTGTACAGATTCCTAGTCCCTACACTCCCTGTGCTATGACCAGGGGTTGCAGGAGTCTTGATCAAAGCTCCTCCGCTGCGCTGTAGCCCCTATCAGGGGAAGATGTCCTCCGAGGGAGTTACCGAAGGCCCATCCATCACCGGGTTGACACTACACCGGGTCTTCGACGGGTGACCTCCCCAGCCCTCCTCACCTCAGATGCGGGTCCCCTCGCAAGGGGCGCCCTGGAGCAACTTCACCCTCGCGGGACCCAGTCGGAGTCACCGGTCCCAGGCCTCCTCAATAGTACCTCATCCCAGGCTGAAGGTGCCTGGGATGGACTCCATCTTCATTCCGGCCAGGCCTAGGGCGCCTAGGCCGGAACCTTGAACCGCCCGCACCCAGGCCTAAGGTGCCTGGGTGCGTGAAGGGATCATCCCCGAAGAAAAAGACCTCGTGGCGAGGGCGTCTCCCCCTTTTATCTCCTCACATCAACACCACGGCGGGTTCCCCGCCCCAAGCCGTACCATCTCCGCAAAGGGACAAAAGAAGGGTAGCACTGTGGTAGTGATTCTACCCTGGGCCAGTAGGTACACTGACACCCACTGGTCAAGGAGAATATTGCACCACCCCAATCCTCCACGAACAACAACAAGGGGTCTGAACCCTAACATAATCACACACTTGGGTCACACTACCCCCAGGTGTATCCCACTAAATTGAGGACCCCGCTACACACTCCCCCCTGTGATTTGACGCTGGTCCCCAGCGTCAGGTGCACACCCATGTCTCCCAAGGAGTGACGACATGAAGTGGGCCCCAGAGGCTATCCCTCAAATTTTTGGATACTGTACATGCCAAAACCTGTTCATCGGGAGAAAAAAAATATATAAAACGATAAACTCTCATATAAACTTCTGATTTGTACACATTTACAATCCCTCCCATTCCTAATCAAAAACCACCCCACTATCAGCAGTCTTGATCGATGAATCTCCTGCAGAAGGGAAACAAAAGAAACAACATCCTAACAATCTGTGCCATTTGGCATGAATGGGTCTGTCAGCCGAGAGGACCCGCTCACATCCAATAAGTAAAGTGACGTATGTGTAACATTTTCAAACAATCGTTGCACAACACTGCCACCTGGTGACAGCGCCGCGGTCACAACACTTGCCGAAGTCTTCATTCTTCCTGCTTTCCTACTCTAACTCTATCCCCAAATGTCTCTGCCCTTTTGGCACATGAAGAAAAGGGAGAACCAAAAAAAAAAAACAGCTCCCAAGTCTCCAGTGAGTGAAAGAAAAGCCCAAATCAAAACAAAAGTAGGGCACAGTTCTAGGCGTCTGGGAATGTCTCTTCCAGAAAGTTTCAACAGCAACAAAATAGGATTTCACTTCTCCTACAAGTAAAATCTTGGATCCGGCAAAAACAAGGGCTTCAGGTGTTCGTCAAATACTTCCACCGAATATTCGACGTCTTCTCCTTCTTTCCTGCAGATGAGCACCTTATCAGCATGGATATGGCGTCCCAGTCTCCAATCAGCTTTACAGTCTTTAAACTTTTTAGACAGACACCGGCGGCGAACATGACAGGTATCGCCGGGCATGGGGCACTTTGAGTTTTTCCCACACAAACTCGTCATACCACTGTGGTCGCAAGACCTCGACTTCATATAATAGGTCCCGAGGCAAGTAGGGGTACTCCCACCCATATTCACGGGCGACTCTCTGGAGAAAAGTCTCTGCAATCGAGCTAGAGGCGGCATCACATCTCGCTCACCTTCTCCTGGCTGTACGATGGCCTCCGGGTGCCGAGGTACCTTCACCATCTCAGGCGGCTTTGCTCTTGGCGCCCGCAATGAAGCACGCTGCATCCCCACTATCAGAGCGGGTGATGTGGTTGAATGTGGAAGGCTATTTGGAGGACTAGGCTTCCTCAATAACTCCGGGGCTTGCACCCGAAACATACTGTCATCTATGGACATGGGGGAATCCTGTGGCTTACTTTGCACGGGTAACGGGCGTTTGTCCCAGCCCTTCCGGTGAAACAGTTCATCTATTTCTCCGTCATCCCCACAGTCCGACAGCGACTCTAGATCGGAGGTGTCATACATCTCGGCGGGAAGGTAGTCTCTAGTAGACGGAAGGCTACCCTCCCTTGTGGGCTCCACCGGCTGTGGACTCCTGACACCTCCAACCACACACACAGTCCCAGCCCCTGGCTCACCTGGACCTTTTTCAGCACTGGGATGTCCAGGATTCTTCCGACCGGATTCTTCCGACCGGATCCATCCAGGTCCAGCAAGCAGCGGGGCGAAGCTCGACCACGACCACAGGAGGCCTGCACCAGGCCTATCTTCCTCTTCGGGGGTGGTAGCAGGGAGTCTGTGGTGACCGAAGCAGTGTCCTCGGATTTCTCTCTCTGTCTCTGGTTGGGCAGTCACTTCGCCCTGGTCAGCGCGTACGAGAACCTCCGCAGAGGCCTGGATCTCTCCCTCCGGAGTGGCGGTTCCTGTGATGCAGTTGAGGCGAAGGGCCCGGGGCCTTACTGTGGATGATTCGACCTCAAAAAAACTCTTTGCACGCTTCACATCGCCCGAATGGCTTTAGTTGGACCACCAGTCCCGAGCATCCGGGACAGATCACACCGAGGGCCTCCGTGTCTCTGCATGAATACAGAGCCAACTGTCCTCGGGGCCTGAGTCTTATTCCCGTGTCTGTCAGGGGAGCAGCAAATGCAGTCATCTTGAAAGGATAAAGTACCGACATCCACTGGGAGCCTGAGTTCACTCCGACCACTTGCTGCTCCATCACGCGCTGACCACGCGCCGGAGTCTCCACATGTATCTCCACACGTGGCCAGACTCCTCCCACGACTTGCACACTTTCGCGGGCTTCCGCCAGCCTCCGCCCATGAATTGTACAGTCACGGGGTGCCTCATGGCGCAGTGCATTAACAGTCCCCACATGTAGTACTTCACACGGCTGGACCTCTCCCTTTTTTTTACACTCCTCCCCGTGGGCCTTTCCCAACTTAGGGTCATGTCCACAACTCCGAGCAGGGATGCACTTTGGCCAATCACATGGCCGACCTGCTCGGACCTCCTCCGGGCAGCAAAGTTCAAACACAGCCGTTCTAAACCTCAGGGTCAACACACATTTCATCCCGGACGAGCCCCCACGTGTAGCCACCCCCTCACCCCGTCCTCTTTAGCTAGGGGTATATCACGGACAGAGTGAGGTGCGCTACGGCCCATGTCCTCCCCATGGCTGTGGGTGAGGTGAAGGCCAATACCAATCTTTTCCTCGGGCCAGATGTGTGCCGGTTCCGAGGGTCAGTCCTTCCGTGCCAGAATCTCCCTTTGCTCCCATTAACAGAGTCCATACACCCATCAAAGTCCAAACTCAGGTTTATTGCGTATCTTCACATACAGTCAAATGCAACGGCATGATACGATGGGGAAGCAGGTCGAGGCACTGTACAGATTCCTAGTCCCTACACTCCCTGTGCTATGACCAGGGGTTGCAGGAGTCTTGATCAAAGCTCCTCCGCTGCGCTATAGCCCCTATCAGGGGAAGATGTCCTCCAAGGGAGTTACCGAAGGCCCATCCGTCACCGGGTTGACACTACACCGGGTCTTCGGACGGGTGACCTCCCCAGCCTCCTCACCTCAGATGCGGGTCCCCTCGCAAGGGGCGCCCTGGAGCAACTTCACCCTCGCGGGACCCAGTCGGAGCCACCGGGTCCCAGGCCTCCTCAATAGTACCCTCATCCCAGGCTGAAGGTGCCTGGGATGGACTCCATCTTCATTCCGGCCAGGCCTAGGGCGCCTAGGCCGGAACCTTGAACCGCCCGCACCCAGGCCTAAGGTGCCTGGGTGCGTGAAGGGATCATCCCCGAAGAAAAAGAACCTTGTGGCGAGGGCGTCTCCCCCTTTTGTCTCCTCACATCAACACCACGGCGGGTTCCCCGCCCCAGCCGTACCATCTCCGCAAAGGGACAAAAGAAGGGTAGCACTGTGGTAGTGATTCTACCCTGGGCCAGTAGGTACACTGACACCCACTGGTCAAGGAGAATATTGCACCACCCAATCCTCCACGAACAACAAAAAGGGGTCTGAACCCTAACATAATCACACACTTGGGTCACACTACCCCCAGGTGTATCCCACTAAATTGAGGACCCCGCTACATATATATATATATATATATATACACACACTGTATCCAGTTAGCTAGATCTCACTGCAGAGCGTTCCTTGTGTACTGTTTCTAATATACTTCAGGCAGGCAGTTGATTCAGTTAGCTGCAGTGTATTCAGTATATATATATATATATATATATCCCAGCCTTGTGTGTGTGTGTGTGTGTGTGTGTGTGTGTGTGTGTGTGTGTATATATATATATATATATATATATATATATATATATATATATATATATATCGTGAGGGGGTTAACTCAGCAGCGGGTGTGTGTGACCCCTGGATGGGTTCACCACACAAAAACAGGCACAGCAGACAGTGGTAGGAGAAAACAAAAGGGTGTGGTTTTATTTGAACTATATACAGACAAAAAAATACAGCAAAAACAAAAGAAACAGGAAATTAAATCCTGGTCAACTTGACCGCTCACTACACACATTGGTGTCCCTAACTAACAACTGGCTACAGCCTTGTGCTGTCCCAGTCCCTAGCTCCCCGCTTTTAGAAGTTCTTAGCAATAACCACACAGGCTTTGGCTCACCGCACAGAGATCACACTCCCCAGACTATCCACACAGATCTGGTTTCAGGTCGGAGCATCTCCCTTAGCATGCTGGGAGTTCTTGTAGAGGCCCTAATGAGCCCACTTACTTCAGCTGGGCTCATTAACTCTTCCCCTGCAAGACTCCCCGCACTCCACCTAGTGGTATAAATCGGCATAAAGCCTGAATCTAGGACATATATATCTCCATCCTGGATGCAACCTGGTGATTTTACCTGCCTGCTGTCACAATAATATACACACACTGCAGTGGCGGCTGGTGCTCAAAATTTTTTGGGGGGGCGCAAACAAACTGAAAAAAAAAATCATCAATTGCCGCCACTGTGCCCATTAAACGCAGCCACTGTGCCCAAACGCCACCCAGTTTCACAGCGGGAGAAGGCGGTACAACATGGAGCAACATGGAACAAGGTACGTGAGGCTGCAGATAGGCACAGTAATAGCTGCAAATAGGCACAGAAAGGGCTGCAAATGGGCACAGTGAGGATGCAAATGGGCACAGTGAGGATGCAAATGGGCGAAAAGGAAAGTAGAATGTATGGACAGCCGCACTCCAAAAACCATTGAGGTTTCCTTTATTGGGTAAAATGCATGAAACACTGCAAGTCACAGCAAAAATAGAGGGGTACAGCCGACGCGTTTCAGACTAGGGTCTAGTGCTTAGTCATGGCAGGATGCAAATGGGCACAGTAAGTGCGCAAATGGGCACAGTGAGGATGCAAATGGGCACAGTAAGGGTGCAAATGGGTACAGTAGGGGTTGCAAATGGGCACAGTAAGGGTGTAAATGGGCACTGTGTGGCTGCAAATGGGCACAGCAAGGCTGCAAATGGGCACAGCGAGGCTGCAAATGGTTGTTGACCCTCTTTCCACTTAAAGTAGCTGCTGCATTCCCCACCCTAGGCTTATACTCGAGTCAATAAGCTTTCCCAGTTTTTTGTGGTAAAATTAGGTGGCTCGGCTTATATTCAGGTCGGCTTATACTCGAGTATATACGGCACAGTATATAGGCCCCCACACCTTTTTCTTTTTTAATTTGGGTGCGGGGTTCCCCTTAATATCCATACAAGACCCAAAGGGCCTGGTATTGGGCTGGGGGGAGGGAGGGGGGTACCCATGCTGTTTTTCTCAACAATTTTCATCCATATTGCCGCAAGCAGTTTTAAATGATTTTTTTTCCTTTAGAAATGTCATTTTGTGCAGGGACAGTTCTAAACACGGGAAAAATGCGCTACTTCACAGGCATACTTTAGACACCCCCCAGGTACGATATTTAAAGGAATATTTCCCTTTTTTTTTTTCACTTTATGCATCATTAAAATGACTGCTCCCGAAAAAACGTCAGTTTTTAAAATTGATACATGTCCCCTTTTTAGGACAATAACTTGCATATTAGCCGTTATAATTCGCACTTTTGATTTCTCACGCTCGAGTCCCATAGACTATAATGGTGTTCGAATGTTCGCCGCGAACTTTCGGTCTGTTCGCATGTTCTGGATGCGAACCGGGAGGTGTTCGGCTCATCCCTACTCACCAGTACAGATCTCTCCCTCCCCCCTAGTAAAGACCTCCTCACCAGTACAGACCTCCTCACCAGTACAGACCTCCTCACCAGTACAGACCTCCTCACCAGTACAGACCTCCTCACCAGTACAGACCTCCTCACCAGTACAGACCTCCTCACCAGTACAGATCTCCTCACCAGTACAGATATCTCTCCCGGTACAGATCTCTCCCAGTACAGATATCTCTCCCAGTACAGATCTCTCCCTCCCCCCTAGTAAAGACCTCCTCACCAGTACAGATCTCCTCACCAGTACAGATCTCCTCACCAGTACAGATCTCCTCACCAGTACAGATCTCCTCACCAGTACAGATATCTCTCCCGGTACAGATCTCCTCACCAGTACAGATATCTCTCCCAGTACAGAGATCTCTCCCAGTACAGATCTCTCCCTCCCCCCTAGTAAAGACCCCCTCACCAGTACAGATCTCCTCACCAGTACAGATCTCCTCACCAGTACAGATATCTCTCCCGGTACAGATCTCCTCACCAGTACAGATATCTCTCCCAGTACAGATCTCCCCCCGGAAAAAATCTCCTCAACGGTACAGATCTTCCCCTCCAGTACAGATCTTCCCCTCCAGTACAGATCTCCCCCCCAGTACAGATCTCCCCCCCCAGGACGGATCTCCTCACCAGTACAGACCCCCCCCCCACCCAGGATGGATCTCCTCACCAGTACAGATCTCCCCACTAGTATAGAGCTCCTCACCAGTACAGAGCTCTTCTCCAGTACAGATCTCCCCTCCAGTACAGATCCCCCCTCCAGTACAGATCTCCCCTCCAGTACAGAGCTCCCCTCCAGTACAGAGCTCCCCTCCAGTACAGATCTCCCCTCCAGTACAGATCTCCCCCCCAGTACAAATCTCCCCCCCCAGTACAGATCTCCCCCCCCAGTACAGATCTCCCCCCCAGTACAGATCTCCCCCCCAGTACAGATCTCCCCCCCAGTACAGATCTCCCCCCCAGTACAGATCTCCCCCCCAGTACAGATCTCCCCCCCAGTACAGATCTCCCCCCTAGTACAGATCTCCCCCCTAGTACAGATCTCCCCCCTAGTACAGATCTCCCCCCCTAGTACAGATCTCCCCCCCTAGTACAGATCTCCCCCCCTAGTACAGATCTCCCCCCCAGTACAGATCTCCCCCCCAGGACGGATCTCCTCACCAGTACAGACACCCCCCCCACCCAGGATGGATCTCCTCACCAGTACAGATCTCCCCACTAGTATAGAGCTCCTCACCAGTACAGAGCTCTTCTCCAGTACAGATCTCCCCTCCAGTACAGATCTCCCCTCCAGTACAGAGCTCCCCTCCAGTACAGAGCTCCCCTCCAGTACAGATCTCCCCTCCAGTACAGATCTCCCCTCCAGTACAGATCTCCCCCCAGTACAAATCTCCCCCCAGTACAAATCTCCCCCCCAGTACAGATCTCCCCCCAGTACAGATCTCCCCCCCAGTACAGATCTCCCCCCCAGTACAGATCTCCCCCCCAGTACAGATCTCCCCCCCAGTACAGATCTCCCCCCCAGTACAGATCTCCCCCCAGTACAGATCTCCCCCCCTAGTACAGATCTCCCCCCCTAGTACAGATCTCCCCCCCTAGTACAGATCTCCCCCCCAGTACAGATCTCCCCCCCAGTACAGATCTCCCCCCCAGTACAGATCTCCCCCCCAGTACAGATCTCCCCCCCAGTACAGATATCCCTCCCCCAGTACAGATATCCCTCCCCCAGTACAGATATCCCTCCCCCAGTACAGATATCCCTCCCCCAGTACAGATATCCCTCCCCCAGTACAGATATCCCTCCCCCAGTACAGATATCCCTCCCCCAGTACAGATATCCCTCCCCCAGTACAGATATCCCTCCCCCAGTACAGATATCCCTCCCCCAGTACAGATATCCCTCCCCCAGTACAGATCTCCTCACCAGTACAGATCTCCTCCTCCTCCATGAAACCCATTTACCAGACCAGAAAGTTCATACTGAGGATAAGTCATGTGTCATGTGAATGGAGCCATGAAAGAGCTAAAGGAAGCCTCCTTTTCTCTGAAGTGTTGTTGCCCGTCTCTGAGGACTGAAAGGGAGGAGCATTGTTGTCACCCAAGGACAGGAAGCGTGTTAGTAATACAGAACTCATAATATAACAGGAGGAGCTCTGTAGTCTCAGGACTGAACTGGCCAGGGATGATGACGCTCCTTTAGATAAGAATGCCAAGGACACGGGACAATATTGAATTTCTGGCAGGATCAACGGGTCATTTTTGCCCTTATTGAACAGGTATAAAAAATATTTCCATGGTATATTTAAAGCTGAAGTTTAATCTGCTTATATTTCTCCTCATTTGTACTAGTGAGTAGGGATGGGCCGAACACCCCCCCTGCTATCACTACTCCTGTCAGCCTTAGAGTAGACGGAACTTGCTGCACCCTCCCCCATTCCCACAATACATGCTGCACCCATGGCAACGATGGAAAATTGCACCCCACCCTTTATTACGTGCATGCCTATGAGGAGGAGGAGGAGAGAGCACAGCCAGCACCTCCTCCCGGCTCTCTCCTCCTCTCCTTGCTGCTTCCAGCGCTGTGCTGACAGAAGTAGTGATGCCGCTGTCACTATTCCTGTCAGCCTTTATAGTAGAATGAACTTGCGGCGCCCCCCCCCCCATCCCAACAATACACGCTGCGCCCAGGGCAGCCGTCTCTTCTGCCCACCCCTTGTCCCGGCCCTGGGAGCCGGTACACCTGTAGAAGACTGGAGGGGGGTCCAGAGGGAGGATATAAGGGCCCCCCAATGTATACAGTGTAGCAATTGTGTAAATGTAGATGATTTCCTGCAGTCTCCTCCATGCACACGTTGCACCTCCTCTCTCTACAGGGCAGTGCCTGGATATATGTTCTCATTTATTCCGCAGTATAAAAAGTCAGCTCTCCGTATTTATTTATTCATGCAGTGTCTAGAAGGAGGCTGCGCTTACCGCGCAATTATACAAAGGGAAAAAAAAGAAGCACGCAGTCTATGATTATAATATAATGCCTTAATGAAATCATCAGTAAATGCACAACAAACAATGTGCCGGCTCCTCCAGATTAATAATTTAACCGGAAATTCATTAAGTGCTTTTGTGTTCCAGCAAGAAGCGTAATTGTTACTTTGCTTCCTCATTAGTGATTGTGGAAGGCTTCGAGGGGCTCCGAGAACGGGAGTGCCAGTCATAAAGAGGGACAGGCAATGCACAACAAATGGGCAAAACGGGACCACCGAGAATATGAGAGAGACAGAAAACCCACCGCTGACATCTCATGCTGCAGGACAGACAGATAAATACAAACTAACCAGATATAAACACCGCACTTCTATACACAACCCAAACATGGATCACTACATGATGTCCTTTTCTCACTCCCCGCTTCCACTTGCTGGCAATTCCCACCTGTCAAAATGACAGCCCAGAGTGGGTGTTTGAATACAAAGCAACGTTGTTTATAAACATTGATCAGACAGGAGTTAGATACAAAGTAAAATTGTTTATAAACATTGATCAGACGGGAGATAGAGAGATACAAAGTAACATTGTTTATAAACATTGATCAGACGGGAGATAGAGAGATACAAAGTAACATTGTTTATAAACATTGCTCAGACGGGAGATAGAGAGATACAAAGTAACATTGTTTATAAACATTGATCAGACAAGAGATAGAGAGATACAAAGGAACATGGAGATTATGTAGATATCAGGAAAATAGAAAATTGATTAGCATTTAGCAATGCTTACCATAATTATAATTTTCTGACCTATCTCCTTGTCATCACACAGGTCCCCCAGGGTGGGAGTATCTACATATGTAACACCCCTGCCAAAGTGGGACTCACATTTACAGATAAGTGTCCTGGGGGGTAACCAGAGGATGGGGGTCAACCTACGTGTGATGCCATGGAGATGTCAGGAAAATGAAAAATCGATTACCAATATTTACTGTCATTTTCATTTTCTGACCTACAGTATCCCCATGGCGTCACATAAGCCCCCCCCCCCCCCCCCAGGGTTGGAGCATCTACTTATGGAATGCCCCTGCCAGGGCGGGACTCAAAGTTATAAATAAATGTCCTGAGGGGGTTGAACAAGGAGTGGAGTCCAGTCCATCCTTTGTGTGATGCCATGGAGATGTAAGGAAAGGAAAATGATAAGTATTGAAAATTAATTTTCCATTTTTAGTAAAAGCAAAACTAAATCTAGAGAGTATGGAGGAGTCAGAAAAGTGGACTGTACTAACTAGTGTCAAACAGGAGGGGGGAACAAGGTAATAAATATTAAGCAGGCCGCTGTAGCAGCACAATAAACGCTATATTGACTTGTAACGATAGTTGTATTTTCCTTTAACAGCTACAATGTTTCAGCTGTACTCTCTAATGCCGAAATGTACAGAAAATGGGCAGACTTAAAAGAAAGGCCGTGGTGTAATTAAAGTAATCAGGAAGTTCCTTGTAATGAAGGGACAACAAAGAGCCGAGCCGCAGTGGGGGCCACACGACCGCCGCGGTTTCGATAACAGATGGAGTCTGAGCAGTTAAAGGGCCGGCATGTCACAGATGGAGCCGGGCTGATTAATAGAACAGCGGGAACAACAAAAGCAGCTTTGGACTGGCTGTGCCACATTCCTGCCGCCGCTTTTATTCATTTAATGAGGCAATAAAAGAAGGTCGCAAAGAATTGTCTCAATCAGGGACAGCAAAACGCTCGGCGAGGAAATCAATACGCTGAAGTTTTTATGCCGCTCCTTTTTTATATTCTTATTATTTTATCGGTCGGCCTCTACTAGTAAACACCGGAAGGTGGTCCTAACTGCTCTCCATGACGATCATGGGCATCTGGGATCTGAGAGAACTTTTCATCTTGTGAGAGGTAGGTTCTATTGGCCCTGCATGCGCGCTGAAGTAGAAGGGTACTGTCATTCTTGTGCTCGCTTCATCCAGAGGAAGACCCTGCCCCATCAAGCCGCCCCAATGGGCCATCTACAAAGTCAGGGACACATGGAACTGATGTGCATTGATTTCCTCTGCCTAGAGCCTGATCTGAGTGGACAAGGGAACGTGTTAGTGGTAACAGACCACTTCACTAGATATGCTCAAGCATTCCCAACCAAAGATCAGAAGGCCTTGACAGTAGAAAAAGTGCTTGTAGAGAAGTTTTTTGTGCACTATGGCCTGCCCCAACGCCTTCATTCTGATCAAGGGAGAGACTTTGAAAGCAGATTGATAAAAAAGCTGTTAGACCTGTTAGGCATTAAAAAGACTAGAACAACCCCGTACCACCCACAAGGGGATGCTCAGCCTGAACGGTTTAACCGGACTCTCTTAGATATGCTGGGGACTTTGAGCTCAGAAAAAAAAACAACACTGGAGCAAGCATGTGGCTACCATTGTACATGCCTATAACAGCACCAACAGTGATGTCACTGGATACTCCCCGTACCAAATGATGTTTGGGCACGAGGCTCGGCTACCAATGGACCTGGCCTTTGGTACATCACTAGATCACGCTTCAGCAACATCCCACAAGCGGTATGTGGATCGGCTACGGAAAAGTTTGGAAATGGCGCAAGCTACATCTGACCAAAGGGGATTGAGGAACAAAAGAAACTTCGACCTCAAAGTCAGGATACAGGACTTGCAGCCAGGGGATAGGGTACTAATGAGGAATCTGGGTATCCCTGGAAAACACAAGTTAGCTGCCAGATGGAGATCTCAGCCGTACATCATCTGCAAGCAGCTGCCAGGCCTTCCAGTATATCAAGTCTAGTGATGAGCCGAACACCCCCGGGTTCGGTTCGCACCAGAACCCGCGAACGGACCGAAAGTTCGTACGAACATTAGAACCCTATTAAATACAATGGATGCGAACGTTCGAATTCTAAAGTGCTAATTATAACGACTATTATGCATGTTATTGTCCTAAAAAGGGTTTGGGAACCCGGGTTCTGCACCAGGGGACATGTATCAATGCAAAAAGAAGTTTTAAAAACGGTTGTTTTTCGGGAGCAGTCATTTTAATGATGCATAAAGTGAAAAAAAAAAAGTCAAATATTCCTTTAAATATCGTACCTGGGGGGTGTCTAAAGTATGCCTGTGAAGTGCCACGTGTTTCCCGTGTTTAGAACTGTCCCTGCACAAAATGACACTTCTAAAGGAAAAAAAAGCCATTTAAAACTGCTTGCGGCTTTAATGTAATGTCTGGTCCCGGTAATATGGATGAAAATCTTTAAGAAAAATGGCATAGCTACCCCATGACCCCCCCCCCCCCCTACCCCAGCCCATTACCAGCCCCTTTGGGTCTTGTATGGATATTAAGGGGAACCCCGCACATAAAATAAAAAAGGCCCTATATACTCTGAACAGCCGTATACAGGCGGTGCATACAAGACAGGGACTGTAGGTTTGTTCTTATGTAGAATCTGTTTGTAATTTTGAACAGGTACATTGTTTAAGTGTAGCTCCAGCCCAAAAATCTATTTTTAAACTTTTTGGGAAACATAGGTAAGGGTTATCACCCCTGTAACATTTGTTTTGCTGTCTGTGCCCCTGTTCAGAACATTTCACCTCACTTTCCGTCCCAATGACAACTGTTTTTGAAATGTGGTGTTTTTCTTGAAACAAGGATTGCTGATAAAGCATCAGTACAGAGGAGACGCCTTTCTCCCATATTTATTCTTACAGGAGAGAATTTTCCTTCCAAGGGGTAGATTTCCTCTCACTTCCTGTTGTCTTCTTGCGTTTGCAAGGAGGAGTCGTTTGTAAGTTGGATGTTTGAAAGTAGGGACCTGCCGTATATACTCTGCAGAAATAGGCCCCTTAGTTGGTGTTGGCACAACACTGTAAGCACTCACAGTTACTCTTGGTTGGTGCTGGAACGCCCTGCTGTCAACTATTATATCAGGAATTTTAATTACATATAATTGTTGAACAGTGGTAGTAAAAATTGGGCCTTTGATGGTGGTGCTGGTGCCACAACACTGTAAGCCCTGACAGTTACTCTTGGTGGGTGCAGCAATGGGCTCTGCTGTGAATTATTAGATCAAGAATTGTAATTGCATGCCCCTGTTGAACAGGGGCTGAAAAATTGGGCCTTTCGTGGTGGTGGTGGTGGTGGCGTTGCCACAACACTGTAAGCCCTCAGAGTTATTCTTGGTGGGTGCAGCAATGGGCTCTGCTGTGAATTATTAGATCAAGAATTGTAATTGCATGCCCCTGTTAAACAGGGGCTGAAAAATTGGGCCTTAGGCACTGGTGGCACAACACTACAACCCCTCACAGATACTGTACTTGGAGCACAGCAATGAGCCCTGTTGCAAAGTATTGCTTCAAAAATTGTAATGACACGCCCCTTTTAAACAGGGGCTGAAAAATTGGGCCTTAGGCACTGGTGCCACAACACTCCAACCCCTCACAGATACTGTACTTGGAGCACAGCAATGAGCCCTATGGCAAATTATTGCTAAAAAAATTGTAATTACACGCCCCTGTAAA
The DNA here is from genome assembly GCA_029206835.1 of Rana muscosa. NCBI lineage: Eukaryota > Metazoa > Chordata > Amphibia > Anura > Ranidae > Rana > Rana muscosa. Next base: position 338,160,074 of record CM055122.1, read on the forward strand.
ACAGGGGCTGAAAAATTGGGCCTTAGCCACTGGTGGCGGCACCCATAAACAAAAATGATCTTCCAAGCTATCATCATCAATCGTATCATTGAGGACTCGGTGGAGGAGGATAGCCAGTCAACATAACAGCACAGACACTCAGCATCAGCATCAGTCTTGAAGGGATGTGACATGTTAAAATCAATTAGTCTGTTATATCAGCATCAGGTGTGTGGTAGCTGGTGGTGATCCAAGACTGGTTCATCTTGATGAAAGTCAGTCGATCAACCGAGTCGGTGGACAGGCGCACCCTGTGATCCGTGACAAATCCTCCAGCAGCACTGAATGTGCGTTCCGAAAGAACGCTGGATGCAGGACAGGCCAGTAGCTCAATTGCATACTGTGCAAGCTCTGGCCAGTGATCCATCCTCAAGACCCAGTAAGCCAGAGGATTTTCGGTGGGGAAGGTGTCCAAGTCTGACCTTGCCCCTAGATATTCCTGCACCATGTTTATCAGACGCTGGCGATGGTTGCTGGAACCGATCATACTTTGGGGCTGCGGACTAAAGAATTGTCTGAACGCATCGGTCAGACGGCCACCTTCCCCACCGCTCCTTCTTTGACTGGCCGAAGCCTCAGCAACTCGTTGTCCAGGACCAGGAGTTTGTAACCTCCCAGTCTCTGGGAACGCCGTAGTCGCACAGGTACTCATTGATGGCCCTCTGCTGCGTGTGCAGCCGCTGCAGCATGGCCAACGTTGAGTTCCACCTGGTGGGCATGTCACATATAAGGCGGTTCTTGGGCAGGTTCAACTCCTTTTGCAGCTCAGCCAGGCGAGCACTGGCATTATAAGATCTGCGGAAATGCACACAGACTTTCCTGGCCTGCCTCAGGACATCCTGTAAGCCCGGGTACCTGCCCAAGAACCGCTGCACCACCAGGTTAAGGACGTGAGCCACACAGGGCACATGGGTCAGTTGTCCCTGTCGGAGGGCGGAGAGGAGGTTGGTGCCATTGTCGCAAACCACCATTCCTGGCTTAAGCTGGCGTGGCGTCAACCACCTCTCGGCCTGGCCCTGCAGAGCAGACAGGACCTCTGCCCCAGTGTGGCTTCTGTCCCCCAAACACACCAGCGCAAGCACGGCATGGCATCTTTTTGCCTGCGTACTTGCGTAGCCCCTTGAACGGCTACGGAGCACCGCTGGTTCAGAGGACAAACCACAGGAAGAGGCCATGGAGGAAGAAGAAGAGGAGGGGGTGGAGGAGAGAGGTGTGTCACAACCAGTAGTAGCATTTTGGAGGCGTGGCGGTGGAACAACCTCCAACACTACTGCACCTTGTCCTGCATCCTTCCCAGCTGCCAAAAGAGTGACCCAATGGGCCGTGAAAGAAAGGTAACGTCCCTGTCCATGCCTGCTGGACCATGAGTCAGCGGTAATATGCACCTTACCGCTGACCGCCCTGTCCAGCGAGGCCAAGACATTGCCTTCCACATGCCTGTAGAGAGCCGGAATAGCCTTCCGTGAGAAAAAGTGGCGTTTGGGAACCTGCCACTGAGGAACCGCACATTGCACAAACTCACGGAAGGGGGCCGAGTCTACCAACTGAAAAGGCAGCAGTTGAAGCGCTAGCAATTTAGCCAAGCTAGCATTCAACCGCTGGGCATGTGGATGGCTGGGAGTGAACTTCTTTCGACGGTCCAGCAGCTGGGGCAGGGAAATTTGCCTGCTAGAATCGGACGTCGGTGTACTGCTAGCAGAGTGGCCGCAAGTACTTGGCTGTGACACACCTAATTCTACACCTTCATTCCTCTCAGTGCAGGTTTCAGAGAGGACTGAAGTTATAGTGGGGTTGGAGATCCCAGCTGATGCGGTGCAAGGAGAGGTCCGCTTTGTTCTTTGGTGTGGGTCTTTGAGGTAGGCTTGCCAACGAGCTGCATGGCAGGTCAACATATGTCTGGTCAGGCATGTGGTACCCAAGCGGCTGATGTTTTGGCCACGCGATATACGCTTGAGACATATGTTGCAAACAGCAGCTGTGCGTTCTGATGCACTAGCCTCAAAAAAGGCCCACACCAAGGAACTTTTTGAATGACGGGCAGAGGCAGCGCCCTGCACAGGCGGAGCTCTGCGGTGTGATTCCGTCGGTGTACTGCCCTTACGCTGGCCACCAAAGGGCATCCTGCCTCGTTGGAGATGTGCCTCCTCCTCATCCTCCTCCTCCTCCTCTCTCCTATTAGGCACCCACGTGGAGTCAGTGACCTCATCATCCCCTCCCTCCTCATCACTGGAGCCAATCTGGCAGTATGCTGCAGCTGCTGGAACATGACTGCCAGATTGGTGTCCTTCTTGAGCATCCCCTCTGTCTGCTCTCACGCTACTGCCTTCCTGTAGCTGGGTTTCATCATCAGACCCTTCGAAACGCTGGGCATCCTCCTGGAGCATGTACCCAACACTGTGCTCAAACAGTTCGGGGGACTCCTCAGGAGGAGGACATGGTGGGTCTAGGGAAGGAGTGACTGATGATGAGTCTGACATTGATACCAGGGAAGAGGACGCTTTGGCAGCTGCTTTGCCAGTACCCTGAGCCTGGGTGAGAGAGGATGAGGAGGAGGAGGAGGGCTTGGTCATCCACTCTACCAAGTCTTCGGCATGATGTGGCTCAACATGTCCAGCTGCCGAAAAGAAGGACAAGCGTGTCCCATGGCCATGTGCTGATGACAATGCACCGCGTCCACGACCAGCACTGTTGCCCCCAGACACAGAGCCTGCTTGCCCTCTTTTATTGCCTCCTGACTGCCTCTCCTTGTTTGCCTTCCAGACATTCTAATAGATGGCCTGCAGGGAGATGGGAAAAAAGCAATAAGGGCTACCTTCAGGTGTCCTTCTCTGTCCCTTTACTTAAGGATTTCTAAATATGGTTGAGGATGATTGCTTTTGCACAGAATAGCACAACGACAATTTCCCTGACTGTCCAAAAAACAAGGATTTCAAAGATGGTTGATGATCAATGCTTTAGCACACTATAGCACAAGGAGAATTCCCCTCACTTTCCTTCCCTGTCCCTAGAAACAAGGACTCGCACAGTGAAAGAAACTGACACTCTCCCTACCTACAGTTTTCTGTCCCTAGAAAAAATGTTTTTTTAAAGCACACTATAGCACAAGGAGAATTCACTCACTGTCCTTCCCTGTCCCTAGAAACAAGGACTCGCACAGTAAAATACACTGACACTCTCCCTACCTATCCTTCTCTTTCCCTAAACTAAAGGAATCCAGGTTAAGCAAGAAAGAAATAAATGTCACTGTCCCTGCCTATGCTTCTCTATCCCTGCTCCGGAACACACTACACTAGGCTGCAGTGCTGGCGGCCTTTTATAGTGTGGGGCGTGTACTAAACACCCTCAGCAATAATTGGCCACAGGCATCCTGCCTGTGGCCAATCATTGCTCTCCTCGCTGCCGGCGCTGTGATTGGCCAAGCATGCGGGGTCACAGTGCATGCTTGGCCAATCACAGCGCCTGGATGACACTGCGATGGCGTAGTGCATTGTGGGCCGTTCGCATCACTCGAATTTGGCGCGAACGGCCCAAATCGTTCGATCTTCGTCGAACGATCGAACAGCCGATGTTCGAGTCGAACGTATGTTCGACTCGAACACGAAGCTCATCCCTAATCAAGTCAGGCCAGATGGGAGTGTAGGCCTATTAAAGACTTGGCATAGGAACCACCTGTTGCCCCTTTCTGAAGCAGTTTGGCTATCCCCCAATTCAGATCCACAAGAGCTTCCTTCAACCTCTCAAGGGTCCAGACCAGTTACCAGGTCTCAGTCAACACATCCAGACGTGGAAAATGAAGATTTGGCGGAGAGGGATTCCGAGAATGAAGAGATGGAACTTGATTGGTTGTTGTTATCTCAAGTGCCAGAACCCATGACCACTCCCCTGTCACCATCTGAAGTAGTTGACAGTGAAGTTCTTTGCCCAGAGGCTCCTGAGTTTGTGCCGCACAGCATGCTCACTGAGGACTTGGAAGATGATCCGGATTCTTTGCCAATAGAAGACCCTGATGAGACTTCATTGCTTCCTGAAAATGAACTAGACGCTTCCGAAGCAATGGAGCCCAGCATACCTGAACGAGAAGGGAGAGCAACTGAAGAATCAGCAGAATCTATTGCCCTTGATATGTCAACTCCTCGGGAGCAGAGAGAGAGAAGAGTCATTCACCCTTCAAAGAGACTGACTCACAATCAAATGGGTGAATGTTCTGAAGAAGCTGTTTTCACTGCCAGAAGGACAGTAGATATGCCTGGTCCCAGGGGAGGGCTGGCAGCCTTAGGCCTGGGGGGCAAGTTCAGGCAAGTGGCCCATAGAGCCAGTGGTGGCACAGTGATGGATCGGGGAAAACAGTCTAAGGTTTTCCATGATCACAAATGGGGGGGGGGGGGGGGAGGACAATGTGGCCCTCCAGAGCCCCTGGCAGGGGCTGACTGTCAATTTTTGGCTCAGGAACAAGTATAACCCAGAGGATCATGGTGGAGTGACTAGGCCCCACTCTCCCTCTTCCCTGCCTCTTCCCAACTCCCGCTTTCGTCATCCATGTAAATTTAACATTTTTCATTGCCAGAGCCATTTTCGGGGTTTTTGCACACATGTTTAAAAAATTATTTTAGGCCTGAAGATTACACAAAACCCCCAAACATTATATATTTTCTGAAAGCAGACAGCCTAGAGAATAAAATAGTGATAGTGTAATTTTTTATGTCACACAGTATTACCGAAAAGGTCTAGGAAAACGCAAAATTTCGGTAAAAAAAAAAAAACACACTAAAGTGAATTTTAGGGCAAACAAACACAATAAAACAACCCAAATTTTTGGTAATATATAAAAGACGAAGTTGCACCAAGTAAATACATCCAACGTGTCAAACCTTAATTTTGTGTGAAATGGCGACAAACTTTGATACCCTATATTTTCTATAGGCAATGCATCAAAAGCCTCCTATAGGTATTGGTTTAATGTTACAGAGGAGGTCTTGTTGTTGCTCTCAGTCCGCAATTGACATTTTCACATGTAGGCGTGGGTGGGGGTTGGAGGGGGTTTATGTGCTTGGGTGTAACTTTTTTTTTTTCCCCAAAAATGATTAAATTTTTTTATTTTTTTAATCACATAGGGGACAAAAAGTTCCCTATGTGATAATTTCAAGGTGACAGGTGACAGGATGAAGATAAGGGGCCTGGAGCGTCGGTGGGGGACCCCAGAAGAGGAGGATCTGTGCTGCTCTGTGCAAAACCATTACACAGAGCAGGTAAGTATAACATGTTGGTATTTTTAATATCTAAAAAAAAAAAATGAACATTTACAACCACTTTAATCTACAATGCTATTTGGAATATGCAGCATGGAGGGGGGTTATTAATGTATTGCCATTGGTAACTGATGCATTAGTGACTAGTGGCAGTTAATTAACCCCTTTGTGCTGCAGCATGAAGGGGTTAATTAACACTGACACCACTGCCACTAATGCGGCACAAAGGGGTTAATTAACTGCCACTAGTCACTAATGCATCAGTTACCAATGGCAATACATTAATAACCCCCCTCCATGCTGCATATTCCAAATAGCATTGTAGATTAATTAACCCCCCACCCCCCCCCCCCCCCCCCAAAAAAAATGGACCACTTCAGTAAGATCAGACAAAGCAGTGCAGCAATGTTCAGGCTCTGCTTGCTCACCCAACCACCCACCCACAGTAGTGGATGCAGGGCTGGCCCAAGACATTGTGCTGCCTGGTTTCAAGAATTAAATGCTGCCCCCCCAAAAAAAAAGTCACACCCACCAAAAGTGCCGCCTATCAGTGCCCATCAATGCCACCTCTTCAGTACAGCCTCATCAATGCCACCAATTAGTGCAGCCTCATTAGTGCCAATCAGTGCAGCCTCATCAGTGCAGCCTATCAGTGCCCATTAGTTCAGCCTCATCAGTGCAGCCTATCAGTGCCCACCAATGCAACCTCATCAGTATGGCCTCATCAGTGCAGTCTCATCAGTGCAGCTTATCAGTGTCACCAGTGCTGCCTATCAGTGTCTATCAGGGCCACCTCATCAGTGCTCACTAGTGCAGCCCATCAGTGTCCATTAGTGCTCACCAGTGCAGCCCATCAGGGCTTACCAGTGTAGGCCATCAGTAAACCACCAGTGCAGCCCATCAGTGCCACCTCATCATGGCCACCAGTGTAGCCTATCAGTGTCCACCAGTGCTGCCTGTCAGTGCCCATTAGTGCCACCTCATCAGTGCCCACCAGTGCCGCGGATAAGTGTCCACCAGTGCCACCGATCAGTATCACCTCATCAGTGTCCACTTGTGCAGTCTATCAGTGTCACCTCATCAGTGTTCACCTGTGCAGTCTATCAGTGTCCATCGGTGTAGCCTATGAGCTGGCAAAGTGGTGCTTACTGTTCATGAGCCTCTTATTCCATCCTTGCGGCACTGATGAGCGGGTACTTGTGCTGTGCGGTGTGCCCGCTGTTTCCCGCCAGGAAACATGCTCCGCTCTGCTCCCTAACCCATGTCCCGCTCTGGCTCTGCCCCACAAGCCATGCCCACCATAACCGGCTCCACAACAAATGCCTCGTCTTGCTCGACCGCTCGCTCCCCAGTTGTACAGTGTACATGGGGGGTGACACTGTATGCTGACAGCAGAGACGTGCGGTGCCGGTGTTTTCTATACTCAGGGCTGGTGCAAGGATTTGGACACCCTAGGAGAAACCTAATTTTGTCGCCCCTTTGGCTCCGCCCCTGACATCACCCTCTTTGTCATGTGTACAGTGAAGGTGGCGGAGGAGAGGTTTGCGGTGCCTCTCCACTATTTCTTCTGCCATGGTCCGCAGGCCCGCACCTGCACCTCTAGACCTGGCCTGAAGACAAATAGTGACGGCACCGGCTCGCTTCCTCACGCCAGCTGTGTTCCGCAGGTATACAGGCAGGCTAGGACAGTATACAGGCAGGCTAGGATGGTATACAGGCAGGCTAGGATGGTATACAGGCAGGCTACGGACAGGCTAGGATGGTATACAGGCAGGCTAGGATGGTATACAGGCAAACTAGGCCCTAGCCTAGGGGGGAGAGAGAGAGAGGAAGGTGAGTAGGAAGAATGGAGGGAGGGTAAAGAATGTACATTGCAAAAAGGGGTGGGAACAGAGAGGGAGGCTATTCTGGGGGTCTCATTTACCAATTATGCTTTCCCATTCAGGCTGGTCTCCCCCAGGGCTTTGGCAGCTATTGTTTGAAAACTGCCACCCAGCTGCCCACAAAACTTCTCGAACAGTACAGTGCATGGCATGCATGTGGCTGGAGTCTGGGTGGGGCTGGGCGGGCACAAATGGGAGGCGGAATATTGGATTGGACAAGCAGGGCAGCGAGGGAGGGCTTAGGAGAACAGTGGAGACAGAGCACAGCCCGACTCCTGCACAAGCTGGCTTTCCTCGCTCTCACTGAGTCACTGTGACAAGATGTCAGAGGCTGTGGAGCGCCGGAGCTAGAGGGGAATATCTATCCTTGATCTCCACACTGTACAAGTCTTGGTGCCTGGGGGAGAGGAGTCAGAGGACGCTCCTCCCGCAGCTGCCCACACAGACTCCACCCCCTGCTCCACCGATGCTTGTTTATCCTCATCCCCACCCAGCTCATCCTCTGGCTTGTCACCCCGCATCCCGCAATAGAGCTCCAATCTGCTCGGTGCGGCGGGGTGTTTAATAGCAGCCAGCGTTGCAGGGTCACTGTGTCAGCATGGATTTTCACGCCCCCTCCATCCAGCTATATTGCTCTTCCCGCCCGGCCGACGCATATTCCCAGCTCTGCAACTTACAAGCTCATCAGCACTTTGTAGCGGCGGCCGCGGCTGTACGTGTCTCATCTAGCCCTGAGTGCGGCCTTTTCCCCAGGAATCAGAGCGGCCTGGGGGGAGATCTCCACCCTGCCCCACAGCCCAGCCCGCCCCTGCCTGGTCCTTCCACTGTAAATTTGGTGGAGGGCAACCCTAGCTCACCCCCTGGCACAGCTGGTCAGGCCATTCCAGTTAAGGTGGTCTATAGGCAGGACAACCTCCTTTCTGAAGCTTGGTGCGAGGTTCCTCTGCCTGGTTCTTTTGTGACTGTGAACTGCATTTCATCTGTATATGCTAACTAAGTTTCCTTACAGAACTGTTGATATCTTTGGGGACCAAAAAATTTAAGTGGGGGGAGTGTGTAGCGGGGTGTCACTTTGCAGTGTTAAAGACTATTGTTGTTTTGAGGAATAATCCCAGCTCCCTCCGGAGTCTCTTTAAGATATTGCAGCAACTGCTGTTTAACCATATGGAACAATGCATTGTGGAACTTATGGTACAGGGAGAAAGGGACTCCATTGCTATGGGTAGTAAATAGACTATGGTACCCACAGTGCAGCTGTACTCCCAAAGTGCATTGCAGATTTCTGGGGGAGGTTACTTAAAGCAAGGGAGGAGCTACGCTCGCTCTCTCTGGACTTCGCCTACTATCAAGCAGGAAGTCTGTGTGAGGCCTGCTGCTGGAGCATCTAGGCCTAAAGCCTGGGCCTACAGCTCTTGTGGAGGATCACTCAGCGTAAAGAGGGATCCCTTCTTCGTGTGACCAGCTCTCGCTTCCCAGAGACCGGAGTCATCCACCCACCGACA